>JAVANC010000026.1:23000095-23062288 GCA_033319125.1 Parnassius glacialis
TTGAATTGCTAAGTCATGTTTCAAGGGATGACCTTGGACCGCCTCGCATAAGCTCGCACCGCTACGGATGTATTCTGGGTTAGTATGGTTGAGAATTTCCCCATAGTGTGTCAAGTGCGGGCTTGTACACATCCGTCTGGAATCTCACGCACATTGGGAAGCTAAGGACCTTTTAAAAATGTTTTGCCCATCTGCACGTGAGTTATAACATTCGTGTTAGAGCAAAACTTTAAATTTTTAAATTAAAAGTGCAACTAACGACAGTAGAGCGACATATCTTTGACGTTGTTCGCTTCTTAAATCATTCGTAAATAAGACCTTTGATAAGTAATTTAATTAACAGTGAATCTTTACCGATAGGACATGAACGTATCCCATTCGATGAATAAAAATTTAGTCACGTAACAGATAAATTGCTGGGAAACTTTTCTAATAGCAAACTGTATCATATTGATATCAAACGGAAAAAATTAAAATGACAAAATATACAATCATATGTCGATATTACGACATGTATTTCGCCTTTAAAGTTATGTAAACTCTATGGCACCTAACTGCATTGCAGTTCTATACGTACTGTATAGTTTTTACACACAGATCATGGCTTATATTTTTTGCATCTTTATTTCACGAAATAACAAATGTAACGCCAGATAGATCAGACGAATGTGTAGTGATAACGTAGGTGAATCCACTAACCTATATCATCCCATAGGTATTGTCAGTAGCGACAGGGGGAAACTGAAACATTCAATGGTCAGCAACTTTCTGATAAACGGTTCGACAGTGATAACGGTAATAATAATAATAATAGGATGCATCATCCGAGATCGTCAGTAATGAGGCTGTACTTGCCGCGGAAGCATGGTGGGCGCGCCTTTTTAAGCGCGCTTACCATGCATAATCGCGAAGTGTGCAGCCTCTGTAATTACTTTCTAACGAGAGCGGATGATCCATACTATAGGGACGTTATTTCTTGTGATAAAGGACTTACCCCTCTATCCTTAGCCAACGAGCAATGGCAAGACCCGGCAGTACAGAGCATTTCCGACCGGGAGACCGTATGGAAGGAGAAAGAGCTCCACGGGAGGTTCTACAAGGCCCTACATTAGCTTTTCGTAGACACAGTCGCCTCCCTCCACTGGCTACGTTTCGGTGACCTCTTTGGGGAAACTGAGGGCTTTGTCTGTGCAATACAGGATCAGGTTATTAAGACCAACAATTATCGGAGATACATCCTAAAGGATGGCACCGTCGACATCTGTCGAGCTTGTCGCCATCCCGGTGAGTTACTTAGGCATGTCATCTCTGGTTGTTCGGCGCTTTCTAACTCTGAGTACTTGCACAGACACAACCTAGTAGCCAGGATTCTACACCAGGAGCTCGCTCTGAAATACGGTCTCGTGGATTGGAAACATGCCATATTATAAGTACTTGCCGGAAGCCGTGCTCGAAAATGACCGCGCCAGGCTCTACTGGGACCGGGCCATTATCACAGATAGGACTATTCTTGCGAATAAGCCTGATATTGTGCTGATGGACCGGGCACAGTCAAGGATATTTTTGGTCGACATTACCATTCCTTATGACGAGAACCTCGTGAAAGCCGAAACAGATAAGCTGACAAAATATCTGGACCTGGCTCACGAGGTGACCGACATGTGGGGTGGTCTGCCGGCCGAAATTATTCCTGTGGTCGTTTCTCTGCGAACGGGTTAATCCCAGTTAGCCTCTCGGGTCATCTGAGGCGACTGGGACTCCGTGACGGACCACTCCAAGCTCAAATGCAGAAGGCGGTGCTCCTCGATACCGGCCCGCATCGTCCGCCGGTTTCTTTCCCTTTCTCTCTAACCCTCGGCCGTTTGGTCCTCCCCTGCCGAGGGCTTCCATCTGGTTGGGTTTTTATATATTTATGTAATTTTTATGTACTTATTTTATTTTATTGATATTTATGTAAGTTTATCATTTTCATTCTCAATTATATATTTATACAACCCAACCAGATGAGGAAAACTATACAAATACCCCATAATAATAATAAACTGCGGTTGTCAACGTGCTTGCTAAGGGTGGCAAATATAGCAAATATTTTATAGTTTTGCTAGCTATCCGTCCTGGCTTTGCCTGGCTTGGAACTATTTATGTGGCCTAATTTAAATATAAAATAATAACCTTATACACTATATTTTATAGTTTTTTCGATTTCACAAAATATTTTAATTTTTTTTTTTTACTCGTAGATACATGTAGCCTAGATTACTCCTGGCATTGCTCTCTATCTGTTTGTGCACTTTCTTTAGAATAGATTCAGTCATTTCGAAGATCAGTCCAGATAGAAAGAGCGACAAAAATCTTAAAAATGGTTTCTCATGTGTAAATGACACGTATATAACCCCTTCATCAAAATAAAAGGCAGTTAATTCACCAGATGGAAGTTAGCGTAGAACATTATTTTTTTTAACTAAACTGTATTCCAACTAATTACTCCATACATGCTCCAGCAGAATCCGAAATTGCTCCACATCTATTGTTATTAGTTATTTTTTAATTAGTTTAAAAAAAATTAGGTATCGAATAGAATAGAATAGAATAGAATAGAATAATTTTTTAATTAATATCGATTATTACATAATTCTTATTGAAAGTCATTTTTTATTTACCACTGGTTCGGAAAATACCTCTGTCCTGGGAAGAACCAGCAAGAAACCCAGCGGGACTTTTTTTTTCAAACATATTTCATTTAACAATAATTTCATTTATACAATTTTTAAATGATTTTAATAGAACCAGCATGGTGGCGATCACCTTATTCCCAGGGGTTATTTTCATTCATGTATTCCTTGATATTATAATAACCCTTTTTGTACAGTTTTTCTTTAATAAAACTTTTAAACTTGTTTATTGATAAACTTTGAATATGTTCTGGGATTTTGTTGTAAAAGCGTATACATTGCCCCATAAATGAATTACTGATTCTGTGGAGTCTAGTAACTGGTATTACAAGCTTATGTTTGTTCCTAGTGTTTAAAGAATGCACATCCTTATTCTTATTAAAGCTATTTATGTTTTTATGTACATACATTAGATTTTCATAAATATATTGCGATGCCAAAGTTAATATGTTATTTCTTTAATTTTTTGTCTGAGGGACTCTTCACAATTTAGGTTATAAATCGCCCGAACGGCTCTCTTTTGCAAAACAAATATAGCTTCAATATCAGTCGCATTACCCCATAGCAAAATTCCATAAGACATTACGCTATGAAAGTAACTAAAATACACTAATCTAGCTGTCTCAACATCTGTGAGACTTCTAATCTTTCTTACAGCATATGCTGCAGAACTAAGTCTGCTTGCTAATTTAGATATATGGGGGCCCCATTGAAGTTTCGCGTCAACAGTTATACCGAGAAAACAATGGTATCCACAAGACTCAACTCCTCCCCATTTAATAGCACATTAGTATTCGAATGTTTTACATTAGGTATTGTGAATTTAATACACTTAGTCTTATTGCCGTTTAAGAGCATATTGTTGGCGTTAAACCAATGTACTAATTTCGATAGAGCATTATTTCATCGTCATCATTAATTAACTGCCGTTTGAGTTTGAAAATTAAAGAGGTATCGTCAGCAAATAATACTATATCGTGATTGTCCCCTACAAGATAAGGTAAGTCATTAATATAGATTAAAAACAGGAATGGGCCAAGAATCGAGCCCTGAGGAACGCCCATTGATACTACCGATCCGGAGGAACCTTTACCATTTATCAAGACTTTTTGAGTTCTGTTACTTAAATATGAAGTAATAAGTCTAAGCGCCAAATTTTTTACACCGTAATGTTGTAGTTTTCTGATTAATGTTTCATGATGAACACAATCAAAAGCCTTGGAAAGATCACAGAAACCTAAGGCATCCTGTGAATTCTCCCAGGCATTAAAAATATATTTCATAAGCTCAACACCGGCGTCAGACGTCGAGCGACCCCTTGTAATTCCAAATTGGTTTTTATGAAGTAATTTATTTGTATTAAAAAAAATTAACAATTGATTCAAAATTATTTTTTCAAAAATTTTACTAAGAGTTGGTAGTACAGAAATAGGTCTAAAATTAGCGGGGTCCAATGTACTACCAGATTTAAATAAAGGTATTACTTTACTATACTTCATTAAATCAGGAAACACACCAGAATTGATACAAGTATTAAAAATAATAGCAAGATGAGGTGCAATTAAATCTATTATGGACGCAATAACTGTCACGGAAATCCCCCACAAATCTGCGGTTTTCTTTACATCAATGGTTTTAAAGTATTTTACAATATCTTGCGGTAATACTTTTTCGAATCTAAATTCTTTTAAACAGATATTAACATTCTGTTTGAGTAATGACTCGGCGACAGTTGGAGAAGTATTCAAAGATTTTGTTGTCAAAATAGGAATATCAGTGAAATATTTCTCAAACACCGCTGCGACTTCTTGATTTGATTAAGTCAATTCATTGTTAATTTTTAATTGATAGTTCGAGTTACGAGGTTTTTCTTTACCGGTTTCGCTGTTAATTATACTCCACGTCATTTTAATTTTATTCTTAGCCGTCTTAATTTTGTTGCTGATATGTAATGATTTGGCTGTGGAGCAAACTTTTTTAAACATTTTAGAATAATTTTTGACATATTCTTTAAAAGCATCAGAAGTATTATATGATCTTTCATGGTAAAGGTCATATAACCTTCGTCTGCTTTTATGAATTCCCACTGTCGCCCACTCATTAAATGCCTTGCGACTGTTTCCGGAGAATGTTTTAGAAGTAAATATTTTTTTAAATTCGAAAATTTAATTTTGCTATAAAACAGAAAACACCAAATTTTTAAAGTAAGCTGTATACCATTTAATTGCTCCTTAAATGCTCCAGCAAAATCTGAAATTTTTCCACCACTATTGCTTTTTGTTAATTTATAATTAATTAAAAAAAATAAGTATCGAATATTTAATTTTGCTATAAAACATAAAATATCTACTTTTTAAAATTAAACTGTATGCCAATTAATTGGTGCTTAAATGCTCCAGTAGAATCCGAAATAGCTCCACCTCTATTGCTATTAGTTAATTTATAAATAATTTTTAAAAAATTTAGGTATCGAAAATTTAATTTTGATATAAAACGTAAAATATCTACTTATTAAAATTAAACTGTATGTTAATTAATTGCTCCTTAAATGCTCCAGCAGAATTTTTTTTATTTTTTTAAAATAATTATAAATTAACTAATAGCAAAATAGGTGGAGCAATTTCGGTTTCTACTGGAGCATTTAAGCACCAATTAATTGGAATACAGTTTAATTTAAAAAAAAAAAGATATTTTATGTTTTATAACAAAATAAAATTTTCGATACATAAATTTAAAAAAAAAAATATTTAAAAATAATTAATAGCAATAGAGGTGGAGCAATTTCGGATTCTGCTGGAGCATTTAACGAGCAATTAATTGACATACAGTTTAATTTTAAAACGTAGATATTTTATGTTTTATAGCAAAATTAAATTTTTGATACTTAATTTTTATTTTATTATAAATTAACAAAAAGTAATAGAGGTGGAGAAATTTCAGATTCTGCTGCAGCATTTAAGGAGCAATTATTTGGCATACAGCTTTACTTTAAAAATTAGATGTTTTATGTTTTATAGCAAAATTAAATTTTAGAACTTAAATTTTTTTAAAATTAATTATAAAATAACTAATAAAAATAGAGGTGGAGCAATTTCAGATTCTGTTGGAGCATTTAAGGAGCAATTAATTGCCATACAGTTTAGTTAAAAAAAATAATGTTCTACGCTAACTTCCTTCTGGTAGTTAATTCGATATTATTGACAGACACATTCATTTTCGTTATTTGTGTGAATTGCGAGTATGAGTGGCCTTTGATAAGTTGTGATGGTGATGAAGACAAACGTGACTTTTGTCTTAAAATCGCCATAAAATCACTTTTTAAATAATCTATATGTTTTTTTATTTAAGTTTTTATGTATTATGTATGTCGAAGTTCCAAGTTTCTAATACTAAGCGTGACTGCCCAAGGTGAGCGATATTTCGGTTGCGGAAGATATTAGTTAGTAGTAGTATTATTAGATTTTAGAGGCTATGAGATTTACTAGTATTTTCTAAAGCAGACATTAGTGATTTTCTATGAAACGAAATGAAAAAATAAGAATACTAAAATACAAAAATAGCTACTTATTACATACATATACTTATAGCATATGTATGTACTTTCAGGAAAACACATTTCTAAAATATTGTAAATTTCTAAAACAAAGTTTACAATTGATTTGATGTATTGGATTTATGTGAAGGATTATGAACGGAGTAAAATTACAATAATGAATTAATATTATTTTAACAAATAAATATTTTTTTTACTTACCATATGTTTTTGATCATTTGGTCTTAATATTGCACTACGAACATGCAGTATTAAAGAAAATTTATGGCATGCTAAATGTATGATAAAATAACAACAACAAGAAACGCCAGCGTATAACATTGGATTCTAATATTTTACTGGCATCAGTCAATGTGCGTGACAACAAAGTAAATCTTCCTCTGCTTGTTAAAGTAAACCGTGCTGAAATAGTACGTGAGAAGATTGTTAAACACACATGAATTAATAATATTTATCTTGAGGCACCGTTTTCTCTATCCTGTTATGAATAACGTTAGGTTTGTAGAAGAACGCTAATAATATTTTCAAGATTGCATCAATCAAATATGCCTACGTTTTGCATAACATACTGGTGACTAAATAATAGCATAAATTACAAAAAAAAATGAAATCTGATTTTGGCGATGGCAGCGACCAATTACTGCTACAACTGCGATTATATCGCCTAACAAATAATTAAAAATTAAAAATTTTGTACAGCCGACTTCAATATAAGTTATTAAGAATAACTCAAAAACTATTGGTCTGACCTAGATTAAATTCACACGGGACCACACAAGAAGTATCAGCTTTCATATATAAAAATCGGTTTACCCAGTAAAATGTTATGAGGTAACATACATAAAAAAAAACATACGCGTCGAATTGAGTACCGTCTCGTTTGGAAGTCGGCAGAAAAAAAAGAAAGAGGTATCGCTACGTTGTCACTCCTAAAAACTAAGTTGGAAAGACTGTTTACCAAAAAAAAAGTCTCCAGATCTCTACACACACGATACGAAACGTAACAGCAATAAGCTGCTATTTACGCTGTTATTCTGTGAGAGCGTGGTCCTTCCCCGTTTTAGCTTGTTTCGTTTAAAGTAGATCGCACATGATCTTGCAACTGCTCGCAAAATGTTTCTGTAATGTTTGTACTGTTAACCAGTGAGCGTTTAAAGCGCCATCAGACGTTGACCTTCTTTTATTTTAATTTTAATTTATCGGCCTATATATGCCCACCGCTGGACATGGTCCTCTCGCCTTGTTGGATGAGATTTGCTTAAATCGTCATACATGGCAGGTGGATTGACGTTTGCAGTACCAGACATCTCGCACTTTGATGCAGCTGCCCATCGCTTGTCAGAGTATTCTACTTCTAATGTAACCAAATTGGATATTAACGGTATAACCATTTCATTAAAATCATAAAAAAAACATTTCTCTGACATTATTCATTGTCAACTCTTACGACACCCTTGAGACTTAATGGCGTGATGGATACTCGTATGTCACCACCATACGGCAGATCGTGAGACTGGTGAAAAGCACGTGCACTTGTACCACTAAATGCATCGAATGTTCGTTTGTCTCTTTACTTAAAAAATAAGAAGAGCTTATGACTACCGCTAATCCACTTAAAGCCGAAGAATATTAAAAAAAAACTTGGCAAATATCTTAAATCCTTTTAGTTTTATAAGTCAATCAATTACAGATCCAGATACGGTTTCTATTTTCGTTTCCCTCGGTGCTCGTTGCACTAATGCACCGCATGAAATTGCAATAACTTGAGGTAATTTAAGAATAATGTCTGCTTGCATATTGCAATAGCTCTAGACGTTTTGAACCAAAGTAAATGGAGAACAATTTTTGTATTCTGTTAAATGAAATAAGGCTTCAGATGTAAAAGGCACCTACTGAAAATTGATTCTCCTTACAAGGATTTTAAATCTTGTTTTAACAATAGGGTGGTGTATGCACATACATTAGAAACAGAAGAACTTATAATTAAATAGCAATTTTTAATGTTAATGATGCTACGTGACCATCTGCGCAACAAATAAGTTCACCTTAAATAAATTCCCCTCAGCGTGCGTAAGATTATTAACTCTCATTTAGACAATTTTTTCTTACGTTGGTAGAGGCCCAGGTCCACCAGATGCTAATAATAATAATAATGATTTATTTTCATCACAATGGTACATAAAATTATAACTAACCACGTTTTAATTTTATTATCTTGTTTCTATGATTTAATCATTGCAACATTTGACCATTGTCAGAGTGCGAAATCTGTACTAGGATACCCTGTGTTATAGTATTTTGAGATGTCTTTTACGGGCTGATATAGAAAAAGTAAAGATAATGATTGTCAAAATAATTATTATTGCAGTCTGAACAGAAATATGACGACCTTAGTGTAAGACATATTTAATGATGCCTTACGAAGAAAACAAAATGTCCTACAAAGCATTATCTCAAACACTTTAGGCATCAATTAACTTTACAGTTCACTTTGGCTGATGAGCTTTTGTCTGTGAAATACAAAGGATCACGACAGCTGCTTGATGGTAAAAAGATTAGAAATTTATTAAATATAATTTTTAAAGGTAGAGTTTTGGTAAATCAGTGACTAAGAGCTCGCTGTAAATTTCACAGTACGCGGACAACCCGGGTTCAATCCCCGCTGGCACCAATGAGATTAGCGGTAAAGAAGACACTTCATCAGCACTCAAAATTGCATCTTAAATTTAATTGGTGTCAGTGGGGATCGAACCTGGATTCCTCACGTACTATGATATTTTCAGTGAGCGCTTGACCCCTAATATAACGGCTGATCTATAAGTCTGTTCTTAATCCAGTGCTTATGTCGTATTATGTCACATTGTCAATCTTACAGCGGCATTTGTAGGATACAAAAATGAATGAATGGGATTTTAGTGCAGATAGTAGATGTTACACAAATATTTATAGCAGTCTTGACCCCTTTTTTAATACAATAAGGGTGGCGACACACCATAATGACTTTAACTTAAGAAACAGAAAAGAAGTCGCTCTATAGTCGTTAACAGAAATGGAGCTCACTCGTGAACATTTCCGTGCCATAATTTATCACAATTTTCGTCGAGGTTTATCTCAAGATAAGCCGCAATGTCTCAGCGAACTTGTTTCGATTTATGATGTTGAATCACTGAGTTAAACGACAATATACCGCTGGTAGGCCGAGTTCTGACGCGGTTGTGTGTTACTCAGCATTGTTTCTTCTGCAGGTCGACTAAGAACAGCGGTCACGCCTGAAAACATGGCAGCCGTGCGAACTATTATATTAGATGACCGTCATGTGACATACGATACGATCTAATCTATCCATGCGCATTTCTAGGCAAAAAGAGAGCCCTACTATCTAGAAATTTTAAGTAATATTTAACAAGGCGCAAGATTTAAAATCCTTGTCATCATCATTATCATTACAGCCCTTCACAAGTCCACTGCTGAACATAGGCCTCCCCCAAAGAATGCCACAAAGCACGGTCCTGAGCCACCTGCATCCATCGACTTCCTGCATGTCTTACCAGGTCGTCACTCCATCTCGTGGGGGACGCCCTACACTTCGCCTACCGGTACGAGGCTGCCACTCGAGAACCTTTCTTCCTCATCGGTTGTCGGTTCTTCGAGCTATATGGCTGGCCCACTGCCACTTCAGCTTACTAATCCGTTGGGCTACGTCGGTTACTCTGGTTCTACTGCGGATATCCTCATTCCTAAGTTTATCACGCAGAGAAACTCCGAGCATAGCCCTCTCCATAGCTCGCTGAGCGACCTTGAGCTTCCTCATACGGCCAGCAGTGAAGGACCACGTCTCAGTTCCGTAAGTCATCACTGGCAACACGCACTGGTTGTACAATTTCGATTTAAGGTTTTGAGGTATGTCTGACGAGAAGATGTGTCGTTGCTTCCCGAACGCTGCCCAGCCGAGTTGAATCCGTCGATTGACCTCTCGGTCGAAGTTGGACTTACCTAGTCGGACTATTTGTCCCAGGTAAACATACTCGTCAACAACTTCGAGCTTAGTGCTCCCAACAACTACCGGCATAGGTGTGACATGGACATTAAACATAATCTTTGTTTTGTCCATGTTCATCTTGAGACCTATCCGTTGGGAGACACTATTGAGGTCATTGAGCATAGTGCTTAGGTCCTCCAGCGATTCTGCCATAAGGACTATATCGTCGGCAAATCGAAGGTGAGTGATGTACTCGCCATTGATGTTAATACCGTATCCTTTCCAGTCCAGAAGCTTGAAAACGTCTTCCAATGCAGCGGTGAAGAGTTTCGGGGATATTACATCACCCTGTCTTACACCTCTCTGCAATTGGATAGGTTTCGTACTCTGGTTCTGTACTCGGATAGCCATCGTAGCTCTACTGTACAAACACTTCAGCACTTCGATATACCGACAGTCAACTTGGCACCGCTGAAGGGACTGCAACACCGCCCAAATTTCGACGGAATCAAAGGCTTTCTCATAGTCCACATACGCCAGACATAGTGGCAAATTGTACTCTTCGGACTTCTGTACAATTTGCCGAAGGGTATGTATGTGGTCTATGGTGCTAAAGCCCTTTCGGAAACCGGCTTGTTCGGGAGGCTGGAAGTCGTCAAGTCTGCGCGCGAGACGATTCGTAATGACTCTCGAAAACAGCACGTAGACGCGGCTCAGAAGGGAAATCGGTCTGTAGTTCTTCAAGAGAGTGTTGTCACCTTTCTTGAAGAACAAGACCACCGCACTTCTGCTCCACGCCACCGGTGTAATGCCACCATGGAGGACGGAATTAAAGAGCTTCTGAAGGAATTCAAGTACCGGTCTTCCACTCGCTTTCAGAAGCTCCGCTGTAATTCCATCCTCGCCTGGGGCCTTGCCGTTTTTAATATGCTGGAGAGCCATTCTAATCTCGCTCAGACTGACGTCCGGGATATCTTCGGAATAGTGTCGGACAAGACTCGATCTTGGATCGTTACTCACACTTGCGTGTGGTTCCAACGATGACGTGTACAGCTGCCCATAGAACCTCTCAATCTCACTCAAAATCTCAGGTGCCCCGGAAACGATGCTGCCACACTCGGCCTTCAGCTTCGACAGTTGGCTCTTTCTGGCAGACAGATCTCTGGCAAAGACTTTGGAGCCTTGGTTCCGCTCGATCGCTTCTTCAATACGAGCTGTATTGAAGTTGCGTAAGTCCCGCCGCATGCATTTGGAGATCTGTCTGTTCAGTTGCCTGTATGCTGTCAAATCTGTTGAAGAATGTAGCTTCATCTCCCGTCTAACAGCCATGAGATTAAGAGTGTGATCGGAGAGTTTTTGTGTTCTTCTGCGGCGGGTCTTGCAGAACTTAGCTCCGACCGCATGGACAGTTTCCACGAGCTTGTCATTAATATCGTTCACTTCATTGCAGTCTTCTAGGCACTGAAAACGCAACAAATAAGTTCACCTTCAATAAATTCCCCTCAGCGTGCGTAAGATTATTAACTCTCATTTAGACAATTTTTTCTTACGTTGGTAGAGGCCCAGGTCCACCAGATGCTAATAATAATAATAATGATTTATTTTCATCACAATGGTACATAAAATTATAACTAACCACGTTTTAATTTTATTATCTTGTTTCTATGATTTAATCATTGCAACATTTGACCATTGTCAGAGTGCGAAATCTGTACTAGGATACCCTGTGTTATAGTATTTTGAGATGTCTTTTACGGGCTGATATAGAAAAAGTAAAGATAATGATTGTCAAAATAATTATTATTGCAGTCTGAACAGAAATATGACGACCTTAGTGTAAGACATATTTAATGATGCCTTACGAAGAAAACAAAATGTCCTACAAAGCATTACCTCAAACACTTTAGGCATCAATTAACTTTACAGTTCACTTTGGCTGATGAGCTTTTGTCTGTGAAATACAAAGGATCACGACAGCTGCTTGATGGTAAAAAGATTAGAAATTTATTAAATATAATTCTTAAAGGTAGAGTTTTGGTAAATCAGTGACTAAGAGCTCGCTGTAAATTTCACAGTACGCGGACAACCCGGGTTCAATCCCCGCTGGCACCAATGAGATTAGCGGTAAAGAAGACACTTCATCAGCACTCAAAATTGCATCTTAAATTTAATTGGTGTCAGTGGGGATCGAACCTGGATTCCTCACGTACTATGATATTTTCAGTGAGCGCTTGACCCCTAATATAACGGCTGATCTATAAGTCTGTTCTTAATCCAGTGCTTATGTCGTATTATGTCACATTGTCAATCTTACAGCGGCATTTGTAGGATACAAAAATGAATGAGTGGGATTTTAGTGCAGATAGTAGATGTTACACAAATATTTATAGCAGTCTTGACCCCTTTTTTAATACAATAAGGGTGGCGGCACACCATAATGACTTTAACTTAAGAAACAGAAAAGAAGTCGCTCTATAGTCGTTAACAGAAATGGAGCTCACTCGTGAACATTTCCGTGCCATAATTTATCACAATTTTCGTCGAGGTTTATCTCAAGATAAGCCGCAATGTCTCAGCGAACTTGTTTCGATTTATGATGTTGAATCACTGAGTTAAACGACAATATACCGCTGGTAGGCCGAGTTCTGACGCGGTTGTGTGTTACTCAGCATTGTTTCTTCTGCAGGTCGACTAAGAACAGCGGTCACGCCTGAAAACATGGCAGCCATGCGAACTATTATATTAGATGACCGTCATGTGACATACGATACGATCTAATCTATCCATGCGCATTTCTAGGCAAAAAGAGAGCCCTACTATCTAGAAATTTTAAGTAATATTTAACAAGGCGCAAGATTTAAAATCCTTGTAAGGAGAATCAATTTTCAGTAGGTGCCTTTTACATCTGAAGCCTTATGTCATTTAACAGAATACAAAAATTGTTCTCCATTTACTTTGGTCAAAACGTCTAGAGTTATTGCAATATGCAAGCAGACATTATTCTTAAATTACCTCAAGTTATGGCAATTTCATGCGGTGCATTAGTGCAACGAGGACCGAGGGAAACGAAAATAGAAACCGTATCTGGATCTGTAATTGATTGACTTATAAAACTAAAAGGATTTAAGATATTTGCCAAGTTTTTTTTTAATATTCTTCGGCTTTAAGTGGATTAGCGGTAGTCATAAGCTCTTCTTATTTTTTAAGTAAAGAGACAAACGAACATTCGATGCATTTAGTGGTACAAGTGCACGTGCTTTTCATCAGTCTCACGATCTGCCGTATGGTGGTGACATACGAGTATCCATCACGCCATTAAGTCTCAAGGGTGTCGTAAGAGTTGACAATGAATAATGTCAGAGAAATGTTTTTTTTATGATTTTAATGAAATGGTTATACCGTTAATATCCAATTTGGTTACATTAGAAGTAGAATACTCTGACAAGCGATGGGCAGCTGCATCAAAGTGCGAGATGTCTGGTACTGCAAACGTCAATCCACCTGCCATGTATGACGATTTAAGCAAATCTCACCCAACAAGGCGAGAGGACCATGTCCAGCGGTGGGCATATATAGGCCGATAAATTAAAATTAAAATAAAAGAAGGCTAACGTCTGATGGCGCTTTAAACGCTCACTGGTTAACAGTACAAACATTACAGAAACATTTTGCGAGCAGTTGCAAGATCATGTGCGATCTACTTTAAACGAAACAAGCTAAAACGGGGAAGGACCACGCTCTCACAGAATAACAGCGTAAATAGCAGCTTATTGCTGTTACGTTTCGTATCGTGTGTGTAGAGATCTGGAGACTTTTTTTTTGGTAAACAGTCTTTCCAACTTAGTTTTTAGGAGTGACAACGTAGCGATACCTCTTTCTTTTTTTTTCTGCCGACTTCCAAACGAGACGGTACTCAATTCGACGCGTATGTTTTTTTTATGTATGTTACCTCATAACATTTTACTGGGTAAACCGATTTTTATATATGAAAGCTGATACTTCTTGTGTGGTCCCGTGTGAATTTAATCTAGGTCAGACCAATAGTTTTTGAGTTATTCTTAATAACTTATATTGAAGTCGGCTGTACAAAATTTTTAATTTTTAATTATTTGTTAGGCGATACAATCGCAGTTGTAGCAGTAATTGGTCGCTGCCATCGCCAAAATCAGATTTCATTTTTTTTTGTAATTTATGCTATTATTTAGTCACCAGTATGTTATGCAAAACGTAGGCATATTTGATTGATGCAATCTTGAAAATATTATTAGCGTTCTTCTACAAACCTAACGTTATTCATAACAGGATAGAGAAAACGGTGCCTCAAGATAAATATTATTAATTCATGTGTGTTTAACAATCTTCTCACGTACTATTTCAGCACGGTTTACTTTAACAAGCAGAGGAAGATTTACTTTGTTGTCACGCACATTGACTGATGCCAGTAAAATATTAGAATCCAATGTTATACGCTGGCGTTTCTTGTTGTTGTTATTTTATCATACATTTAGCATGCTATAAATTTTCTTTAATACTGCATGTTCGTAGTGCAATATTAAGACCAAATGATCAAAAACATATGGTAAGTAAAAAAATATTTATTTGTGAAAATAATATTAATTCATTATTGTAATTTTTAACAACATAATTTTTGGTATGAAACTTATTTTTTATTAATTTTTTTACTTTCTTTATGTATTTATTACTTTTATATACTTCTTCAATTTTGTTTTACTGCAATTAATCCTCACTGAGTTTCGTGAAGTGGAAGAATCGTCACCAGTCAAATCAATTGTTGCAGATTGCTGTAAAATTCTTGAAGTATTACATTGCACAAGCTCAGAGAACAGGCTTTGAGTCTGGGAGGCGTTAAGATTATCTATATATGTTTTAAATTGTATTATTTGCTCATTAGCCTCATTCAACTGTTACTTCAATGCAGCAATGAACCTGAAAGCTTCCTCATATTTCTTGCTGCATCGGTCAAACTCATTAACCATTCCTTGTAGCTGATCTCTTTCTTTTATTACACTTGTGTATTCTGTATCTAACTTACCCATATCACATTTAAATTGTATGTTTTTGGCAATTATGCTAACTATTTCTTTTTCATTATCATCCCTTTCCCTAAGCAAGATAGGATGCAGGGACATTTTGTGTCCTCATTTCGTTTACAATCTTAACTATTCTTTCAACATGGAGATCTTTGCAACAGATATATTTAGTTTTATAGCTTTTTATATAGTTGATAATTTATGGACCGGTCGTTGTCCTTCACCTTCCTCAGACACATGTCACAATAATATGTATCTTGAAAAATAATTTTGTAAATTACATAATCTGTTTACATGTTGTTCTAGTCTTAATACAGTGTAAAGAACTTTTAGATCCTATACAAGAGAACCCTTTTTCCAATGCTACTAATCATTGTATTATTATGCTCCTTAAATTCTTAAATTTTTATATATATATATATATATCATTAGCTTCTGACAATTTATATTCTAAAATTACAACGAACGTGAAAAATAATTAAATTCCAGTTTAAAAAATACGCAAGTTCTAAAGACTTCAAATTATATAATTGGGATGAAGTAATAAAGTAGAAAAAAATTTTGCATACGAAAGTCGTGTACATCACACTTTTGGGTAGGGCAAACTTCTGTAGAGAATCTGGCATTGTACTTCGTACCGGAAATCTCAGTAATGACAGACAAATATTATTTAGGAGGCAATTATTTTTTAGAACATCTATTTACACCAACAACAATATTACTAAATATAGATTAAATGATTTAAATAATAACGACAACGACGTCGTAATATATTAATGATATGTATTTATTGTTTTTTTCCTGAAATTTTGGACGATTTTTTTGGACAGCCCTCATGGTGTTGGTGTAGGAAAGTAATGATGTGTTTTACACCATGGTATCATAGTTACTAAAATATTGGATTTAATGGGAATGGTTAGCGTGATGTTGCCAAGTAAAGTAAAGCCCAACCACTCCACTTTGTGTTCGAGGTTTTTATTTAATTAATTTATTTCATTTCCAACAATAATATACATGAAAAAGAGAGCAACAATGAAAATATGCTTATATCTGCAATAATATTATTGATAGGTGAAAAACTAGTGTCTAAACTAGGTAAAATCTGTACCTTAGGTCACCATGTCTCCACCTGTAGATCTCCGTGGATAAAATAGATTGATGTAGCTTTTATAAAATATTTCCTTCGTAATTGATCAATACAATAAGATCATTTTCTGTTTTCAGAAAAAATAACAATGACGTACGAAGTAGTAAATATATGCAAAAGTATGCAAGAAACACTATAAAATCCGCAAAATTAGTTTTATGTATGGAGATAGATAACTACAAACCAGCTTTTTCGTAAAACCTATTTCTGGTATTTTATAAAGTATTTCCCTTTTAAAACTTTCTCAATTATTTCAAACCTGTTTTAAAAGAAGTTTGTTTGTTGCATGCCTTAAGCGCGAAGCGCGTAGGTATGTTCTACTAGGGCCTAAAAATTAAGATTCCAACGTTTTGTAAGATTCCAATGTTTTAACAGGGTTATTGTTATATAAAAAAACATTGTCAGAAAGTTAAATGATTATTGAACTTACTAATATTTTTTTATTAATTAATTGCTATATTTACATTAAGAAAGTGGTTTTGAATATATCAATTTTTCAACTCAATCTTTTTTTAATCGTTTCATCTATCACGTGGAAAGCCATGAAATGTTAAAGGCAGTTCAATTTGGTTTTGTTTAGTTATAATAATTTTTTTTCGGCAAAGAAATCCCGAAATTTACTGTATTTTGGACAGCTTTTGTAATAATTTATTTTACTTAATAGACTTTGCCTCACTCCGGGCTCAGCCGCCGTTGTGAGTGGATACTGCATAGCTTGTTTGCATCGGCTCGTTTTCAAAAAGAATGATGTACAAACACAAAATATTGGAGAAAGCAAATTTGATACATTCTTTACAAAGTAAAATATTATTATTTTTATAATCACAGATTTTTATTACAATATTTTTTTTTTCGCTAAAAGCACGCAGGATTTATATATAAATATACTTAAATACGTCTTGGACTTTATGGAGTGACCTGAAGGTATACTTCGGTATCTGCTACTGGAACTCTTCAAAGAGTAGTATTAATTAATAGGCGTGTCGAGTTTGGGCTCTTTTTGTTAGTTGTGATGAGACCTTAACTCTAGACTTGAAAGAGTGACCTGAAGGCGTGCCGAGTTTGGGCTCATTTTGTTATTTATGATGACATATTACCTGCGGACTTGATAGGGTTATCTGAAGGTGTATTTAGATGACTGCAATTGGAACTCCTCGACGAGTAGAAATAGGTGTGCCAAGTTTGGGATCGTTTTATTAGCCATGATGAGACCTTACCTCCGGACTTGACGGACTGACCTGAAGGTGTACTTCGGCGACTGCTACTGGAACTCTTTGACAAATAGAACTACAATTTAAATTTTATGGTCATCTTGCACGATCATATGAGCATTATGAGTCGTGTATTGATTTTCCAAACTTTATTTTATTGAAATTTGACATAAAATTATCGAAAAATTGTAAGTATAGTACTAACTATATATATAAATATATAAGTGAAAACTTCTGAGTATTTAAACTACTCCAAAAATTTTACGTATTATCATGTAATTTTTTTAATGCGCTTAAGGCATGCACAATTGAATTTACCAATAGTTTTTTAAAACTCCTCATTAAAATGCAGGAAACGTATGCCTCAGGCTAGCTAGTATCATTAGTATAAAGGTGTATAGTACTTTGAGTAGAACTACAAAATAATGTGACAACAATTAGGAAAATCATGCAAGGAGAGAGGACGTGAAGTATCTATTTACTGGGAGTTGATTTTGGGAAGACGCTTTAATTATGGTTTGTTTACCTCTGTTACTTTCTTACGACACCCACGGGACGATATGGGTTAGAGGATATTCTAACATCACTATTACGCGGTCAACGTAGCTATATACATACGGAGAGGTATGTTAGTTTTGAAATGATATTCTGCAGTTAATGAACAGGGCTTCTCGGTACGATACAATTTCCAGGAATGGTTTTGAAATCGTTCCGCGTCATTAAACCGTCTAACGAACTATTGCATGATTTATTACTATTACTTGACAATACAAGTAAAATAAATTAAAGATTTACTGACTAATCAGGAAACGAATAATACACAGATAATCTTTGCGCATTAATTGCCTGACTTATTTTATTTCTCCCTTTCCTTCCTCTACTCACTCTCCATTCAATAATCGGACGACCAGACGCTTGGCTGATCTCTATCCTTTTGTCGACAATATACCACGGCTTGAACCATACTATTAACTTCGTTGTTCCAATACGTGAAACAAAGGTGTATGATAATTTGACTGCATCTGCCTTTCTAACACATAATAATGTGGGTGTCTTCAAAAGCAAGAGTGAATAGGCTTTTGTTAAGCTAAGTCGGATCACTTTACAATCATCGGTTGCATCACGACTTATCAACAAGTTGGATAGTGGTCAAGAAATAACTTTTAATAAAAACAACTAAATATCTATATTAGCGCCAAACTACGTAAAAAAGAGAGAAAAATCTACTCGAAATTGTTGTAATTTTGCATCAATATTTTGACGAACATTGTCATCTACAAGTAGACAACTCTTTTAATCATAATCCAGTGCTTGATTACAATCTCTTCTGGTAGTTAGCGGTGATACGAAAATTGTACGAAAGAAAATCTTAACGTAAGAAAAGCCTATACATGATTGATAATAATTCCTGAGATGAACGATACCAGCCTGGATTTTTTGTACAAGGAGTGCATCGTTCCAATAATTACGTTTTTATTATGACGTAAGTTTTCATTTATATCGTGTTATTATAAGCACACACCCATTGTAATTTATTATATTAATATGTACAATAAGGAGACGTGACAGCATAGGAGTAGTGCTTGCCGTAAATTTCACAGTGTGCGATCAACCCTAATTCGATCCCCGACGGATAGCTTTCCACGTGCTCAGCAGTAAAGAAATACATACTTAGAAAACCTGCACGTGTTCCGAAAAATAAAATATGTTAAAGCATGTTTTGAATTCCGCACTGGAACTACATAGCGGGAAGTGTCTAGCTGTTATATTGACATAACCGCCTTTTATATCCCCCCTATGAGGCAATCTAATGAGTTGGCCTATGTTGAGCAATAGACTTTAATAGGCTGTTACGGGAACGATAAAAAAAGCAAAAGGCAAAGCCGGGCGGAGCACTATTCACACCATAAAAATGTACCCTATTATATTATGATGTATTAATTTTTATTGACAATAAGAAAGAAAGAAGAAAGAAAGAAAATAAACTTTATTGACACAGCAGTGCATGCACATATACAAATGGTTAACATTAAATTATATATACACACTACTACTTTGCCAAAACAGGCTTCCGCTCAGCATTTGCGATGACATGCTCGCAAGGAGCATGTCAAGACGCTGATCTTCCGCGGACACCTATTGTTGGCATTGTGCATCCTTTCCAGAAGACACTTACTTAAAATTCAGTAATTATTATATGAATGTATTTATGTGACTTGGGTGTCTCTCGAAAGGGTGCACAATACGGGGACGCTTTAATAAATGTAATCATGGTTATCAAAAAAAAAAAGAAAACAATGTTAAAAACACAAAATAGATAATACAAGGTTAAAAAATATGTATAATAGTGATCGATATTAACCGGAATTTTGAAATAAACAAACAAATAAAAAAAAAATATTCCCTTAAATTACATTACATTACATTATAGACTATTAAATAACTACTAAAAACTAAATTAGTGGCTATTCCAACAAACATATAAAAAGCAAAGAAATTGTTCCAAGTCCTGACCGAACGAACGAATCCGAAAAGAAAAGAAAAAAAAACAGTCAAAACAAATACCATGTGACCATTCATCTGGTATTATTTGCGATTGCTGGAATTATTTGCGGTGGGACGGGCCCGTCCACGCAGGTGCGCGACGTGAGCACCCCATGGAAAGTGTACCAGCACCACCCGCCTTTTGCAGTGAGATAAGGTATTTTTTTACGTGAGTTTGAAACGTGTTTCTCACTTGTAGGGCACGCAAAGTCGGAGGCAGGTCGTTCCAACACCGTGACGCAGCGTATCTGAAGGAGCCCCAAAACGCCATGGTGCGATGTATTGGAGTGGCAAAAACGTGGGTACACTCCCTCCTGGGGTATCTGCTGTGATCACGTCAGTCGATGTCAGCTGCGGCTCTTCCCTGGTCAACGTCGCCTGCAGCTACTCCACCGCGATTGGATCACCCTCGTCCGTCTGATCGTCCAGGGTCATTCCACTCTCATCCAGGAAGTATCCGCGGTGCCTGGCGGTGTCGCGACGGATATTGACGTTGCCGTAGGGATCGTCCGTCTGGAGTTTCACCGGTGTCTCGGCATTATCGCCTCCCTTCCGCTGTTTGCAAGCGCATTCGGGGCATGTCCACTTAGCCCTGTGCTCCTTTGTCATAGTATTCAATAAGCTACATTCCGGTACGTTGGCATATTCGAGGTCCCAATACTGAGAGCACTTGCTGAACTGCAAGCAGCGGCTGCTCGTAATTTCGCGGCGGCATCCCGCGCAGTCTGGCAGACTTCCGGCAGGCGGCGCCATCTTCTGGGCACCGGATCTATTGCTTGTCATTGTTATCACGAATTTTGTAAAGTTCTTTTTGCAAAAACAAAAAACAAAAAAAAGAAATAAAAAAAGCAAAAAGTCTGCACCGCCGCGGAATTGAACTCGGTTCCTTAATCTCTCTAACCGCAACTCCGACCGCTCGGCTAAATTAAGCGTGATATGTAAGGAGAATATTAGAATGTCAATCCACTTGTCTATCAGTAATATTATGGTCAGCTGCGGGTGATTGTTTATTTATTTTTAACACTGACACTGATACTGACCCAAGTACCGTCTGTAAACAATGTATAATTGTATATTTTTCCAAATAAAACTGATGTTTAGCACCTTATAAGTTTTACACTTGACACACTTAGTTTATTGTCCCACCTGTAACACTTTTTGGACAGACCGATCACTATTTATACGCTTTTAAAAATTAAATTCTATGCGCAACGTATAGCACGTCTTCTTTCACTTAGCGTTCACGCGTCCTCTCTCAGCGTTAAGTATTAAGTATCTCAGCATTAAGTAATATTAAACATTTTAATTGAGGTTTTACTTCTATTTTACGTTTGTGTATCTTTCATAGTCGTTTATCTGAATATAAATTCATATTATTAACACTTATTCAGCATAACTAATGAAGTAAGTTTTCAGTTTGAATGCTCTCGAAAACTTCAGTACAATTCTATGCAAGTATACAAAGTGTACTGTACACTACTCGTATTTGATCGGTTGTGCGATTCATCTCACTTACAGCGGTAAATGTTTTTGTATGTTTTCCTTAGAGACAATTCAACTTATATGCATATATGTAAATGTTACGGCATACAGCTGCCCCTGCGAAGATTGAATATCCCGGGGCCCAAGAGCGGGAATTCAACGGGCAGCCGCAGGTCGGGCCCGAAATGGCCTGGTGCAATGTTCTGTCCGACTAAGCTTTAAAGGGAAGGCTAGTCTAATAAAGAGTACTTAACTAATACGGTACTTACCTGCTTCGGGAGCAGAGAGGGGTCACTTGGATCTGTCAGGCTGAAGGTGTAGTGCATGTGAGTGGTTTGTGAGTCTTTTTGAGTGTGACGATGATTCTCCGGAGGTGGTATTCTCCCGCGGAGTCCCCAGTGGCAATTCCCTCTTCAAGACACTAGGTCAGTCTATTCACATTCAACTCCCTTCACAACAAAAAGGAACTTAATCCGTTGATCACAGTAAGAACTAACACGTGGCGCGTCCGACGACAGTGGGCAAAGTTCACCTCCGCTCGCTACGCGAAAAAATTAATAGAAAAAACAAATACGTCCGCTAAGATCGACTGATTTCTATACTAAATCGCCTCGACGTATCCAGTCGACACGGCTCGAAAGGAATGTCGGCGCGGGGGGGGGGGGGGGGGGATGTGACCTCGATACGGTGCGAGGCTATTAGCGTGCGGTTATAATACAATTTCAAATGTTTTATATTTTGCCTAAACAGTATATGTAAATTATTTTTATGAAAACCAGTAATGTTTCCATTTTCATATCAAAGTATTTGTGAACATTAACTACAAAATAAATATTATACTCAAACTCTAACGTCTGTCTACCAAACGGGTAGACAGAGACTACAATGCGCCCACTGCGCCAATACAAAGACAGAGCGTTGGGTTCTTTAACCAACACGAGGTCTCCAACCCGAGGAGGATCCGTCTTATCAGACATCTTAACGCGCTGCTGCAAAAGATGTAGGTACTCCAGAGACCATCGGTGCCAAAAACTCTGAGTCATCTGTTGCAGCAGGTAAAACCTGCTCAACCGCGAAGAGCTCGTTTCCCTGAAGGGGTACTCGGGCAGAGCGTTAAGCGGCTGGCCAATCAGGAAGTGTCCCGGGGTTATAACCTCTAAATCATTCTGTGGTTTGGTCATGTAGAAAGAATGAACGAAGAAAGAGGGACAAAGTAAATTAATGCTGCATAAGTAAACGGCAGAGTCGGGAAGGGACGCCCTAGACGAAGGTTTAAGGAAGGATCAAATCGGCGATACATTGAAAATGGGCCAGATTAGGTGTACCCTTAACCGATGAGCGTGTATGCGTAAATATATGGGGATGTAAAGGAGGCGAGAGAGGTGTTTCAGGATCGCGCCAAATGGAAGTCCGTGGTCTCTTCCCACCCCTCTGGGTGACAGGCGTGGGTGTTTGTGTGTGTGTGTGTGTGGGTGTGTTTGTGTGTATGTGGGCTTGTGTGTGTGTGTGTTTGTGTGTGTGTGTGTGTGTGTGTGTGTGTCTGTGTGTGTGTGTGGGCGTGCGTGCGTGTGTGCGTGCGTGCGTTCGTGCGAGCGTGCGTGCGTGTGTGTGTGTGTGTATGTGTGTGTGTATGTGTGTTTGTATGTCTGTGTGTGTGTGTGTGTGTGTGTGTGTGCGTGTGCGTGTGCTTGTGCGTGTGCGTGTGCGTGTGCGTGTGCGTGTGCGTGTGCGTGTGCGTGTGCGTGTGCGTGTGCGTGTGCGTGTGCGTGTGCGTGTGCGTGTGCGTGTGCGTGTGCGTGTGCGTGTGCGTGTGCGTGTGCGTGTGCGTGTGCGTGTGCGTGTGCGTGTGCGTGCGAGTGTGCGTGTGCGTATGCGTATGCATGTGCGTGTGCGTGTGCGAGTGCGTGTGCGTGTGCGTGTGCGTGTGCGTGTGCGTGTGCGTGTGCGTGTGCGTGTGCGTCTGCGTGTGCGTGTGCGTGTGCGTGTGCGTGTGCGTGCGAATATCAGCGCTTAATGCCAGGTTCTTTAGGAAAAGTGTGTGTTAATAATATGACAAACAGTAATAATTCATTTTCTTCACGTACACCTTGTGACAGTAGTAGTAAAGTAATTCGTATAATGAAAAAAAATATGTTATTGTGTACAGTAATGACATAGACAAAAACTTGGAAATATCATTAAGTAACTATTTAAAAGGGCAACAGATAAGTAATTACTGCATACCTGAAGCATCATTTAGTGATATAATAAAATTTAAACTAGCAAATTAGCCCTAATAGTATATTAATAACTTAAATGTGCATAAAGTTATTGTTCACGCAAAAGCGTTAGTGTCAGGCATAGACGTTAGATGGCACTCGGCTCGGTCGATACGGAATGACGTTCGTGCGTGTTGAACGTCCGAGCTTGCTGAAAGGTGGGAGTCGAGAGCGAAAGATTAGAAGTCTTCTTCGCGTCGAAAGAGAAGGCAGTCCGTTTTGTTTGGGAGCTCTTAGATCTAATTTTATGTTAGGCGCGTATAGTAAATATACCACTGGGAATGGTAGCGCGTGTTGAGAGTTTACCCGGGACTTTAGGTTTAACGCAGAATCTGTATAAGTGGATTCGACTGTATTAGTTACTAGTGCGGTAGTTAATATTCTAGAAATAACGGTGACCTTTGACCCGTACGTTCTGTGTTCATTTTCGCGAGTCAATCGTAACAAAGGAAGAAAGTGACTGCGGAAGGCGACCTTAGCTTGGAGAGGAGCTGAGGGCCGAACTGCTGCAGGGGGAACGGTCAAATAAGGTCAATAACACTACCAGCCACACCCAAATACACATCACTGACCTTTACTTTCTAGCACAATACATCCACACGAGACCTGACCGAATCCTGAGGGACCAGTCGCCTTGAATAGAGGTAAGTAAGCTCTGTTCAATAATTGTAACGCTCCCCCCGGATTGTTTAGTGTAATTAGACTTTTAACCCGTGGCGTGAGGACGCCCGACCAGCATCTGCCTGTAGCTTCTTCGTCTATGGGCCGCGAAGGATTCTACTCCTGGGATAGGCAGCTGTTGGCCGTAACATTTGGTAGCAGAGCGTGGTTGGTCGTGGCTGTCCCGTCTACCTCTCGACCTTCAAATGCGTTTTGAGGAGAGGTGCGGCGGGGACGAGGCCTCCTATATTCCGCCCTTCTATGGCCTGCTGCGGTTTTTGGAGGAGCAGTGCCGACAGTTCGAGCACGCGGCGGGCGCCGTCGACGACTTGCGAGCCGTGCCCAGTGAGAGGCGAAATCCGCCGGGCAAGTCGTCGTCGGCCCCCCCCTGCTCCTATTGTCGAGCGTCGGATCACCGGGTAACGTCTTGCCCAAAATTATTAAGTAAGCCGGTTCCGGCGAGGCGAACTATCGCCGGGGAGCGCCGCTGGTGCTACTCCTGTTTGAAAGGGCACCTCCAGCGAGGCTGTCCGCGCCAGCGGCCCTGTCCGCATTGCCAGGGCAATCACCATGTCGTACTGTGCCTGGGTGCGAGCGGCGTCTCCTCTCGGGGCGCTGCCGGGCCCTCGACCCCCGCGGGCGGGGGCGCTCCGCCATGCACTTTGACGGGCGACGCTCGGCGCCCGCCGGCCGGCCACCAGGCCCCTAGGTTTGAGAGGGGTCCCTCCCCCGACCAGTCGGGGGGTGATTCCCCCAGGGGCGGGGGTGTCATCACCCCCCCTCAGCGTGCGGAGAGGAACTTCACGGCCACTCATCGGTCCGCTGGACCCTTCTCACTCCCTTTAGCTGAGTGGCCGCGACTGGTGGACCACTGTACCCCATTGGATGGAGGCGGCCCTAGCTAGCTGCCGCCTTAGCTCCCACCATGGCTGCCTCTACTGAGCCTTAAGCCGTCAACAGTCCACTTGTCAAGCTGTTCTGTTGCCAACGGCCTCAGTGAGGGCGTACAACCCGAGTGGCGACTGTTAGCGGTTGCGCTCTGTTAGTATCGGGTTCACGCGGTGTGGCCTCCACTTGGTGGTGGGAAGATTAGGGCCCCCTGGAGCGTTGAATCACGCTCTCAAGGGGTATTGGATTTGGTTTGGTCGAGCACTTAGTTAAGAATTCTTTGAATTAAAATTAAAATGCTTTGAGTTTTCCGCGAAATTAATATTGTAGCGGTTGTGATTAAAAGAATTGAATTTAAAATACTCCTTTAAATGCTGCTGCATATGTTTTGTAAATACATTTGATCACTGCGTTTGTTGTGGCACGGAAAATTGCGATTAAATTGTGCGCTCTTTTTTAATGCTTGTGCGTATGCTTGTAATTGTATTTGATTGTCGCGCCTGTGCTGAAGGGAAGTTTGGATTCATTTGAAATTTGAATGGCGCGCTATTTTGAAAATTATGTATATGTTTGTGATAGTGTTTAATCATTTTGCTTTGTGATAAGGAAGGTTGAAATTAGATAACCCTGTGGTTGCCAAAGGAAATAAGAGTAAATTCTCTTTGGTTTAGATTTTGTTGGCACTGTCTAAGATATTTATTTGAAATAAGAAATAGGGCTGTCCCTTACGTTTATTGTTTTGTTTACTTTGCCAAGTTGACCTATGTGCATCGGTGATTACTTGTTTTAATTAATTCTGTAATTGAACATTGATGCTTTTGAAAAATTAGTTGAAATATGAGCATAGAATCACCTGCTAGGGACCATCTGTGCGTTTCGTTCAGCTCTCCACAGACGACGTTCATGGGGAATTTGGGGGTGCTCTCTGCACTGAAGCTTGAAGGTCCCTCTGGGCCGCTTCGTGTCGCGTCGCTGTTTGCAGACCTGATCCGGTCGAATTGCGGAACTAATCATAGGAGCGCAGATAGGTGTTTGAAGGAGGTCGTCTGACTTCTGTCTAGGAATAGGACTTATTTATGTGCTGCGATGTCCAGGAAGGGCATCCAGTTCAACTCTCCGGCTAGCCCACGTTGGGGCTGCAATTTTGGGGCGTTGGTTAGTGTTGCAAGATCTGATTGGGTGCGTAAGGTGGCCTAGTTTGGTTGTAGATTCGATCTTGCAACTTGCCGTCGCGACCCTGTCCCGCTGACCGGTTTGCTCGCGGACCTAAATCGGACCTGAATCCTGAGGGACCAGTCGCCTTGAATAGAGGTAAGTAAGCTCTGTTCAATAATTGTAACGCTCCCCCCGGATTGTTTAGTGTAATTAGACTTTTAACCCGTGGCGTGAGGACGCCCGACCAGCATCTGCCTGTAGCTTCTTCGTCTATGGGCCGCGAAGGATTCTACTCCTGGGATAGGCAGCTGTTGGCCGTAACAGTTATCTTGTTTACATTGCCTTATATAGAGGGATGGCGACAGGAAAATAAACTAAGATATAATTAAAATTTAATACTGAATAATTTGGCATGTAGTTATAATTTAAATTTAATATTTAATTGTAAAAATAATAATCGTATAATAATTAATTGCTTTTAATATTAATTATAATTATTATTTATTTCAGAAATTTCTTTCCATAGAGTAACAGAAACAGAAACAGAAACTTTTTTATTCAATATAGATTATAAATAATACTTATTGAAAGTCACTCTTTTGTATAATTACCACTGGTTCGAAAAAAACCTCTGTCCTGGGAAGAACCAGCAAGAAACCCAGCGGGACTTTTTTTTTAAATAACAGCTTACAATCATGTATGTTACACAAATTAACAACACAACAAATTAGAAATAGCTTGGGAGCAATCACCTCACTTCAAGGGGTTATTATCATCTATAAATTCTTTAATATTATAATAACCCTTTTTATACAAACTTAGTTTAATAAAGTTTTTGAACTTTGAGCAGGTCAAATTTTGTATATTTTCTGGAATTTTGTTGTAAAAGCGTATACATCGCCCCAAGAATGAATTACTGACTCGGTGGAGTCGAGTAACTGGGAAGTGGGTTAGTAATTACCAAAAGTGCTTATTAGCTAGAGTTAGTAAATCAATAAAATTAAAAAGTTACATATATTACCTACTCTATCTACTTTATATTAACCAGAGCAGGTCTCGAGCCGATATGAACACCGTTCTAGTGCTTCAAGACAGGACGGCAATAGCGACTCCCTATCGCCGCCAGGAGGCTGTTAGAGATGTCCCGGACGCGGCGCCATGCGGAGGCAAACCGTTTGCGCATGATAATTTGGAAACTGTCTATGCGAGCCTCAGCAAACATTTTCTAAGCGCTGTAGTACCGAGGCAGCCCCATCAGCATCCTAAAGCCGTTATAATATTGGACTCGCAGGGTTGCAAGCGTCCTCAGTGTTTACTCAACCTATAGACTGCAGGTGTAAAAAAACTGACAATAGGCTCTGAAGAGAGTTTTTTTTAACTTCTAAATTACAACGTGCAAATCTACGGGTGAGCATATTCACTCTTATAGCTAGAACCCTGCGTTCCTCTCTATGTCAGCATCATATGACATATTTTCACTAACCCAGTGCCCCAGGTACTTAAAACTTGTCACTTGTTTTATTGGTACGCCTTCAAGAGCAGCGGTGGGAAAATTTAAGCTCTTATTTTTTATTTTAAAAGTACGATCTCAGTCGTTTTAATATTGTACCGTAAGCCACGAGCTACTGTTTACTTCTTACAGATACTAAGTAATTTTTTTAGACCACACATTGATGAGCTCAGCAGCACCATATCGACGGCGTAACCTAGGTTGTTATATGGAATATTATCAATAGAGCAGCCGACTCCACTACTAATGAGTTCACCAGTAAGGATGTTCACGTAGACATTAAAAAGTACCGGAGAAGACAGGCCACCCTGTCTTACTCCGCACTCCAGCACATACGCCTTAGATAGCACTCCTGCCCACCTTACCTGATTCTGTTGATTGTCGTACCAATACTGAAATAGACCTATTAGGTCATTAAGAAAGTAATTCGTTTCAGCAGCTAGCTTCTTCCAAAGTAAATCGTATTTAATCGTATCAAAGGCCTTCGTTAGGTCTAAAACAACAGGCTATAATAGGCTATAATACGATTTGTGTAGTAACGTACGGTGAGCTTGAGACAAAGTACAGCACTTTCTGTAGATAACTGCGGTCTAAAATTAAATAGTGCATCACACAGATTAAAGTGCTGTGTAGTGGCGGTCAAGAATATCCACTACCCCATATCTTACCGTGGGTGTCGTAAAGGGCGACAAAGAGAAACAGGCAGGAGATGGGCAGCAGCATCTTCCTGATAATAGCCAAAATTAAAATAAAAAAAACTGCGGTTTCCAACCCGCTCGCCAAGCGTGGCAACTATGTATATATCATATTTACGAAAATTTAATGTATGTTCACAAAAACAAAGATAGTTTTAGTAAAAAAAGTGATGTACATTCTGTAAACACTAGGAACAAACACAAGCTAGTGATGCCAGTTTCTCGACTCCACAGAGTCAGTAATTCATTCTTGGGGCAATGTATACGCTATTACAACAAGGTCCCGGAAAGTGTACAGGTTCTCTCTATTACCAAGTTTAAATGTGTTATTAAGCTGAAACTGTATAAAAAGGGTTATTATAGTATAAATGAATACATGGTTGATAATATCCCCTGGGAATGAGGTGGTCGCTTCCAAGCAGTTTCTAAAATAAATTTTGTAAATAGTTCGTAATCATTTATATTGTAAAATTTATTTAAAAAAAAAGTCCCTCTGGGTTTCTTGTTGGTTCTTCCCAGGACAGAGGGTATTTTTTCGAACCAGTGGTAAAGTAAAAAATGACTTTCAATAAGAATTACACATGTAATGTATATTGAATAAAATTATTCTATTCTATTCTATTCTATTATATTCTATTCTATTCTATGGCAATACCCCCCCCCCCCCATAAAGAGAGTAACAAGAAGACGGCCCTAAGTCCCCAGCGGCCCCGCTATTCCTGGCTATGGTGGCGACCATGGTTACGGCGGGGCAGGGCGTGCTAAGAATCTCTGGTGGAGGTTCGGTTGCCACCTTAGATGACTCGACGTGGCAACGTACAACGCACGCACCCTGAGGACTGACGAGAAGATCGTGAAGCTGGACGACGAGATAGAAAAGTTACGCTGGCATATTATAGGATTATCCGAAATCCGAAGAGAGGGGGAAGACACGGTAATCCTCGAATCCGGCAACTTGCTCTTTCACCGGGAGGGCGAACATCAGTCCCAAGGAGGTGTCGGATTTATCGTCCACAAGTCTCTCGTTAACAACGTTGTAAAGATCGGGAGTATGTCGACGAGGGTTGCGTACCTTATACTAAAAAACACCAAACGTTATTCGCTGAAGGTCATACAGGTTTACGCACCAACCTCGGCACATCCCGATAAGGTGGTGGAGGAAATGTATGAGAATATCTCTGGAGTCATGCATTCCTCCAAAACCCAATATACGGTGTTAATGGAAGACTTCAATGCAAAACTAGGCACAAGAGAGAACGGTGAGCTAAAAGTAGAGAAATTTGGAATAGGGCAACGGAACCTAATTGGCCAGCAGCTAGCTGACTTCATGGAGAAAAAGGGGCTCTTTATGATAAAATATTTCTTCCAGAAGCGGCCCCACAGGAAGTGGTGGATGTCGCTACAGTAGAAGGTTCTGGAAACTATCTGAGGCCCTATATAAGGCCGGTATAGACCACGACCGGGCAGTATTGAATTGGCGATACAAGAAAATACTTCGAAGCGAAATATCGGCGAAGTGTGTTTTATTATTAGTGTGATTTTAAGTAGTAATTAGTTTCGTGTAATTCAATAGTCAATTTTGGTAATTCAATCGGCAGTTTGTAATTGTCTCGAGCCCCAAGCTCGTAACAATTGGTGTCAGAAGTGGGATCAAATCATGCCGACTTTACCAAAGGACGACATGGAGGGTATCTGTACCTGCAGTCAACGCCAGCTGGAGACGGACCAGAGACGATTTGGTATTACAACGCCGCAAACATCGGAGGGCCAGCTGCTGACCACGGAGGCCGGTCCGTCATCAGCTCCTGCATCTACAGCACCTGATTTAAGTGCTCTGATGATGATGATGAAGGATGAAGGATCATGCTCGCCGACAGGAGGAACAGGCCCGCCGACAAGAGGAACAGGCTCGCCGACAGGATGAACAGGCCCGTCGGTTGGAAGAGCAGCTGCAGCGTGGACAGGAGGAACCGGCCCGTCGATTGGAAGAGCAGCTGCACCGCCTACAGGAGGAACAGGCCCGCCAACAGGAGGAACAGGCCCGCAAACAGGAGGAACAGGGCCGTCGGTTGAAAGAGCAGCTCAAACGCTATAAGGAAGAGCAGATGCTCCTCATGAAGGACCTTTACGCTACCTTCCGTAAAGAGATAAAGGAGTTGAAGGATAGGGTTGCTCAATATGACAACCGCCTGTCGGAAGCTGAAACCCGAATCGACCAAGTGTACAATCGGGTTGACAACGTAATGGCTGACGTGAAGAAAACGCTGGACGATATCAAACATGAAGATGGAATTACAGCTCCCGAGGTAGCTCCAACACGTTCGCTAGGTGGATTATTCAAAGTGCCGCCGTTCGACGGGACTTCTTCCTGGTCGGCCTACAAAATCCAATTCGAGGCTGTTATGAAGGCAAACGGCTGGAATAAAAGTCAGGCCATGACTGCTCTCACCCTAGGCCTACGCGACCAAGCCCTAACTGTTCTGGAAGCACTCGGTAAGAAAGTGACTTACGAGCAGCTCCTTGAGGCATTGAAGTCGAGATATGGCGACGCTCACCTGGAACACGTCTTTCATGCGCAGCTCAAAGATCGCGTGCAACGCAGCAACGAAAACCTGCAGCAGAGGGCCCTTAAGGTGGAGAAGCTGGTTCGGAAAGCATACCATTCTGTACCTGCGCTCATTGTAGGGAACCTGGTGCAAACATTCATCGACGGCATCCGCGACCTTGAAGTCAGAGCTGCTGTGAGGCTCGCGCACCACGAGACGCTTAAGGACGCGTTGGCCCATGCACTGGAGGTGGAAGCCGCGCGGCAGGATTATCGTTCCCATTGCGTCAGGGAGGTTTCAGCAGCTACAGTTCATGACCGCAATAAAGGATATAGCCCTAGGTGCTACGGCTGTGGGAAAAGGGGCCATCTTCGATCCAGCTGCCCTCAACGAACTGTAGAAAAAGGTGATCGCTTTTGAGATGGTAGTGTGGCTAACAGTACCGCCCAGCAGCAGCAGGGAAACTGGCGGGTGCTGACTGATTTTAGAAAAGCTACTCCTAAGATCGTCCATGTGGATAGACTGGCGCGTTATTATGGGACCAACAATGCTCGGGACGAGCATGTCTTTGGAGGGGGCAGTGTTACGCGCCACTATTAATGTCTTGTACATGGCAACACTAGTTACACTAGCGCCCTCTAGTGTCGAGTAGCAGAACTATGAGAGTCGAGATACTTCCAGAAATTTCGGGACCGATATGTACTCGAACATTCTAGATTTTGCTACAGTAGAAGGTTCTGGAAAATATCGGAGGCCCTATATAAGGCCGGTATAGACCACGACCGGGCAGTATTGAATAGGCGATACAAGAGAATACTTCGAAGCGAAATATCGGCGAACTGTGTTTTATTATTAGTGTGATTTTAAGTTGTAATTAGTGTTGTGTAATTCAATAGTCAATTTTGGTAATTCAATCGGCAGTTTGTAATTGTCTCGAACCCCAAGCTCGTAACAATATTATTTTATTAATATTACGGCCGTAGCGTGATTGGAATTCAATCAACCACGCTCCTATTACCAGCTATGTACACGCCCCTAACTGTTCTGACAAAGTTCGATCCCACAGGATCCCAGAGCTGTAGGCTCGACGAACAATTAAAGACGGGGCCGAATGGCCTGGTGGAATGTTCTATCCTACTAAGCTTTAAAGGGAAGGCTAGCCGAATAGAGAGTATTTAACTACTAAGGTACTTACCTGCTTCGGGAGCGGAGACTGGTCACCAGGATCGGTCAGGCTGAAGGTTTAGTGCATGTTAGTGGTGTTTGTGAGTGCTATGTGTTTAGGTGGCCTGAAACAGATGATGAGATGCTGCCCCGGAGGCGGTATTCTCCTGCGGCATCCCCGGTGGCAATTTCCTTTTTCAAGGCACTAGGTCAGTCTATTCACGTTATTGTACATTGAACTTACTTCAAAAAAAAGAACAAAATCCGTTGATCACAGTCAAGAACCAACAAGTGGCGCGGCCGACGTCAGTGGTACAAAGTTCACCTCCGTTCGCGACGCGGCAAATTAAGCAAAAAGAAAAAAAAACAAACGACCGCTACGATCGACAGATTTTACAACGAATTGCCTCGACGTGTCCCGTCGACACCGGTAGAATGGAATGTGCTGGGTGGGGGCGGTGTGACCTCGATTCGATGCTAGGCTCTTCGAGCGTGCGTTAATAATTCAATTTTCAAATGGTTAATATTTTGCCTAAACAGTAGTTGAAAACTTTTAAGAGTAATTTAGAAAAATTATTATTAGGGAACATATTAAAAGAAAATAATCCGATCTAGGCATTCAACTGCGGACGTGATGACCACAAATGTGAGCAGAAATACGAATTTTCGGAATTTTATAAAACATGGCGATGACCGCGAACTGTTCGGGAAAGAATTTTTTTTGGAAACCGAGGCCACCTCCCCCTCGCCCGAACACGTACGTACCAGATTATCCACTAGTACTGGGATACCCTGTATATACATATACAGGGTATTTTTGGAACGCTCCTGAAAACTAAGACAGGCGACAGTACCAAGTATACCTTTGATCATGGGTCACAAATAATTCGATCCTGTTGAAAAAAAAATCATCTTTTAACAACGCTTTATTAGCTTTATTCACGCGCCATCGTGTTAGTACAGCTAAATGAAACGATAATTTAATAAAAAATATCATGAAGTTACTGAAACATAAAACCAGCAGTGGAATGACTGAATTGATATCACCTGACTAAAAGTCAATATACGCGCGAACGCAAATTCGCGCGGCCCGCAACTAGCGGGCCATACCCACAATACCTAATAATTTACAACACTTGTCTAAATACCTAACTTATCTACTTAACCTACTATTTTGCCACTGTGCTTGTCTCCACGTAGCCACTTTAATAATAATCCCCATCGCCCGCTGATGTAACAGTTAAGTGGCAAAACCGCTACGTCGGCGCAGTCAGTCAGCACCTTGCCAAGAGGTGTTAGCGCCGTGCCTCGGCAAAATTGAGGGTGCAAAGGCCCGTTTGTGCATATGGCTCCATCATGAAACGGCGCCAGGTTTGGGCGTCTCCCGTTAACTGACGCCCATAAAATGGATGATGGCACAAAGAGAAACGCGCATAGGGCCGCTGCCTGGGGGTCGCCGGGGCGCGTCTGGAGCTGGCGCTGGACGCGGCAGCATGCGGACCGCCAGCCGAGCGCGAGGTGCTGCACGACCACCTAGCAGCCCCTCGCATCCATCATCCCCACCAGATGGCTTGGTGTCGGCAGGGTCCTCTCGGACCCGGCAAGCGGCACCCGCCGCTGGTGGAGTACGCCGCATGCGTTGGAATAAAAATATGAACACAAACGCATTGCGGGCGTACTATAGGGCGAAGGGGGAAGAAACTGGAGGGATAGCGTATCGGGCTCGAATGCATCGCTTTTTTGCTGAGCTGGAGCCGTCTGTTCCCGTCACAGAGCAAAACCTGGCAGACCGAGTTCGGTACATCATGCGCTCGAAAATATTTGATGATGCCGAACTCGAACGATTACGACGTGAGGCTATTCCCTCATCGAATGAACCGGCTATAGCTGGGGATGCGGCTCCTCAGGCCACAGACAAGCAGCCACATTTAGAGGCCGCCATGGATCTTCCTGCTCTAGTTGATTCAGGCGATGATGGAATGGTCACCCAAGAATTAGAGCAGATGAGGAGCAAATTGGAGGAGGCGATTATGGAAACGCGCAGTTCGCCTCTCGAAAATCGACCGCGACTCCCGCGCATTCCCCTAAGCAAGCGGAATCGGGCTGTCGTGAGGGCTCTCAACCCAATGCTGGTGACCTATTTGGAAGCCAGCCGGGACCTTTGCGAGACGGACTCAATTCTTTTTGGCGCCGCACTGGCAGTTTGCCGTATTATTGGCGCCAAACTTCCCACGACTGGACGCGCTACTAGACAAAGTAGCGCCATCCCAGCCTGGAGAAGAAGAATTGAGGACCGTATCGCAAAGGCAAGAGCCCTCATCGGCAGACTGATAAGCTTCAGGTCGGGCAATAATAGGCCGAGAATTGTGCGCACCGTCAGGTTGGCGTTTGCTGGGACAAATATCAGTCTGTCCCAGCCGGACATAACGCAAAAACTGACGGAGCGCATAGACGACCTGAAGCAGAGAATCGCTGCTTGGGGGAAGCGGATTCGGCGATATACCGAGAGGTCGACACGGTTCAACCAGAATCGTCTCTTCCAGAGTGATCAGAAGAGGCTCTATGAATCATTGGAGCGACCAATGGTACGTGGAACGGGCCCAGCACCGAATCAGGCCGACACTATCGCATTCTGGCGCGGCCTGTGGTCAGAGCCCGTAAACCACAGCGAGGGCCCTTGGATGGAAGTTGTGGCGAGTCAGTGTGCGAATGTTACGCCCATGAACCCCGTCATCATAACGCCGGATGACGTAGCTGAGGCGGTCCGTAGGGCCCCGAACTGGAAAAGTCCGGGACTCGACGGACTGCATCACTACTGGCTGAAGGGGTTCGTGGTGTGTCACGCTGTGCTCGCCCGACAGTTTCAAGAGGCTCTCGACGAAAAGTCGCTCCCGAGCCTCTTCACTACTGGGATCACTCATTTGGTTCCAAAAGACCGGGATTCCACAGACCCGAGCAAATACCGCCCCATAACATGTCTACCTACCATATACAAGACACTTACATCCATTTTGAGCGCGAGAATCACTCGTCACCTGAACTCAAATCAGGTGATGTCGCGCGCTCAAAATGGATGTCGGGGCGGTGGTCGTGGAACCAAGGAACCACTCCTCATTGACGCGGTCATTGGCAAGGTGGTTAAACGCAACCGTCGGAACCTCTCCGCCGCCTGGATAGACTACAAAAAGGCATTCGACTCGGTGCCTCATACATGGCTTAAGAGGGTCCTTGAGCTGTGCAAGGTCGACTGTACAGTTCGAGACTTCCTCGAGCAATGTATGGGGCAGTGGAGTACGATCCTTTGTCATCTAGGCGAGCGAATGACGGCTGCGGAGAGCCACATAAGGATAAGAAGGGGTATCTTCCAGGGCGATTGTTTGAGTCCAATCTGGTTCTGCCTCTCTCTGAACCCTCTCAGTACCTTACTGGAGAGTTCCGGGAGGGGATTTCAGCTTCGGAAAGGAGGTACAAAAGTGACCCACCTTTTCTATATGGATGATCTCAAGTTATTCGCCTCCAGTCGCTCTCATCTTATGGAATTGCTAAACATCACTTGTGATTTTAGTAATTCTATTAGAATGGAGCTGGGGACGGATAAGTGTGCGGTCCTCCATGTCGAAAGGGGAAGGGTTGCTAACTCTGAGGGCATGGACTTGTCTATGCCCATCAGCATAAGGACCCTTTCCGAGGCTGAAACATACCGATACCTGGGTATGTCACAGAACATCGGTGTAGATGAGGCGGGTATGAAACAGTCAGTTTGCGATGTGTTTTATGCACGCTTGACCAAAGTGCTTAACAGCCTTTTGTCCGGTGTGAATAAGACGCACGCATATAACGGTTGGATCATGCCTGTTCTCATGTATACCTTTGGCATGCTCAGGTGGACTCAGACCGAACTGAACGCTCTGGACAGAAAAGTCCGCACTATAATGACGTCCCACAGGATGCATCATCCGAGATCGTCAGTAATGAGGCTGTACTTGCCGCGGAAGCGTGGTGGGCGCGGCTTTTTAAGCGCGCTTACCATGCATAATCGCGAAGTGTGCAGCCTCCGCAATTACTTTCTGACGAGAGCGGATGATCCATACTATAGGGACGTTATTTCTTGTGATAAAGGACTTACCCCTCTATCCTTAGCCAACGAGCAATGGCAAGACCCGGCAGTACAGAGCATTTCCGACCGGGAGACCGTATGGAAGGAGAAGGAGCTCCACGGGAGGTTCTACAAGGCTCTACATGAGCCTTTCGTAGACACAGTCTCCTCCCTCCACTGGCTACGTTTCGGTGACCTCTTTGGGGAAACCGAGGGTTTTGTCTGTGCGATACAGGATCAGGTTATTAAGACTAACAATTATCGGAGATACATCCTAAAGGATGGCACCGTTGACATCTGTCGAGCTTGTCGCCATCCCGGTGAATCACTTAGGCATGTCATCTCCGGTTGTTCGGCGCTTTCTAACTCTGAGTATTTGCACAGGCACAACTTAGTAGCCAGGATTCTACACCAGGAGCTCGCTCTGAAATACGGTCTCGTGGATCGGAAACTGCCGTATTATAAGTACTTGCCGGAAGCCGTGCTCGAAAATGACCGCGCCAGGCTCTACTGGGACCGGGCCATCATCACAGACAGGACTATTCTTGCGAATAAGCCTGATATTGTGCTGATGGACCGGGCACAGTCAAGGATATTTTTGGTCGACATTACCATTCCTTATGACGAGAACCTCGTGAAAGCCGAAACAGATAAGCTTACTAAATATCTGGACCTGGCTCACGAGGTGACCGACATGTGGGGTGGATTGCCGGCCGAAATTATTCCTGTGGTCGTTTCTGCGAACGGGTTAATCCCAGTCAGCCTCTCGGGTCATCTGAGGCGACTGGGACTCCGTGACGGACCGCTCCAAGCTCAAATGCAGAAGGCGGTGCTCCTCGATACCGCCCGCATAGTCCGCCGGTTTCTTTCCCTTTCCCCCTAACCCTCGGCCGTTTGGTCTCCCCTGCCGAGGGCTTCCATCTGGTTGGGCTTTTATTTATTTATGTATTTTTTATGTATTTATTTTATTTTGTTGATATTTATGTATGTTTATCATTTTCATTTACAATTATATATTTATACAGCCCAACCAGATGAGAAAACTATATAGATACCCCTATAATAATAATAAACGTTTATTTCGGACATCATGATCCATATGGGTTAGTTACAATTGAGCTTATAACTAAAGTTAGTAATTTAACAAATCAACGTAAAACACAGACAAAACACAGACAAAACAGTTAAGACACACATACAAATAAACATGGCACCCGCCGCTGCCAGCAAGATGACTACTTGACTGCGTGCAGCCGTATCCATCGAGCAAACATCGGCGAGTCCCAACGGTCTGCCAACGCGCGCAAGATACTGTTGGGGCTGTCGCGAATGCGCCTGAGGTGTGAAGCGCAACGTTTACGCATTATGGCTGCGAAACCATCTACATGAGCATCCGCAAACATAGCAGAAGCGCTGCAGAAACGCGGCAGCCCCATCAATACCCGGAACGCGTTATTGTATTGTACGCGAAGATCATTGTATGTCCTCTGTGTAAAGCTAACCCACAGACTGCACGTATAAAATGACTGACAGTAGGCTTTGAAAAGCGTAATCTTTGCTTCGTCAGTACACTTAGCAAATCTGCGGGCCAACATATTACAGCGGACAGACAACGACCTCCGCTCCCTCTCAATATCCAGGTTGTCTTTCAGGTCTTCTGTGATCCAGTGACCCAGGTACTTAAAGGTTTCAACTTTTTTCACGGGGGTTCCACAGAGCTTGAAAAGTGGGATATTAGTGTATCGCTTGTGGTCCGGATTGAAAATCATGAATTCGCTCTTGAGAGCATTGTATTTGAGCCCCTGGGCCACGGCGTAAGACTCGCATATGGTTAACAATTTATCTAAGGCTGCACTTGATGGACTCAGCAGCACCATATCATCTGCATAACTTATGTTATTGACACAAACTCCGTCTATGTGGCAACCGATACCGGTACTGCTGAGCTCATCAAGGAGCCTATTCATATATAAGTTAAAGAGCGTAGGAGAGCTTAGACCGCCCTGCCTCACGCCACATTCCAATCTGTATTCCTCTTAGAGCAAACCTGCCCATCTGACATTGTTCTTTTGGTTGCTATACCAGTGCTGAAAGAGCAATATAACTTCTTCGGGCAGGCTAGTCTCAGATCTCATCTTGTCCCACAGGCTTTGGTAAGCTACTAGGTCAAAGGCCTTAGATAAATCCAGGTAACATACAAACACAAGTGTCTTCCTTGCTGTGTAATACTGGACAGTCTGCTTGAGACACAGGATAGCACTCTCGGTGGAAAGACCTGGTCTAAAGCCGAATTGAGCATCATTAAGCAAGATGTGCTTATCCAGAAACCCGTTAAGCAAACTGTCCAGTACCTTAGCGATCACAGAAGCAAGGGAGATGGGCCTATAGTTGGACACGTCAGAGGCATCACCGGTCCTGTTTTTTGGTATAGGAATAACAATAGTTCTCATCAATTTGTCAGGGAGATATGAATGCCAAATACACAAATTAAATAACAAAGACAAAACCCTTGGCAAATGAACTCCAGCATGCTGCAGGTGTTCAATGCTGAGATGGTCATGCCCAGGCGACTTGCCTCTCACCATGCACTTGATGACTTTAGCTACATCTTTGGCGCTAAAAAATACAAAATACGCTTAGGACTACCTGCTTCAGCATCAGACATCGGCAGCTCTGCCGGGCCCAGTGGTGATTCCACTCTAAAATACTCTCTGAAAACATTAGCAATATCACTATGATCATAAGCTCCCGAAACTCTCACGGGAAGGCTCGACTTATGATTCATTTTATTGGTGGCTTTCCAAAACTGACCGAAGTTCATTCTTTTGTGGTGTTCAGCTATTATGTCCATTTTTATTTGTGTCTGATTATTTTGGCACCATTTTAATTTTGCTTTAAAAATGCGTCTCGATTCACACATTTCATTATATACGTGACCAGAGCCGGGTCTGCCATGTAGTAACCAACTTTGAAAACAAAGTCGAGCCCTCCCATGCGCCTCGCGAACGTGTTTGTTCCAACCAGGTATGTATTTACCTTTTCGCCCTGTCCTAACACTATAGCTACAGACAGCGGCCTCTGAAAGTATACACACAATACGTTCATACAATCTGTCAAGCATTATTTTGTGTTGAAAAAATACTTAAATGAAATGTAACCAAGGTTGGAATCATGCGTTTTTATTCATCGTGTAGGTATATTTATTATTCTTATTGTAACGACCCCCCCCCCCCCCTTTCTCATCTCTTCACTCTTTCTATATATATTTATACCTTTATTTCCTTAGAATCTATTTCTATAAGTTATAAAAGTATATCTAACTTACGTGACCAGTATATTAATCATACATTGATCTTTCTAAAGATTTAAATATAGGCCGTTTAATAAATTTATGGCGTGAACGTCTTAGTTAGGACCCTTATTTACGTTGTGTTTGTATAGTAACTTAGTTCTTTTAGGCGTATCTTGGAAGAATGAATATTTGCGAGAGCAATCGAAAGCTGTTGGTAGTGTCTTATAAGCTAAAGAACCCCGTTCACGAAGACAGAGCTCAAATAAAAGTTAAGAACAATAAATTGTCCTTATTCCACTTGTATCAGGTTCACAACAGTCAATTCCTTATTAATTAATCCCTTCCCGCTTGGAAAAGGCTCACAATATTTATATCAAATACCAGATACAAGGGCTTCGCTCTTCCACATTAAAAAAATGTGGAGGAGGTACACGGCTCCGCACACGCCGCGCACGGTGAGCGCCAACCATTTTAATGCGCTCCCCCCGAAGGGTACGCAAATTTGGGAACTGGACCGTAGTCCACAGCAAAATAACTGGCGAACCAGTAAAAGAGGATTTGGCCCCTTGATAGTGCGTAAGCACAAACATCGACCGAAGTCACGCATGTCAGTGCGTGTAAACGCCATACAGGATACGATCAAATCCAGCCACAGTGAATGTACGTCACACGGGTTAGGCAACAATAGGCACACTGGCCATAAAAAGCCGTCCGTGAGCGCCACCACCTGCCAGACCGCCGTTCCTGCAGACGTGATGTAAGTTTAAGGCATCACCACCAATTGCATGGTCAGCACGGCCAATTGACCGCAGAGCGTGTCATGAGTCTACCGCTCACCTCAAGGGAATGGGGTCCCACGTTGCGCGGCTTTCGGCCGCAGCCTTGAGAGCCTCCTCAGATTCTCCCTCCAGCTACCACCCGCATGAGGTCGACACATATGCTCCACCAACCAATACAATGGCAGATATAGCCAATAGGCAGTTATAAGATATTAGTAATAATTCGCCATCAGAAAGGGTTTGTGTCACTGACGTTGAGTATATGCATTTTTCGATCATGTTTGTCTCACCCACCAACAAGTTGCCTTCAATCTTTCAAAGGTGGGAACTTTATAGAGATATATTAATATGTTGTTATATAAAACATTATGGAGGGCAGACAGTCTGCAGCCCCGCTATGAAGGGACCCGACTTGGGCAAAGCTACTTGGGTTGTGAATCAAACCAAGATGCAGAGAGCGCCATTGAGAAGAGCGACCCGCCAAACAACCATGGCAGAGACGCAATGCTGCAGAATGCAACAAGCATCAATACGACTATCGTCGGGCTTACACCATCCCAAGGTCCCCCATACAGTCCCAGTAGACATCACCACCCGCATACCTCCATCGACCAGAACCACAAGATGCGTCGAATCAGGTGCAGCACACCCGCAGATCCATCACAAGATGCAATACTGCAAGTAGCAATAAGCATCAATGCAACTATCATACGGATGGCGCCCCCTCACAACACACCCACATGATCCCTATCGACTTTGGTAACAAAATTGATAATGTTGTTAACTAAAAATACCACCAACGTATCATAGTAGCACGGTACTAAGACGTCAGTAGCCAAAACTCCACGTATCATAGCGCTATTGCACTAAGACATGAAGTTGAGTATGCTTGCTGCACTTAAAAGTACTACCAAACACACTCACCCTAATCCGAAAGATAGCCGACGTATCATAACGCTATGCGTTAAGACGCCGCCAACAAACGGTAGGGTTGTGCGATGTCCACGGGCAAGTCGTATTGCTACAACAAACCCGCTTACCACCGGCACTAAGATGATATGTCAAGGACACATCGGTTAGCGAGTCCAAGTTTACCTCGGTCTCGGATGCTGTGAAACAATCTACACGCCACTATAATAATTCTTTTCAAGTCCCAATTCTTTCAATATAATGCTTTTACATATTTGAGACCTTCAACATATTTGCTTTATTTCATAGACCATACTATTGTATGTCTTATTCATATGGAACTTCAAGTCATAACTCTGCTATCATAATGCTTATGCATCATAAAGACCTTCTATATTAATGCTTTGGTTCGTTAGACCTTACTATCATAAGTCCCTAATATAGGACTAGTCATTGTGCAACATTAGTACTAGCAGTCGGTCAGCCGACCACCCCATATATATGTATAACCTTGGGTATGTGTCTCCGGCAACGCCCCTTATTATGGAGACCATTACAAGAACACTTTCATCAACTTAGAAATTTTCCGACTAATACAAGAACACCTTCTCCAACTTAGAAATTTTTTATCCATTTTGTCTATTATACTACAAATGTTATTTATCCTTATTATTGTAATATAATCGACTTGTATTTACATAATTTAATATATTTTGAATATCTTAAACAAGGTTTTAATAAATTTAGAGATTTTTTAGAGACAATGTATGCGTTAACTATACTATAATATTCAATATTCCCAATGAACATAATATTTGAACTTTATACTTAATTTTAAACATTTTAATTGTTTAAAATATAATTTCTAAGACATTTTTAAATGCCTTTACATTGAATTTAACTATTATTTATTAATAATAATTATGAGGCGTCACATCATGTATTTATTTTATGTACCTATTCAGATTAGTCCAGTACTAAGTTATTAAAAAAATAGTTATAAAACAGCCTATCGCTCTAAATCCTCCGTGGTCTTATGAGATGCAGCTCAAATTGTGCTCCATTCATTTGAAGGTAGATTTGGGTGCAGGCGGGGCATCATCGTGTCGTCTTTGACACAGTCCTTACGTAGTTTCTCGAAAGCATCAACGATCTTTTGGCGCATCACACTCACGATTAAAAACCCTTTCTTTCACATACCCCACAAAAAGCAGTCTAACGGGGTCAGATCTGGTGAGCGAGGTGGCCAAGCGTGTGGTCCTAGTTCGCCAAATCCAGCAATCATCAAATAATTCGGTGAGGCGCTCACGGAAGAACCCCACGACATGTGGAGGTATACCATCATGCTGGAACCATGTGCAGCAATATTCAGCCAACGATAGGTCGTCTAAAATGTCAATCAACTGTTTATTTATAAAATTTAGGTATCGCTGTCCGTTCAGTCGCTGTGGCAGAAACACTGGTCCCAGTATGTGATCCTTAAATAAACCTGCCCATACGTTAACCGACCATCGGTTTTGGTACGAGTACCCAGTTTGTCGAACAGCGTGTTCGTTAACCTCGGAATACACGTGTGTATTTCTTCGGTTCCACAGGCCGTTTCTGGTAAATGTCGACTCATCCGTCCAGATAATATGCTCAATGAGACCAGGCAAACGTTGTTGCTGGTATTATAACCAACGACGGAAAACTCGTCGGCGTTCGTGATCGCCGAGAACTAAAGCTTGCACTTTGTGCAATTTGTATGGGCGCATTTGGTTACGTCATGACCCACAGTATGACCCACGGTCATGGATACTAGGATAGCCATCGTAGCCCTACTGTATAAGCACTTCAGCACTTCGATATACCAACAGTCAACTTGGCATCGCTGAAGAGACTGCAGCACTGCCCAAATTTCGACGGAATCAAAGGCTTTCTCATAGTCCACATACGCCAGACATAGTGGCAAATTGTACTCTTCGGAATTCTGTACAATTTGCCGTAGGGTATGTATGTGGTCTATGGTGCTAAAGCCCTTTCGGAAACCGGCTTGTTCGGGAGGCTGGAAGTCGTCAAGTCTGCGCGCGAGATGATTCGTAATGACTCTCGAAAACAGCACGTAGACGCGGCTCAGAAGGGAAATCGGTCTGTAGTTCTTCAAGAGAGCGTTTTCACCTTTCTTGAAGAACAAGACCACCACACTTCTGCTCCACGCCTCCGATATAATGCCACCATGGAGGACGGAATTAAAGAGCTTCTGAAGAACTTCAAGTACTGGTCTTCCACCCGCTTTCAGAAGCTCCGCTGTAATTCCATCCTCGCCTGGGGCCTTGCCGTTTTTAAGGTGCTGGAGAGCCATTCTAATCTCGTTCAGACTAACGTGCGAATATCATCGGAATATTGTCGGATAACACTCGCTCTTGGATCGTTACTCACACTTGCGTGTGGCTCCAACGATGACGTGTACAGCTGCCCATAGTACCTCTCAATCTCACTCAAAATCTCAAGTGCCCCGAAAACAATGCTGCCACACTCGGTCTTCAGCTTTTTCAGTTGGTTTTTTCTAGCAGACAGATTTCTAGCAAAGACTTTGGAGCCCTGGTTCTGCTCGATAGCTTCTTTAATACGAGCAGTATTAAAGTTGCGTAAGTCCCGCCGCATGCATTTGGAGATCTTTCTGTTCAGTTGCCTGTATGCTGTCAAATCTACTAAAGACTGCAGCTTCATATCCTGTCATTACAGCCATTAGATTAAGAGTGTGATCGGAGAGTTTTTATGTGATCTTCTGCGGCGGGTGTTGTAATACTTAGCTCCGATTGCATGGACAGTTTCCACGACCTTGTCATTCATATCGTCCACTGCATTGCAATCTTCTAGGCACTGAAAACGGTTTTGTAGTTCGAGCTGAAAGGTTTCGGGAGTTTGGATTAGAGCACGAGGAGGACGGAGCGTTGACTTCATTAGACGTGACCTCTCCAACTTAACGTTTAGGTTTAGTGTGCCTCTCACCATTCGGTGATCGCTGCCGGTTTTCACTCTCGCGATCACTGAGACATCGCTGAATAGATGTCTCCTGGTCGTCATAATGAAGGCAATCTCATTTTTTGTCGAACCCTCGGGGCTCGAACAGGTCCACTTCCTGTGGGGCCGCTTTTGGAACAAAGAGTTCATCACAAAGAGTCCCTCTTTCTTTATGAAGTCAGCTTGCTGCTGGCCCCTTGGGTTCCGTTACCCTATTCCGAAATTCCCTACTTTCAGCTCACCGTTCTCTCTTGTGCTTAGTTTTGAGTTAAAGTCTCACATTAACACCGTATAGTGGGTTTTGGAGGAATGCATGGCTCTAGAGATATCCTCATACATTTCCTCCACCTCCTCATCGGGGTGTGCCAAGGTTGGTGCGTAAATCTGTATGACCTTCAGCGAATACTGTTTGGTGATTCTGAGTATAAGGTACGCAACCCTCGTCGACACACTCCCAATCTTTACAACGAATCTTTATAACGAGATACTTGTGGACAATAAATCCGACACCTCCTTGGGACAGATGGTCGCACTCCCGGTGATAGAACAAATTGCCGGATTCGAGGATTACCGTGTCCTCCCCCTCTCTTCGAACTTCGTATAATCCTATGACATTCTAGCGCAACTTGTCTAACTCTTCTTCCAGCTCCAGGAGCTTCTCGTCAGTCCTCAGGGTTCATGCGTTATAAGTTGCCAGGTCGAGTCGTCGTAGGTGGCAACCGAACCTACACCGGAGATATAGAGACCTACAACAGTGGTAGAGCCACGCGGCAGCTTTTGCTGTCGCACGGATGGGCCGGCCTGAACCGGGGTGGTACCACGACCTCACAGAAAACAAGCGTGAAGTGGAGGTTTACCTCTGCGTTTCGCTTGGTAAGTGCAGGTGGCCGTAGGCCCTTTTTACTGGAAATGAGGCATTCCATCTTAGTCTTCACGGGTGACAACTCATCTACATTTTGATTTGGAATAGAGGATAGATGTAGATGTCTATGGGCCGCAGTAACCACTTACCATCAGGTGGACTGTGTGCTCGTATGTCACCCTTATCTTATAAAAAAAAGATTCTCAGCACCCACTGCCCCGCCGTTACCATGGTCGCCACCGTAGTTAGGAATAGCGCGGCCATCAGGGACTGGAGGCTGTCTCTTCGTTACTTTCATGGGTATATTGCCATAGTTGCCACGCTTGGCGAGCGGGTTGTTAACCGCAGTTTTTTATTGTTGTTTTGCTGTTATCAGAAAGATGCTGCTGCCCATCCTCTGTCTCAGTTTCCTCTGTCGCCTTTTACGACACCCACGAGAAGATATGGGGTAGTGATTATTCTTACTCGCCACTACACGGGGGCATATTAGTGTTTTGTGTATTAATCAAGATAAAAAAATATTTTGTAATTTCGATCCAGTTTTCTAGCAACTGCATAAATAACTTTGTAAGCCTATATAAATATATAGGATTACAAAGTTATATTTGCAGTGATTTTTTTTATAGGAGAGGGGGGCAAACGAGCATGCGGCTTACCTGATGGTAAGTGACTAACGCCACCCATGAACAACTGCAACACCAGGGAGGGAATTGCAGATGCGTTGCCGGCCTTTTAAAAAGGAGTACGCTCTTTTCTTGAAGGTCCCTAAGTCGTTTCGGTCCGGAAAAATCGCTGATGGTAATCGATTCCACAGGAAAGTCGTGCGAGGAAAAAAACATCTTCTAAATCGCACAGTGGTGGACCGCCAATCATCTAGATGGTGTGGATGGTATCGGGAGTTCAGCCGCGATGTGCGTTCGTGAAATTTGGCGGCTGGGATTAATCCGAACAATTCCTCAGAGCACTCCCCATGGTAGATGCGAAAGAAAATGCAAAGGTATACAACATCTCTTCGCAGTGCCAATGAATCGAGCCGCTCGGAAAGGGCTCGGTCGTTGACAATTCGAGCCGCTCTGCGCTGGATGCGGTCAAGTGGAAGAAGCTGGCATTGGGGAGCCCCTGCCCAGATACGGGAACAGTATTCCATGTGAGGCCGAACCTGCGCCTTGTAAAGTTGCAGGCGGTGTGCCGGCATGAAATACTGTCCCGCTGTGCTGAGCACGCCAAGCTTTTTAGAGGCCAATTTGGCCTTCTCTTTCAAGTGACAACGAAACTGCACGTCACTCGATATGTCGACGCCGAGGATTCCGATACTGGCTGAGGCAACTTAGGGAGTGCTTTAAAACTGAGGAGATATGACAAAGGGGTTCTTTTTAGCGATAAACAAGCAAACTTGTGTCTTCTGAGGATTAAACTGGACTAGATTTAGTCGCCCCCAGTCCGAGACTTTGTCCAGCAAAGACTCGATTTCAGACATAAGTTTGTTCCGGTACTCGGAGACGTTTTCCACAAAAGCACGGCAGGTGTATAGAGCATCACCAGTGCTGTCATCTGCATAGCAATGAATGTTACCAGTTAGCAACATATCATTGATATGCAGAAGAAACAGCGTTGGTGATAGCACACAGCCTTGTAGAACACCAGCGTTAATAGGCTTGTAGTCAGAACATGCACCGTCTACAACGGCCTTGATGCTCCGATCTGCAAGGAAGCTGGTGATCCAATTGCACAATTTCTCGGGAAGCTGGAAGGGAGCTTCGAAAGAAACGCTTTGTGCCAAACCCGATCGAAGGCCTTCGCAATGTCCAGACTAACGGCCAACGCCTCCCGCTTGGACTCTTCTGCCTCCGCCCATCTATGGGTCTGGTAGACCAGAAGATCACCAGCTGATCGACCCCAACGATAACCGTATTGGCGGTCACTAATCAGCTGGTGATCCTCAAGGTACCGGATGAGCTGGCAGTTAATAATGGATTCCATTATTTTGGAGAACAAGGAGGTGATCGCGATAGGCCTATAGTTAGACGGGTCTAGAGATCGGGTGGATAAAAGCTGACTTCCATGAATTCAGGACTACGCTTCGGAAGTAGGAGTACCGAAAATGACGCGTTAGGACCGGTGCCAACTCCGGAGCGCACGTCTTCAGCACAATTGGGGGGATTCCATCAGGATGTCCTTCTGGATGTCCAGTGAGAGAAATGCTTTGCGAACCGAGCGCTGTGAGAGCAGCACATCCGGCATGGAGCACTGACACCGCGGGATGGTCGGCGGTGTTTTCCCCCGTCATCAAGAGTCGAGTTGGACGCTAAAAGGGAGACTAAAAGGGCTAGTGAGTCGTCCTCCCTGTGCGGAGATGTTAGTGATGGCTTACAGAAATTGCCTTGGACAGCCTTGGCGAGAGACCAGAATGCACGGGTTCCCGAAGGAAGGCGAACTAGTTTCTCGCCAATTTTGCCTATGTGTTTTGACTTTGCCTTGGCAATAACTCTTTAAAGGACCTGGAGGCGAAGTTATACTTCTTTTTAAGTATGCTGGTGTTTACATCCCGAGTCGCCGAAGCCGCAGCCCAGGCTTGATTACACTCCTTCTTACTGCGTAATGCAGTTTTACAGGAGCGACCAAACCAAGGCTGAGATCTGCCTCCGATGGGTACCACAGATGATGGAAACAATAGTTCCATTCCCTGTAGCACCAAATCAGTGACAGAGTCAGCAACAGTGCTGGGATCATCCGGCGAGAAGCAAATCCGCCCCCATAGGTAGGATGCAAAGAAAGACCGCATTCCGTCCAAATCCGCCGACCTGTAATGCCAAACACGGCAGCAACCTGAAGAACGCAATCGTGAAGGGAGCGTGAGTGGCACCATACTCCGGATCACACAGTGGTCCGAAGAGCTGAGAGGGGCATCGACGGAAACCTGATATCCGTCCGGATGAGAGGTCAGCAGAAGGTCCAACAGGGAAGGTGTATGATCCTCTACATCTGAAATCCGCGTAGGCGAAGTAACCAGTTGTGTCAGACCATATGCCAAGGCAAAGTCATAAACAGATCTTCCCGCATGATCGGTTAAACGTGAACCGAGCCATTCGGCGTGGTGGGCGTTTAAATCGCCAAGGATCACGATCTCTGCGGATGGGACCTGTTGTAGCAAGGAATCTGTAGCCATTTGGGATACGCGGGGCAGCCTGAACACCCACGCTCAGGATTGGAATAACATGGTCGTGGATGCTCAGCGAGGGATTCTCCAGGGTTACTGTACCCTCCTGGGGTAGTCTATTATGTAATTTCGCTACCATGTTGATGGGGGGGGGGGGGAATTGAGCCTCCGGCCACCTGCACTCACCAGACAAAACACACAGAAGCAGAGCTTCTACTTCACCGCCGGTGTTCTGTGAGTTCGTTGGTACCAACCCGATAATCAGTGTACCTGTATATGTATAATATAATGGAATAATAGGAGTAGATAGGTACGTAGATATAATTATGTTCAAAGGTATCTTGTAAAATGGTCAGCGTAATGATAAATCAAGAATTGGACATGTCTTATGAAGTTGTACCAATATCCCGCAAAGTATTAAGTAGATTTTTGCCCGAAAATCCGAAGTTGGTTTTCAAAAAGTAGATGGTACCGGAAAGGAAAAAATGTAGGACTATCTACTAAAAGAAATGAGATGCCACCAAAAACATTACTTGTAAAAAAACAAGTCTCGCAACTTAGTTCTTCTACCGTTAAAAGTTGTGAGATCCATGTAATATCAAGTCGGTTAATTTATTCAGTACCTACTTAAGGGTCCTTCTGTCTCAAGTTATTACGTAATTAGCTAACCTAACAACAACTTATACTGACCATATCAATGTAAAAAATCTTTATGTTTTAAATACATAGATTGACTTGGCAATCGCAATAAACAATCTAATTTAATAATAATTATTTATTTAGTAATACATTTATATGTATTACTTGTGAGATACATTGTGTTTTCATGCGATGACCAAGTCAATTTATATATTTAAAACTGGACTAGATTTAGTCACCCCCAATCCGAGACTTTGTCCAGCAAAGACTCGACTTTAGACACAAGTTTGTTTCGGTATTCGGCGACGTTTTCCTGAGAAATATTGGCACGGCGGATGTTAAGAGCATCACCAGTGCTATCATCCACAAAGTAATGAATATTACCAGGTAGCAACATATCATTGATATTGTAGCGATTCCCCCCCCCCCTCTTCTCTTCCATCTCTATATACTTTTACTTGTATTTTTTTAGTATCTATATCTATAAGATATGGCGTGTTCGTCTTAGTTAGGACCCTTATTTACGTTGTGTTTGTATATTAACTTAGTTCTTTTAGGTGTATTTTGGAAGAATAAATATTTACGAGAGCAATCGAAAGCTGCTGGTAGCGTCTTATAAGTTAAAGAACCTCGTTCACGAAAACAGAGCTCAAAAAAGTTAATAGCAATAAATTGTCCCTATTCCACTTGTATCAGGTTCACAACAGTCAATTCCTTATTAATTAAGCCCTTTCCGCTTGGAATAGGTCAAGCAACGACGTTAGATGGCACTCGGCTCGGCGCGATACGGGATGAAGTTCGTGCGTGTTGAACGTCCGAGCGTGTTGAACGGTGGGTGTCGAGAACGCCCTAGAAAATTAGGAGTCCAAATTCAGAGATGCGATAGATAGCACGCGTTCTTTTGTCGGGAAGTCGGAAGCGGAATATGACACGCGCATCTAGGAAATATACGGTTTATCATACGTAACGCGCATTCCTGTCTTGTTAGCTTCACCCGGGACTTATCGTGTCTAATTCACAATCTTTATAAGTGCATTCGACAATAATAGCTAGTGCGGTATTTGATATTCTAGAAATAACTGTGACCTTTGTTCCGTACTTGCTGTGTTCATTTCGCGAGTTAGACGTTATAACAAACGAGAGTTAGTGGCTTCTGTAAGGTAGTTAATCGTACGACAGAGTTACTGGACCTTTATCGTGACTAACGAAGAAAGTGACGTGAGGTGGAGAGGTGCTGAGGTCCGAATTGCTGCAGATGGTAACGGTCTAATAAGGTCAATAACACTACCAGCCATACCCAGATAGACATCACTGACCCTTACTTTCCTAGCACTATACAACCACATGCGACCTGACTGAATCCTTAGGGACCAGTCGCCTTGGATAGAGGTAAGCAAGCTCTCGTTATTAGAAAACAACGCTCCCCCCTGATTGTTTATTGTAATTAGAAACTTTTCACCTTTGGCCTGTAGCAGGGCCCGACCAGCATCTGCTTGTAGGTTCTCCGTTTATGGGCCGCGGAGGACCCTACTCCTGGGATAGGCAGCTGCTGGCCGTAACAGTATTGTTATTCATATGGGACTTCAAGTCATAACTCTGCTATCATAATGCTTATGCAACATACAGACCTTCTATATTAATGCTTTGGTTCGTTAGACCTAGCAGTCGATCAGCCGACCACCCCATATACATGTACAACCTTGGGTATGCGTCTCCGGCAACGCCCCCATATAAAGGAACATTTCAAGAACACGTTCATCAACTTAAAAAAAATGATTTGATTAAATTTATTACATTACAAATGTTATTTTTCATTATTATTGCAATATAATCGACTTGTATTTATATGATTTAATATATTTTGAATATTATAAGCAGAATTTTTTAATTTAGAGATTTTTAGAGACAAGTTATACGTTTACTAATACTATAATATTCAATATTCCAAATTAATATATTTGAACTTTATGCTTATTGTTTGCATTTTAATTGTTCTTACTATAAATTCTATGACATTTTTAAATGTCTTTAAAATGAATGTAATTATTATTTATTAATATATTATAAGGCGTCACAATATGCAGAAGAAACAGGGGTGGTGACAGCACACAGCCTTGTGGAACATAAACATGCACCGTCTACAACGACCTTGATGCTCCCATCTGCAAGAAAGCTGGTGATCCAATTGCACAATTTCTCGGGAATCCCATAGAAAGGGAGCTTCGAAAGAAGCGCTTTGTGCCAAACCCGATCGAAGGCCTTCGCAATGTGTTGAAGCGCCTGTCAAATTATATTAGCAGTTCTCATGCCAATATTAGTCCGTAAGCTGTGTAGGTATGTTTAAAAAAGGTTGTACCTGTCGTCGTTGTAAAAATTAGAGATCAAGTAAAGGTCGATTGAGCAAATTACTGCATCTTATTATTAAAAAGAGATCAAATTTCCTATCCATGGTCCTAAATCGAAGCCGGATTTGAAAAAACGTAATTGGACAAGATATTATTTAGTGGAATACGCTTGGGAAGTCTTAAATATTCGTTGTGGAAATACCACCGAGGAGTGAAGATATTTAACCATGAAATCTGGAGTCTTAGCCCCTTAGATATTGGACTATTATTTAATTTATTTAACCCAGCACTCATTATCAGGTAGTATTTTGTGTAAATCGACTGCTAATTTATCAGGTTAGTACCAAATTACCTATAAAATAATTACGTATAACTTAAAGTATTTAATCGGCTAAAATTCATTTAATATTGTTTTATATAGTTTCTAATAACCGTCAAATCATAATTAAATTAAATTATAAAGCTTGGTTAAATTATTTTGACGATATTATAATTTTTTTTTCTTTATTGGTTTAAACTGTTTTTTAAAAAATAAGTCAAGACAGTGTATAATTGAAAAAATTGCATAATATTATTTATTACATACTAAGGCATACCTGTGAAGCTGTTTGATTGTCTGAATTGTATTTTGTTACCCTTAATTGTTGTTAATTATAAAGTTAAATATCAAGGTAGTACATGTACCATTTTGTTTAATTATTTAAGAGTTTGAAAAATAAGTAAGGGAATTAGTTTTCATTTCTTTATAACTGTAAGCAAAGTTGTATAAAACTACTTATGAATTATATTTTATAAAATATAAACTTCTTGTTTGTATAAATTTCAGGCATTTGCACTAGTCTCCCAATACCAGCCAACATGCCAGAAGATAAGGAGCAAATTAGGAACGAGCTAGCTACAAGGGACAAATAACTGCGTTTTCAAATTATTTAAATTCACTGAAGGTATCTTCATTGGCTGCTACTGAGGTAAATGAGTTGCAATTACGTATTAGTAGGATTGAGTCAATGTATGAACGATATGATGAGGTACAATTATCCATCGAGTGTAATACTGATAATATAGACGCCCAGATATCAGAACGAACTGAGTTTGAATCCCTGTATTTTAAATCGCTTTCTCTTGCAAAAAGGATCTTAGCAGATTGCATTAAGTCAGATGACGTAAGCAGTGACGATGGCTCTCATTCCTGCAATCATAAATTTGTTAAACTGCCCACTATTCAACTACCTAAATTTAATGATTCTTATGATAATTGGTTAGAGTTTCATGACACGTTCATGAGCCTCATACATTCAAATGACGAGATAGATGACATAAATAAGTTTCACTATCTGAGAGCGTCGTTGGAGAGGGCCCGCTGCTGTGGTAATACAGTCAATCGAATTCTCGGCAGCTAATTACACCGTCGCATGGGACTATATTATGTGATAGATATGATAATAAAAGACTACTAATTCAAAATCACGTGACAGCCTTATTTAATATAGCACCAATTAATAAAGAATTGTCTGTCAACTTAAAACGTCTCATTGACCAAATAAATAAAAATTTACGTGCACTAGAATCTCTCGGTGAGCCAACTAAACAATGGGACACACTTCTCATTCATATTATTACTCAAAAATTAGATGCTAAGACATATCGTGAATGGGAAGAGTCTAAAGGTCGTTTGGAGAAAGATACACCTATTACGTTCGATATATTTTTGATGTTTTTAAAAATCGAGCCGATTTAATCGAAACACTAGAAATGTCTAATTCTGGTGCTACTAACCGTTTAAATTCTTCTATAAAATATGCTCCAAAAAGTTAAGGCAATGGTTTCAGTTCGGGATACCGGTAATAAAAACGGTTCGGCCTTTTTCCGCCAAACTGTGTCCTAAATGTAAGGGTGACCATAAGTTAAGCAGTTGTCCTCAGTTTCTTGGATTAAGTAACGATGTGCGTCTACAGTTACTGCCAGAGTATAAAGTATGTTTCAATTGTCTTAATTCAGGACATTATGCAAATCACTGCAAAAAAGCAGGATGCAAAATATGCCACCGAAAGCGATAACACTCTCGTGCACGTCGCAGATTACCAGTCAAAACCAATTACAGATATTAATACATCTAACACGAGTAGTGGTAATAATAAGCCCGTTATGCAAGGTCATTTCGAACAAACAAACAGTTCGACAGGCTCACAGTTGTCATCCAATTCTAACGCACATCTGTCATTATCCGCAAAGGTAGGCACTGCATCGTGTAGTGAACAAGGCGACGTATTGTTATCGACGGGCATTAATTAAAGTTATAGGTAAGAATGGTTGTCCATATATTGCTCGTGCTATTCTTGATAGTGGCAGTAACGCTTGTTTAATAACTGAAGAGTTATATCAAAGGCTAGGTTTGCCCGCTCAAAATGTAAATCAGTCGGTAGTCGGTATTAATAATGCTTCGGCACACATCAAGAAGATTTGTAAGGTATCGATAAAATCATTGAATGATAACTTCTCTAGTATCTTCATTGTTTTGTCCTACCATCAATAACCCAAAATGTACCTACTAGATATGTTAATTTGTCAAACTTAAAAATTCCATCTAATATTTCTCTGGCAGATCCTAATTTTCATTCACCTGCTCCCGTTGACATGCTTATAGGTGCTGATGTCTTTTGGACTTAATAGGAACGCAGAAATTAAAATTAGGGGACGGTCAGCCGATTCTTTGTGAAACTAGCTTAGGATGGTTAGTATCAGGTCCGATTGATTATAGATATGTAAAGAAAGGGGTTAACCCTATTAAATGTTATTTTACAAGAATATTTCAAGATGAGGCTAGTAAAGATTTAGATGAAGATATACAAAAACAATTAGTACGCTTCTGGCACCTCGAAGAGGTAAGCCCTGCGTCTCTTTATTCAAACGAAGAAAAATTATGCGAAGAACACTTTTTCAAAAACACCACGCGACTGGCAAATGGTCGATTTTGCGGTGAGGATACCCTTAAAACATAATCCTGACGTATTAGGTGATTCTTGGCCACGAGCTAAGAAGTGTTTACTATCGCTAGAGCGCAGGTTAGCAGGTCAATCTCAGGTCTATGAAATGTATAAAGAATTTATGTCAGAGTATGAAAGTCTGGGTCATATGGAGAAATGTGAGAATGATAATTTACCCACGTAAGATGCATTTTATACCACATCACGGTGTGCTGAGGGAAAGTAGTACTACTACTAAATTAAGAGTCGTTTTCAATGCTAGCAGTCCGACTTCTTCGGGTGTTTCCTTGAATAATATACAGATGGTAGGTCCCGTGGTACAGGACGACCTTTTGTCCATTCTTTACGCTTTCGGCTACACAAATACGTTCTCACAGCTGATGTTGAGAAAATGTACCGGCAAATAGTCATTCATCCCGATGACCGCTATTTGCAACAAATTGTCTGGCGTGATAACCCTTCAGAACAGCTTCAAGCTTATCAACTTAACACCGTGACTTACGGCACCTCTAGTGCTCCCTTTTTGGCAACTAGGTGCCTCCAACAATTAGGCTTAGAGTGTACCGATGACAAGGTTGCTCAAGTGATCATTCACGATTTTTACGTTGATGACTTGCTAACGGGAAGGGGATGATATTAACGAGGTTACAGATTTGCGCCGTAAAGTGACTCCCACACTTGCATCAGCTCATATGGTTTTGCGATAGTGGAAGTCTAATGAATCTCATTCTGGTTAGGTGAAAATGATATTTCTCCGCTTGATTTAAATATTGGTGGGCTTTGAACCGACCTAAAACTTAGGCCTTGGTTGGCAATCACATACTGACCAACTTTGTTTCCCTATAGGAGGGCTATTCTCAGGTAGAACAAAGCGTGATATGTTATCTGTGATTTCTCAGATTTTTGATCCACTAGGACTTCTATCTCCCTGTGTAATTAAGATGAAAATGCCTTCTTCAACAGTTGTGGCTGCTCAAGCTGTCATGGGATGAGCAGTTGACGCCAGAAATCAGCAAGATGTGGGCTGAGATAATAGTCGATTTACCTAAATTAAATACTCTACGTATTCCACGTCGTGTTATTTGTGACTCGCCTAGTTTGTTTGAATTTCATATTTTCTCGGACGCTTCTGAGCGAGCATATGGCGCCTGTTTATATGTGCGTAGTGTTAATGATCAGGGTGAGGTTTAATTCAATTATTGATGGCGAAAAGTCGTGTCGCGCCGCTTAAACCTATAACAATCCCAAGACTGGAACTTTGTGGTGCACTTGTTAGGAGCTCGCCTTTACCAAAAGGTTGTAGCATCGCTGAGACAACAGGCTAAGCGTACTTTCTTTTGGACAGATTCGTCCATCGTGTTAGGATGGTTAAAGGTGTTGCCTAGCAAGCTACAACCCTTTGTTAGAATTAGGGTTGCTGAAATATTAGAGAAGACTGGAAATTGCGAGTGGAGGCATGTCCCAACAGAGTGTAATCCGGCCGATCATATTTCTCGCGGTGTGAGTTTGTAAGGATATTTCATCCATGAGTAAGTGGGTGGTCAGGACCTGAATTTTTAAAGAAAGAGGTCTCTCACTGGCCTGCAAATTTCTTAAGTATTAATCACGAGTTGCCTGAGATTAAATCGTCAAATGTTATCCTCCACGGAATACTTCATTCTAACAACAATGAAGATTTGGGCGGAAATAAATTAATTTAATTAAACGCTTTTCTAAATATACTAGATTAAATCGGGCCGTTGCTTATGTGCTGCGTTTTTATTAATAATTGTAGAAAGCAATCCGTTCACGGTCCCTCTAAGCAATCAAGAGTTGCAAACCGCACTCAATGTTATTATAAGAATATCTCAGAGTGAATTCATTTGAGGAACACACCATGTTAATTAAAAATAAAAGCTTACCCACTAAAGTCCGTTGCATAAATTTAATGTATTTCTCGATGATAATAAAATAATGCGTGTTTGGAGGGCGTCTTGAAAATTCCGATTACTGTTATGAGAAAAAAAACATCCCATACTTATACAGTCCACTCATTATTTTACCAAATTGCTCTTCAATTATGAGCACATAAGGTTAATGCACGCGGGACCACAGCTAATGTTGGCCACTATAAGAGAGATGTACTGGCCGATTAGAGGTCGTAATTTGGCCAGATCTTGTTATCGACAATGTGCAAGATGTAATAGAATGAAAGGAAAAACCATCTCTCCAATAATGGGCAACCTACCACACCAACGCATCCTTTCTGGTTTTGCCATTCAAAATATTTGGACTAGACTATGCGGGACCAATTCAATCTGTTTCTCGCCATGGTCGTGGTTGTAAAATTGTAAAGGTGTATATAGCTATTTTTATTTGCTTCGCGACTAAGTCCAATTCATCTTGAATTAGTGGGTGATTTAACTAGCAATACCCTTCATATTAGCTTTGCGCAGATTTATGTCAAGAAGAGGGGAAACCTCTTAATATTTATTCGGATAATGGTACCTCCTTTGTAGGCGCATACAATGACATTTCAAATTTATTAGGACGTATTGTAATTCTTTATCTGAGGTAATGGCAAATGAAGGAATTAATTTCCATTTTATACCGCCTTATTCTCCCCATTTTGCTGGGCTTGCGGAGGCTGGTGTCAAATGCATTAAATATCATTTAGTTAGAGTGCTGGGCAAATTGTAATTTGACTTACGAGGAACTAAATACCACATTAATACAAATTGAGGCTATACTTAACTCCAGACCACTCACACCTTTGTCAACGAATCCTGAAGACTTGCTACCACTAACGCCCAGTCATTTTTTGATTGGGACGCCCTTGACTTCCTTGCCCGACACCAGACTATAAAGATCATTCCGTAAGCTCTTTAACCCGATTTCAACGAATAGAACAATTACGTCAACATTTTTGGGCTAGATGGAGCAAGGAATATATATCCAGAGCTTCAACTGCGGATGAAATGGCGTTCCTGTAAAGGCTCTTTGAAGTTGAATTCACTGGTACTCCCTAAAAGAGGAGAATTCACCGCCATTAAAGTGGAAGATGGGTCGCATCGTCGCAGTCCATCCAGCTCGGACGGCGTATCAAGGGTGGCGGATATCAAAACATCGACTGGTATAGTTCGCCCGATCATTTAGCAAAATTTGTCCGCTTCCTGAACCTGAAGAATCTGGTTGAAAGGTAGACTTTCAACGCCGGGGGCATGTTGAAGCGCCTGTCAAAATATATTAGCAGTTCTCATGCCAATATTAGTCCGTAAGCTGTGTAGGTATGTTTAAAAAAGGTTGTACCTGTCGTCGTTGTAAAAATTAGAGATCAAGTAAAGGTCGATTGAGCAAATTACTGCATCTTATTGTTAAAAAGAGATCAAATTTCCTATCCACAATGTCCAAACTAACGGCCAACGCCTCCCCCCTAGGACTCTACTGCCTCCGCCCATCTATGAGTCAGGTAGACCAGAAGATCACCAGCTGATCGACCCCGACGAAAATCGTATTGGCGGTCACTAATAAGCTGGTGATCCTCAAGGTACCATATGAGCTGGCAGTTAAAAAGGGGAATCCATTATTTTGGAGAACAAGGAGGTGATGGCGATAGGCCTGTAGTTGAACGGGTCTAATTGGTCGCCTTTTTTAGTGATAGGGTGGACAAAAGCTGTCTTCCATGATTTCGGGACTACGCCTTGGGAGTAGGAGTACCGGAAAAGACGCGTTTAGGACCGGTACCAACTCCGGAGCACATATCCTCAGCACAATTGGGGGATTTCCAGGAAGAGGAGTGCTCTTCGAACCGAGCGCTGTGAGAACAAGCACATCCGGTATGGAGCACTCATACCGCGGGATTGTAAGCGGTGCTTTCCCCCCCGTCATCAAGAGTGGAGTTGGACGCAAAAAGGGAGCCCAAAAGTCGGCTTTGTCTTTTGCGGTTTGGGCTAGTGAGTCGTCCTCCCTGTGCGGAGATGTTAGTGATGGCTTACAGAAATTCCCTTGGACAGCCTTGGCGAGACACCAGAATGCGACGAGTTCCCGAAGGAAGGCGAACTAGTTTCTCGCTAATTCTGCCTATGTGCTCTGACTTTGCCTTGGCAATAACTCTTTTGAAGGACCTGGACGCGAAGTTATACTTCTATTTAAGTATGCTGGTGTTTATATCCCAAGTCCGCCGAAGCCGCAACCCAGGCTTGATAACACTCATGCTTACTGCGTAATGTAATCTTACAGGAGCGGTCAAACCAAGGCTTGAGATCTGCCTCCGATGGGTGCCACAGATGATGGAATAAATAGTTCCATTCCCTGTAGCACCACATCAGTGATAGGAGTCAGCAACAGCGCTGGAATCATCCGGCGAGAAGCGAGACCGCCCCCATGGGGTAGGATGCAAAGAAAGACCGCATTCCGTCCCAATCCGCCGACCTGTTTATGCCAAACACGGCGGCAACCTGCAGAACGCAACCGCGAGGAGAGCGTGAGTGGCACCACCCTCCGGATCAGACAATGGTCCGAAGAGCCGAGAGGGGCATCGACGGAAACCTGATATCCGTCCGGATGGAAAAGGTCAGTAGAAGGGTCCAGCAGGAAAGGTCCCTCCTCCTCCTCCACATCTAGAATCCACGTAGGTGGAGTAACCAGTTGTGTCAGATCATATGCCAATGCAAAGTCCATAAACAGATATCCCCGCATGATCGGGTTTAAACCATGAACCGAGCCGTTCGGCGTGGTGGGCGTTAAAATCGCCAAAGATCACGATCTTCTGCGGATGGGACCTGTTGTAGCAAGGAATCTGTAGCCAATTCGGACGTGGTCGATGAGTCGGTCTGTTTCGGCATTACCGCTATGGGACCTATAGAGGCACCCGTAGACGCTTGGATGGTCGTCGCTGTCTACGCGTAGCCAAAGGATGGGGAAGGGTCTGAACCTTCAAGACTGCCGAGGCGTTGAGAACAGATGTCCTTTATGACATACACGCAAACTCCAGCCCGAGGGCACAAAGGAGTGCTCCAAGTTGTACCACGGGTAGGAGAGGATACGAAGTAATCAGCCGGACAGGACACCTGCGTCTTGGTCAGAAAGAGCAAGGCTGCCTTCGCCGTCTCGAGATGGTAGTGGACGGCTATTTAGGTACGGGACTAAACTCCCCTGATGTTGCAGAAATTCACGGATAGCGTGGCAGGGTTGCCTTGGTATTGGTGCTTAGTTAGTTTGCCTCGAACAGTTACGTTTTTTGAGCGTAATTTTGCCGCCATTTGTTTAGATTTATTAAATCTAAGCCCCAATTGTTATATAGCTGGAGACCTAAACGCAAGCACTTTTCCTGTAACTCGCTCCTTAAAAACGCTTATTGTATAACATTGTTCGAATTCAAGGAGCGACTCAAACTTTGATGTTATCCGCGCCAAAAACTTCAACTTGTTACCCGTTATCTACCACAACAACCGGATATCCTTGATGTAGCAATACTCAAATATGTCACGGTTTTCGATATCACCGATCAAGACGATCATAGAACTAAACTCAGACTACAGACCGGTCTTGTTGCAGCTGAGCTAGTCCGCTGGAGAGGTCGTTTAGACCAAAACCATTCGTTAGACTGGCGTAAGCTTGAGGTCAAGCTCGAGTCTCCGACCTCCCAGCTCTTAGATGAAATCCCCGACAAAATTGATTCGCCAGAGGTGGCCAATGAAGCGATTAGCCCCATATCGGCCCATCTTAACTCAGCAGTCGAACAATTACCGCTTAAGTCCTTGTATTGGACACGTGAAAATGGAAAACATTGCCCTTGAAGTAATTTTACTTCACCAAATTAGCAGTATATAGGACTTCTAGTACTAACGATTAAATCTATAGCTTCCGGTAGATGACGGTAAAACCATAATTTATGCACATGACAAAAATACGCGGTAGTAGCGGTGGGAAGGAAAAATTCACTACTCCATATATCCCGTGGATATTGTAAGAGGCGACAGAGGGGAGACAAAACAAGAGACGAGTAGAAGCATCTCCCTAATATCAACAAGAAATAATAACTGCGGTTTCTAACCGGGTCTGCCAGGCGTAGCTTCTATAGAAACTAAATTCGGGCTGGGCGAAATTCGTTACTGCTACACAAAATTCTCAGTAGCTGCTCGTTATCTGGATGTTATCGTCGTTTTTACTTCCGTATTTTTGGAAAGCACATAACGTATGTAATCTCCTTTCAGTCATGTCAGATTTCCGTCTAAATGGACTATGAGAGTGAGGAAATCGAGAATACGACCTGTGTTCGTGCATACACTCACTCTCTATTAACTTGTCTTCCTCTGATGGATAGCCTGCGTTTAAACTGACCACCCCTGACCGAAATTCGGTCAAGAGAATATAATAACAATAATTATATATATATAAATTTTAACAGTGGTAGAGCTAAGCGGTGCTTTTGCTGTCGCTCGGATGGGCCAGCTCGAACCGGGGGTGGTACCACGACCTCACAGAATACCAGCGTGAAGTAGAGGTTTACCTCTTGCGTTGCGCTTGGTGAGTGCAGGGTGGCCGGAGGCCCAATTCCCCCCCCCCCCCATCAACATGGTAGTGAAATTAAAAAAGACTACCCCAGGAGGGTACCAGCACCCCTGGAGAATCCCTTCGCTGAGCATCCACGACCAAACTACTCCACTCCTGGGCGTGGGTGCTCAGGCTGCCCCGCGTATTCTGGGGGGGGGCGAAATTCCGTTCAAGACGAAACCTGCTCGGGACAAGCGGAGCAAGAAAACAAAGGCAACCCCTGCCACGCTTACCGTAAATTTCTGCAATATCAGGGGACTTCATTCAAACCTTAACGCCGTCCACTACCATCTAGGGATAGCTAAGCCAGCCTTGCTCTTTCTAACCGAGACACAGGTGTCCTCTCTGGCTGATACTTCGTATCTCTCCTACCGGGGTACAAAATTTAGAACACTCGGTTTGTGCCCCGGGCTGGAGTTTGCGTGTATGTCAGAGAGGACATCTGTTTTCGACGCCTCGGCAGTCTTGAAGGTACGGACCTCTCCATCCTATGGCTGCGCGTAGACAGCGACGACCATCCCCGCGTCTACGGGTGCATCTATAGGTCCCATAGCGGTAATGCCGACACAGACCGACTCATAGACCACGTCCAAATGGCTGCAGACTCCGTGCTACAACAGGTCCCATCCGCACGAGATCGTGATACTCGGTGATTTCAACGTCCCACCACGCTGAATGGCTTGTTTCTCGTTTAACCGATCATGCGGGTAGATCTGGTCTATGACTTTGCTTTGGCATATGGTCTAACACAACTGGTTACTTCGCCTACCCAGATGTGGAAGACCATGTACCTTCCCTGTTGGACCTTCTGCTGACCTATCATCCGGACGGATAGCAGGTCTCCGTCGGATGCCCCTCTGGGCTCTTCGGACCATTGTCTGATCCGGAGTACGGTGCCATCCACGCTCCAATCGCAGTTGCGATCTACAGCTTGCCGCCGGTGTTTGGCACTATAGGTCAGCTGATTGGGACGGGATGCGGTCCTTTTTTTTGCATCCTACCCTTGGGGGCGGGTTTGCTTCTCGCCGGAAGATCCCAGCGTTGTTGCCGATTCTGTTGCTGATGTGGTACTTCAGGG
>JAVANC010000026.1:24262388-24687388 GCA_033319125.1 Parnassius glacialis
TTAATTTTTTCGGATAAAATATAGGCCTGATCACTCCTGGTATTATTCTATTTGCTTTACAATTGGTTTAGCCATTCCGAAAATTAGCCTGAAAAGAGAGACAGAGAGAGACTGACAAACATTTTAAAAATGGTTTTTCATCTCTTAATGGCATGCATTTAACCCTCTTAACTAAATGCGAGGAAGTTGTTTCGATATTATAGACATACACTTCAATTTTATTTATATGTATTTAGGTAAACGATAAAAACTTTCATTTATTTGTTTGTCATATTTTCGATTGAAGTGAAAATGCGGGTACCTAGCACTTACTTATTTTCACCGTCACGTTTTTGCGAGCCCTATAAGTAGGTATCGATAGACGTCCTAGTTACGTTTTAAAATGAAGGCCCTCGCCCATTAATGGCGCAATGAGTAGAAATTAATGTAGAAAACAAATAAGTAAAGCATTTCCACACACTGCGAAACCCTGTTGGATATCTTTAAATAAATTAGTTGGGTGCCCATTATTTGGCAGAAGTATTTAATATAGAAATTCATTTCGCTGACTACGATAACCTTTGTCCATCACAGTTAGCTATCGTGGGAAAATATTTGTTTCAGAGCTTCTTAGAGCAGGTTCAGCACTTCAAGCAATTATTGCAAGACAACAAGCTTTGGTTCTTGCGCCTACGTCACAGAGACCGAGAGAAGCCAGCCACGGTCGAACATGTGCCTGCTGGTGCTGTACCAACATGCGTCAGAGGAGTCACAGACAAGATTGGCTATATCTTGAAGCGAGCTTCCATTAAAATCTATTACAAGCCGTCGATGAAGACAAGTCAATTTTTACCTTACTTCAAGTGTCATATCCCTCTACAAGATGCAGGAGTGTACGAGCTGGATTGTGAATGTGGTCTCTCTTATATAAGATAAACAAAAAGATCTTTAAAAACCAGCGAACACATAGCTAAGGTAAGGTACCGACGCCTCGGGAAGTCTGCAGTCTGTGAACATGTTCAAGATCAATCCGCAAAAGAATACTGATTCCAACCAAGGATGATTTGCAAGGCTATTGAAATTATATAACACCCTAATTTTAATAGAGAAAGTGGATGGGTGCTACCATCATGATCCTATAATTAGTAAAATTAAATCCAAACCCAAGCACACCTCTGCAAGACTTCAAGATACTGTGAGCTCGTTCTGCTTAGATCGGATCAAAAATTAAAATTCAAAAGCTGAAGGTAGCCGGGGTAACTGTACAAACAACTGACATTCATTTGTTAAAGAATTATATTTATACTAGCGATCCGCCCCGGCTGCGCACGGTTGATTTCTGGATCTCGATAACAACGCCGCTTACCGGGTCCAATTGTGAATCTAATCCATTCTCTAATCAACTAACTTAATACACTCACAAACTTTCATCAACATTGGTAAAGCCGTTTAGGAGGAGTTCAGTCACATACACACGGACAGAAGAATTATATAATATTTAATATGCATGTATTGTATATATAAACCTTCCTCCTGAATCATTCTATCTACTGCCACATGAGTAAAGAAACCGTACCGTACAGAGGCAAAGCTTCATACAACTGCGCTGTAATAGGTACACTACTACAAGTATGAGGCGCGTGTGTACGTGAGCACTGGCGGCTCGTCACGTACGGAGAAAAACTGCTTTAAACCGGCTTGGTCAGTGCTCAAACTCAGGGTTGTGTAAAAAAGAATAAGTGTCAAATTTTGTTTTTAAAGAATAATTCGTATCAAATGAAATATAAAAAAGTGTACCTACGTAGATTTAAATCTTATCGAGGTTCCCGCAAGCTGATTTTGTAAATAAAATTAATAATGTGTTTGATTATTTACACACAAGTACACTGCGATCTTCTAATAAATATAAAAGAAATTTTCGATGCGATAGTTATCAAATTGAGTTTTTAGAAGAATTGCTAATCTTTTCCAGGAACTTAAAATCAATAAGAAGTGATTGGTTCTGCCAATCACTTCTTATTAATATAGATTAATATATTCATATAGACTAACGAATAGCATGAATTTCATTCACGGATTCTAAGTGTCTATAAAATCTTTAATAAAACTTCATGAAGAATTAAAATCAGAAGAAATCAAATTATTTTATATTTAAGAGACGTCTCTGTCAAGATTGTCTCGAAAATTTCTTTGGAAAAGTCAGACAAGCGGGTGGTAACTACCAGGAACTAACATGACGACTATAGTATGTGCCAAATCGATTGAGAAAAACGGACAATGACCTTTCGGTCGTTTAACCAGGGGTTACAAACCTTCAATATATAGGCACATTTTATATGTAGTACTTTCTTTATTTATAATGATTTTTTTATAATGATTGATATAATATATATTTATTAACTATTATTAAAAAGTTATGTGAAAGATCGCTGTAGAAGAAAAATCATCTATTGTTATAAAGTACTTTATTCATTTAACAACAAAAAACATTAATTTATAACACATATAAAGATTCGAGTGATAACGACACCGAATAAGTACGTACTTATGCAAAAGATAAAACTTTATTTTTAATATTATATAAGAACTTTATTTTTATTCGGTGCAATCATCACTCGTATCTTCACTTGATGAACTATCTGTAACATTAATTATAAAGCGATCTGCAGTTTGGTCAATTCTATCATCCATGCCACGCATTTTTTGTTCAACCTTAAGGACATGCTGAACACAGTTTTTCCATTTATCTGGCGTGATTTGAGTTAAACCATCTTTAAGTAAATTTTTAACATCTTTTAACTTGAAAGTTGTATTTTTTCGTGCAACGTACCCTTTCACATCTGCCCACACAAGTTCAATGGGGTTAAGCTCACAGTGATAAGGAGGTAACCTTACCACTGTGATGCTTTTTTCTTTTGCCATCTCGTCGGTGACGTAACTTCGATAGTTATCTTTAACTGCCTTTATTTTTTCCATTAAGTGGGTCTTTGTGTCCGAGGGCACGTATGCGATCTGTTTAGATTCTAGCCATTCCTGCATATTTTGTTTCCGCCAAGACATTGTTGGGGTTTTTTCTAAACGTCTGGAGTGGTAACTAGCGTTATCCATAACTATGACATCGCCGCTTTGCAGTTTTTCTATTACTTTTCTAAACCAGTCCTCGAAATGGAGAGCGTCCATACTCTCATGGTAGTCACCAGTAGATGATGATTCAAATACCCAATCACATCCCTCCAAAAAGCCATTTTCATTGCCAACGTGTACAACTATTAATCGCTTTCCTTTACCCGAAGGGGCTTTCGCGCCAGTAGAGTAGCCTTCTAACCGTGATTGACGAGAAGATTCAATTGTGGTGTCTTCCCATACCTTTCCCATAGTATGACCTGCGTTAATCCATGTTTCGTCAAGGTAAAAAATGTTACGTCCCTCGTTTCTTAATATTTGTATTTCTCTCAAATATCTGGTACGCCACAGAACTATCTCTGGGCGATCTATTAGACCACTTTTTCTGTTTCTCTTTATATATTTGAATTTTAAATGGCGCAACACACGTCGCAGGGAAGTTTTGCTCAAGTTTGGCAACTGGTCATCTTGATTTATACTGAGCAAAATTTTGTCTAAAGTCGGTAATTCTCCTGCAAGAAAGAACTGATGCACTTTCGCTCTTATAGCCGATTTATCAAAATCGTCCAACTTGTCAATTACAGACTTTTTTCTTTTATTAATTATTCCCTTTTCTGGTATTTTATGGGAATCTCTATACACGCTTAATACGCGATATATAGTGCTCTTGCTGACTCCTGAGATCTCCGAAACCTTTTCTACCATATTAACGTTTGAAGGATACACGTCTTCGGGCCAGGTGTTTTTGACATATTTGTATACATTAATGATAATCTCTTGTTCCCCGACCGACAAAGTGGTAGGTTTTCTCTTTTTTACTGGTGACGTTAAAGGTGCTCCAGAAGATGGGCCTGTAAATAAATGACAAAAATATACTACCATAGTACTACATCACATAAATACATATTGTTTTAGAAAATAAATACCACATGGTCACATAAAAAGAGCGCTTTAAGAAATAGAAAGGCTACGTCGTCGCATTTGTACCTATTTGTACGTACCTGCTACGTTTATTATGGGTCGGCGACGTCTCTTTCCACTTGATGTTGAAGGACCGGGTCCTTCACCAAATTCTCCTGAACTCATGTCGATTTAGTAACGACCGTCACAGTAAAACTAATATAACAGATTCAAAAAACAAAAACTTAACGATATAACAAATTTAACAGTAAAAACTCAACTAAAACAATGCAATGAATGCTATGAATTACCCGAGACGTACACACGCAAGCGCTATCCGAACACGAATGAAAACAAAATGGCGGACCGGCCCAAAAAAGGTGACGCATCTCTGGCTGCCATTGTCACGTTTCTTTTAGAACGAACTGACGTAACGCGCGTTTTGTTTATTTTAAAGGGATGAATTTGCAAAAGCTCAATATGGTGATTATATTGCTTCAAATATTTTTTTAATATGAAACTGTTATTAAATGAATTGCTGCGTTACTTACCATAAATTGAAATATAAAATATAACACATTTTTCGCGATGTACCGTAAGATTTTACTATGTTTATAGGAACCACAGACAATATTATTTAAGAAACAAAAAAACAAAACATATGTGCTGACCTAGAAGTGGGAATAATATCAATATTTAAATATTGTTATCACATCTAAATTGAGATTTTGTAAGTTACGCCTTTTGACACTCGGCTCATATCTGAGGTCATTGTCCGTTTTTCTCAATCGATATGGCACATACTATAGTTAGTATTGCCTTCAATAAGATATTTATAACCAATATCTTAGGGAAACCTCAAAATATTAATAGTGAATACGATTTCGATATGATACTTATTCATATATTCGATATGATATTGTCGTTATTTAATACAACATCACCGCAACCTCACGATGTTAATGTTCCTATGTTAACAGTAGGAACAAATGATTATCTAATGATTTCTTATATTTACGCGAACACTACACATTTAAATAAAACTAATTTTACGAATTTTATCGCGTATATTAACTTATTTTATATTCCCGACGTTTCAAGCACTTTACAGCACCCATGGTCACGGGGGGGGGGGGGGGGGGGACTGAGGTGTATGACGTCCCAATGTCATAGTTAACCACGGCTACCTCCAGATTAAAAATTATTAATTTTTGTTCCGATCTACGCAGTATGAACTTACAGTATCATGAAGTCTTGCAGTTGTATGCTTGGGTTGGGATTTAATTTTATTAATTATGGGATCCCAAGCAGATGGTAGCACCCAGCCATCTTCTCTATTGAAATTAGGATGTTTCATGTTTATGATCTCAAAATTAATTATAAATTAACTAATAGCAATAGACAGAAAAATTACGGATTCTATTGATTCTACTGGAGCATTTATGGAGTAATTAATTGTCATACAGTTATAATTTTATAAAGTACATATTTTTTATGTTTTAAAGCAAAATTAAATTTTCGATACTTAAATGTTTTAAAAATTATTTATAAATTAATTAATAGCAATAGAAGTAAAGCAATTTCGGATTCTGCTGGAGCTTTTAAGGAGTACAGATTAATTTAAAAAAAATTGATATTTTATGTTTTATAGCAAAATTAAATTTTCGATACTTGATTTTTTTTAAATTAATTATAAATTAAGTAATAACAATACAGGTAGAGCAATTTCGGATTCTGCTGGAGCATTTAAGGAGCAATTAATTGACATACGTTTAATTTTAAAAAGAAGATATTTTATATTTTTAGCAAAATTAAATTTTCGATATTTAAATTTTTTAAAAATTAATTTTAAATTAACTAATAACAATAGCGGTGGAGCAATTTCAGATTCTGCTGGAGCATTTAAGGAGCAATCAATTGGCATACAGTTTAATTTTAAAAAGTAGATATTTTATATTTTATAGCAAAATTAAATTTTCGATACCTCATTTTTTTTAATTAATTATAAATTAACCAATAACAATAGAGGTGGAGCAATTTCGGATTCTGCTGGAGCATTTATGGAGAAATTAATTGGCATACAGTTTAGTTAAAAAAAAGAATGTTCTACGCTAACTTCCATCTAGTGTTCAATTGGGTTTTTTTTATTGTGATACTTCCTGACAATATTATCGCGTTTGTTGAATTGCTTGAGCAAAAATTTCGTGAATATTTTGACCTCGAAAGAAACATTGTAAATATTGGGAGTGAATTATTAAAACGTGTTGAAGAGTTTATATTTGTTATGAAATGCGAGTGCTTTCAAATAGATTATTTAAAAAAAATTACATTAAATTTAGAATTTACGATTTAATTACAAGCCATAAAAATTGTTAAAGAACAATAATTATAAAAGCAAAATATTTAGAATACGTTGTTTGTAAAATCTGTTAAAATACTGATAAACGTTTTGTTTATTTAATTTTATCCTCCTGTGCCAACTTGGTAGGGCAAAAAATTTTGACAGCTCCTTAGAAGCTTTCGCTCTGTACAGTTTCTTTACTCATGAGCTACTGCTGAAAACGGCATCAAAATTTTGTCGTTAAGGTCTAAGCGTACAGACGGCGGGAAGCGACTTTGTTTTATACCCGTACTATGAAGAGAAAATGCTTTGAAAGTTCTGACTTTTGTTATTTAGATTTTTCTTTTATTTTCATTTAATATTGTAATAATTTAAATAGACAACAGGTACATGATCTATCAAAAACATAAAAATTGAGTTTAGTTTTGGTTGAATTATTAGCAATCTAAAAATAAATTGATTAAAACTAAAACTAAAAGTTTTTTTTAACATAATATAGATTTAAACGTAAAACTTTTCGTTCATTTCAATAAAAAAAAGAAAAAAGGAATGGGTTGTTTAGGAATATCTCTGTTAACAAACAAGTACAAGATAACTTCATTAAGTTTAAATCCCTTTCATGAACAACCCCTGCTTAACATGGGTCTTAAGAGACGGGTGGTCTAGTCTCGAACAAGGAGCTTTATATAATTATGATTGAACGTCACTTAAGGTAACTTTCCTTGTACGAGATATATGGTTTAAAGTCTGCTATGAGGCTGTTCGACGTAGTTCCTTAAATGTTAAGAATAATTTGTATATAGTTTGGTATTTTGTCTAACATGTTCTGTTCTCCTAACTTATGATTTTACTGTATTCACTGGTCATATTTCTAACTTACATGTATAACTTTTAAGATGCAAAATCTAAGGGATCTGTCAGACAGAAGGCGTTCACGTGTTCAAGCGTTCGGCGTTCGCGTTCTGCGTTCGTTGTGTTGTACGTTACATAGACTACATACCCAGACAGCAGGCATGCTGACCGCGTCGGTTAAACAGAACACACGCGTTCGCGCGTTCACTGCTGTCTCGGTGTCCACATCGGAAAGAATATAAAGACCGAGAAACATCTCGGTCTCCATCTTCCTTCATCATACTATTCCTTGTATATTGTTCGTTCTATCATATAAAAACACCTTTCTCGTACTAGCATAATCAACTGAGTACGAGAAAGGTGTTTTTTATATGATGTGAAGAATGATGAGTACAAAAACCGAGGAAAAGCCAATTTTCCTCAGTTTTTATAATCTAAAATGGTTAGAAATTGCGAGAGAAATGGGGACCGAAAATGAATTATAAACATTTCTTCATCAATAAGCCATTTACAAGTTTTGTCATTTTAAAAGTCTATGAAATTCTCCACCTTGTTCTCTATTCTTATTTACTGGGCGCACCCAATGTTGCTTTTTCCGTTTTGATGCTGCTAATGTCCATAATATCAATAATTAGTCTTCCGAAGAAGAACTATATGCAAAAAACATGGTGTCGAAAACCGTCCAACAACGGAATTCGTGAGTAACTGAACGCTCGAACGCAGAACGCGTCAAACTCCACTTTTGGTCTAGTTGGATCAAAAGAGATAGGACAGATCTTACAGTATTTTATGCACATTTATGTCCTCCATCAAAACGTTTACTTAAAAATTTAAAAATAAGGGAACTGTGTAGTCTTGAAGGTTCGGACCTGTCCATCCTTTGGCTATGCGTAGACAGCGACGACCATCCGCGCGTCTACGGGTGCCTCTATAGGTCCCATAGCGGTAATGCCGAAACAAACCGACTCATCGACCACGTCCAAATGGCTACAGATTACTTGCTACAACAGGTCCCACCCCCAGAGATCGTGATCCTTGGCGATTTTAACGCCCACCATGCTGAATGGCTCGGTTTACGTTTAACCGATCATGCGGGGAGATCTGTTTATGACTTTGCCTTGGCATATGGTCTGACACAACTGGTTACTTCGCCTACGCGGATTCCAGATGTGGAGGATCATACACCTTCCCTGTTGGACCTTCTGCTGACCTCTCATCCGGACGGATATCAGGTTTCCGTCGATGCCCCTCTCGGCTCTTCGGACCATTGTCTGATCCGGAGTATGGTGCCACTCACGCTCCCTTTGCGGTTGCGTTCTGCAGGTTGCCGCCGTGTTTGGCATTACAGGTCGGCGGATTGGGACGTAATTCGGTCTTTCTTTGCATCCTACCCATGGGGGCGGGTTTGCTTCTCGCCGGATGATCCTAGCGCTTTTGCTGACTCTGTCACTGATGTCGTGCTACAGGGAATGGAACTATTTATTCCATCATCTGTGGTACCCATCGCAGGCAGATCTCAGCCTTGGTTTGGTCGCTCCTGGAAAACTGCATTACGCAGTAAGCAGGAGTGTTATCAAGCCGGGGCTGCGGCTTCGGCGACTCGGGATGTAAACACCAGCATACTTAAAAAGAAGTATAACTTCGCCTCCAGGTCCTTCAAAAGAGTTATTGCCAAGTCAAAGTCAGAGCACATAGGCAGAATTGGTGAGAAACTAGTTCGCCTTCCTTCGGGAACCCGTGCATTCTGGTCTCTAGCCAAGGCTGTCCAAGGGAATTTCTGTAAGTCATCACTACCATCTCTGCACAGGGAGGACGACTCACTGCCCAAGACGCAAAAGACAAAGCCGACCTTTTAGGCTCCCTTTTTGCGTCCAACTCGACTCTTGATGACGGGGGAAAAACACCGCCGACCATCCCGCGGTGTGAATGCTCCATGCCGGATGTGCTGTTCTCACAGCGCTCGGTTCGCAAAGCACTTTTCTCCCTGGACATCCAGAAGTCGAGTGGGCCTGACGGAATCCCCCCAATTGTGCTGAGGACGTGTGCTCCGGAGTTGGTACCGGTCCTAACGCGTCTTTTCCGGTACTCCTACTCCCAAGGCGTAGTCCCGAATTCATAGAAGACAGCTTTTGTCCACCCGATCCCTAAAAAAGGCGACCGCTCAGACCCGTCCAACTATAGGCCTATCGCGATCACCTCCTTGTTCTCCAAAATAATGGAATCCATTATTAACTGCCAGCTCATCCGGTACCTTGAGGATCACCAGCTGATTAGTGACCGCCAAGGGTCGATCAGCTGGTGATCTTCTGGTCTACCTGACCCATAGATGAGCGGAAGCAGTAGAGTCCAAGGGGGAGGCGTTGGCCGTTAGTCTGGACATTGCGAAGGCCTTCGATCGGGTTTGGCACAAAGCGCTTCTTTCGAAGCTCACTTCCTATGGGCTTCCCGAGAAATTGTGCAATTGGATCACCAGATTCCTTGTAGATCGGAGCATCAAAGTCGTTGTAGACGGTGCATGTTCTGACTACAAGGCTATTAACGCTGGTGTTCCACAAGGCTGTGTGCTATCACCAACGCTGTTTCTTCTGCATATGAATGATATGTTGCTAACTGGTAACATTCATTGCTATGCGCGGTTCGTAAACTTTTATGGAAGGCGACAAAGTAAGGAAAATACTGAAATAACAGAGAACAAAGATACATAAACTCAAATATAAATACATTTATATTTATATATATAAATACAATATTATAGCTAAGTATTTTACAGTGAGATATTATATAAATATAACTTAAGAAATTTAATGGAAAAATACAGTAAAATAAGTAGTTTTAATTGTAAATATATCAAAAGGTCAATAGAAGGAATGAGGACCTTATGTCAGACAGCTGATGTGGTAGCTCTCCAGGAGACGTGGTTGTTGCCACATGATCTTCCTATACTCAGCACGATTGACAGCAACTTTGGATCTACCGGTACGTCTGCAGTCGATACTGCGGCAGGCCTATTCAGCGGGAGGCCGTATGGCGGGGTGGCGCTGTTATGGCGTAAGTGTGCCTTCGAGTCAGTGAATGTGATTGAGTGTGATAACGAGAGGATCTGCGCGATAAAGTTAAACGTGAGTAATAGATCAGTAGTTATGTTCAGTGTGTATATGCCTACAAACTCATATGATAACCTTTCTGAGTTTACTGCGTGTCTTGGAGCCATTCGCTCTATAATAGAAATAGAGGAGAACAATGGAGTATCGGCTTTTTATATCTTAGGAGACTTTAATGCACACCCTAGTGAATTATTTTATAATGTAATGTTGGACTTCTGTGTAGATCTTAATTGGATTTGTGTAGATTTAAATATGTGTGCCAGTAATACATATACCTATTGTAGTGAGGCTCACGGTTGTAATAGATGGTTGGATCACTGCATTGTCACAGAGTCAGCGCGGAATACAATCGTTAACGTAACGGTAAAATATGACGTGTATTGGTCTGACCACTACCCACTAGTAGTCGTATGTAATCTGGGTAAACTTAAGCCAAAAGTAGCCAAATTGCATATAGAACGACCTATAAACCGTGTTATATGGGGAGAGAGACAGCAGCAGCATTGACCAGTATCATGACCTCTGTCATGCTAAGTTAAAACTAATAGAATTTCCACAGGAACTAAGTGCATGTTGTGATGAGTTCTGTAATAACAAGAATCATCACTCAGCCTTAGATAAGTTGTATTTAGATATAATAAATATATTGTCTGAGGCTGCTATCCAAACACACAAAGTTAAGTGTCTAAAGAAGGGAGGCTATGTTATTGGATGGAATAAGCATGTCGCGGGCCCCCACCGGGAGGCAAGGCTGAAATTTAAATTGTGGAATTTAGCTGGGCGGCCAGCTAGTGGTCGAATTTTTAATGATATGTCGGAGGCAAGGAGGCACTTTAAAGCGAAACTTAAATGGTGCCAGGACAGGCAGGAGCAACTTAAAATGGACCACCTTGCTTCCGACCACTCCTCGAAAAAGTTTAAAAATTTCTGGAAAAACACAAATAAAATGAATATAAGGCCGTGCCTCCCTGTGGACGTCGGTGGTGCTTGTGACCATAAAGACATTGCGGATGCTTTTAGGAAACAGTTCACCATGCAGTCACTCTTAAGTCCCATGCGTGAGGAGATGAGCGATAGTGAGACCATCGTGAAGGAACGTAATGTTAAGATAACCGCTAAAATGGTAGCTCAGATTATTGAGAGAATGCAGCGTGGGAAGTCCCCGGGTCACGATGGTCTCAGTATTGAACATTTTAAATACGCAGGGATCCATTTACCACGAGTTCTTGCCATGTTTTTTACCCAGTGTCTAGTTCACTCTTATTTGCCTGAGGGGCTGATGCGAACAATAGTAGTGCCAATTATTAAAAACAAGACAGGTGATGCCTCTGATATTAGCAACTACCGACCTATCTCACTTGCTACCACCGCGGCGAAAGTACTTGACAGTTTGTTAAATGGTTGCCTTATAAAATATGTAGATTTGCATGACGCGCAGTTCGGATTCAGGGTAGGATTGTCGACGGAAAGTGCAATTCTTACATTGAAGCATACTGTCGGGTATTACACTGCTAGGAGGACGCCGGTATACGCGTGTTTCCTCGACTTATCCAAGGCTTTTGACTTGGTCAATTATGATATACTCCACTGCTCCATAGCAAGTTGAGAGACGCGGGTGTGCCGGCAGATTATACTTCTTTGATCAAGTACTGGTACAGTAATCAAAAAAACCAGGTGAGATGGGCGGGTACGCTATCAGACGAATATAGATTAAAATCTGGTGTCAGACAAGGCGGTTTAAGCTCACCGTTATTATTTAATTTATATATTAACCAGCTTATCGTGGAACTGGTTAGCACACATGTCGGCTGCCATATTGACGAGACATGTGTTAATAATATAAGCTATGCAGACGACATGGTGCTGCTCAGTCCATCTGTAGGCGGGTTAAAGAAACTATTGTGTATTTGCGAGAAATATGCGGAGGATCACGGCTTGAAGTACAACTCGAAAAAGAGTGAAATTCTTGTTTTTAGAGCACCAAAACAGCCACCGCGACGTGTTCCTCCCGTATACCTCAATGGTATAGTCCTAAATATTGTTAATACTCTTAAGTATCTTGGTCACATATTAACGAGCGATTTAAGTGATGATTATGATATAGAGAGGGAGCGTAGGGCGCTGGCAGTTAGGAGCAATATGCTTGTCCGCAGGTTTGCTCGATGTACAGATGGCGTTAAAGTCACTCTTTTCAAAGCATTTTGCCAATCTTTTTACTCGAGTAGCCTGTGGGTATCATACAGGCGACGAGCTTACAGCGCCCTTCGCATTCAATACAATAACGCTTTTAGAATGCTGTTGGGACTTCCATGGCGCTGTAGTGCTTCGAAAATGTTCGCGGATGCTAGAACTAATGGATTTCATGCTGTTATGCGACAGAAATCAGCCTCAATGTTACAGCGTCTGCGAAACAGTAACAACAGCATTTTAAAAAATGATCGCGGCGAGACCGGATTGCCACTTTCAGCGACACTGGGTAGAGCTGGCAATAGGATTAAAAAGATAATGAATTATGTATATATATTATTATTATGTAAGCATAAATACTAACATTACTAACATAGTTATTAAGTAAAATTGTTACTAATATACTTACACTTAATATGGACTAATTATGTCTGAAATAAAGTTATATTATTATATTATTATTATTATTATTATATGCGAATGACAGCACTGGTGATGCTCTATACACCGGCCGTGCTAATATTTCTCGGGAAATAGTCTCCGAGTACCGGAACAAACTTGTGTCTGAGGTACCTTGAGGATCACCAGCTGATTAGTGACCGCCAGTACGGTTTTCATCGGGGTCGATCAGCTAGTGATCTTCTAGTCTACTTAACTCATAGATGGGCGGAGGCAGTAGAGTCCAAGGGGGAGGCATTAGCCGTTAGTTTGGACGTAGCGAAAGCCTTTGATCGGGTCTGGCACAAAGCGCTTCTTTCGAAGCTTCCTTCCTATGGGCTTCCCGAGAAATTGTGCAAATGGATCACCAGTTTGGGGGATGAAGCTGCTCGCGTCCGTAGGAATTACTTGAACCCTGATTCCCTACACGTATCCCCTGGGTAGTGCCAAACGAGCAGTACTACATACTGGTGGTAGGTTGGTCCTCTACTAGTGAGAGGCCCGGCCGAGGGTTAGTTACCACCCACCTGGCAAAGACATACCGCCAAATGATGCAAATCGTGTTCCGGTATGATGTTAGGTGAAACCCATATCTTAGGGAGAATGGGTCTGGACAGTTGCGTTACGGATACGGACCGGTTGCGACGCGGCCGTTTCTTAGTGTCAGGTGCCTGGTTATGGAGGTTAGCGGGATCCGAAGCACGGTTGCACCGCTGGCCGACCGTAGATAGTTGGGGGCCCAAGTAATGAGCCAGCCACTTATGAAAGGCTGCCCCGCCATCTTACGAAAAATCCTGGGATGGCTCCACCATGCCGGTTGGCGACCGGAGGAGAGGGCCTGGTGGCGATTTCCAGGGGGGTTCGGGCGTCCCCGCGATCTCCATGCTAGGTTCCATCGATGCTATGACTCTGTTTGCGTCCCTAGGTTATATGTGTGACGCCTCGTCCGACTGCCATTCTCTCAACCTATTCACTCCCACCATATATGAAAAAAAGGAAAAAGAAGAGTAAGTTTGTACAGCGGTTGCACTCCCTCTCCATTAAAGTGCACCTCACAAACATCCGAGGCCTGCACTGTAATCTCAATGCAGTCCATTACCACCTTGAGACTGACAAGCCGCACTTACTCTTCTTGACTGAGACGCAGATCAGATGTCCTCTAGATGCGGCGTACCTTGGCTACCCTGGGTATACATTGGAGCATAATTTCCATCAGCGCGCCGGAGTCTGTGTTTACGTCCGCAACGACATCTGCTGTAAGCGTCTCCGTCACCTTGAAGACCCCACTTTCTCTACGATCTGGGTATTGATAGACACTGGAATGGATAAAATTATTTATTCTTGTGTCTATCGATCGCACAGCGGCGACCAGGAGACAACTAGGCTGTTTGAACACCTCAGTGAAGCCTCTGATGTGGCTCTAAATCGGTACCCTAATGCACAGTTGGTTTTTCTGGGGGACTTTAATGCCTGTCATCAGGACTGGCTGTTCCCATATCAGAAGATCGACCACGCTGGGAGAGAGGCGTGGAATTTTGCCTTGTCGCTGGGGCTCTCCCAGCTGGTGCAACAAGCGACTAGGGTACCTGATGTGGATGGGCACACAGCCAATTGCCTCGACCTTCTGCTGACGACCGATCCAGACAGGTACGATGTTCAGGTTACCTCTTATTCCCCACCTAACTACGATTTCCACGGGATGCGACGAATGTGGCGATACAAGTCAGCAAATTGGGATGAGATGCGGCATTTCTTTGCATCTTATCCTTGGCGGCAGGTCTGCTTCTCCTCTAGAGACCCATCGAGCTGCGCGGATGCCATAACCAATGTGATACGTCAAGCGATGGAGTATTTCATCCCCTTTGCTGACGTGCCCATTGGTGGTAAAGCTCGCCCTTGGTTTAACGCCGAGTGCGCTCATATGCTAGCATATGGCGTACTTATCCTGGGTCGATGCTCGAGACCGTAAAGCTCCGGATGTTAGCCTTAAGAAGAGAGCCTTTAACCAAGCCGCCAATTCGTGCAAAAAGGCATTACGCCAAGCCAGTTTCGACCGCATTAAACGCATCGGCACAAAGCTCTCTGTCAAACCATCTGGCAGTAGAGCTTTTTGGTCTCTCGCCAAAGCGGTCGAGACAAACTTTTGTCGGTCTACACTGCCTCCGCTGGTAAAACCAGATGGCTCACTGGCACATGCGCCTAAGAAGAAAGCGGACTTATTTGCTTCTCTTTTTGCTTGCAATTCGCGTCTGGACAGTAGCAACAGCGTACCATCACAATTACCTCACTGCGATACCTCTATGACTGAGGTCCGTATCACCAACAAGGAGGTTCTTAAAACCTTGCGAAGTCTAGACGTGAATAAAGCTAATGGACCTGATGGTATACCAGCTATAGTTCTAAAGGTCTGTGCACCTGAGTTGTCTCCTGTGTTGACACGCTTGTTCCGCCTCTCATTCAGGACTGGAATAGTGCCTAAATCTTGGAAGCTGGCCAATGTGCAGCCTGTGCCTAAAAAAGGTAGCCGTACCGACCCTGCCAACTATCGGCCAATTTCAATTACCTCCATACTCTGCAAGATTATGGAGCGTATATTGAACGCCCACCTTATGGCATACCTAGAGCAAAATGATCTTCTCAGTGATCGCCAGTACGGGTTTCGCCGAAATCGATCAACTGGGGACCTTCTAGCGTTTGCCACTCACATATGGGGCGAAGCCCTCGAGAACAGTGGTGAAGCACTTGCTGTTTCCCTCGATGTTTCGAAGGCTTTTGACAGGGTTTGGCACGCTAGTCTATTAGGCAAGCTTTCAGCGTAGGGCTTATCCCCTGGCCTAATTGTCTGGGTGAAGGACTTTCTGAGTGAACGGTCTCTCCGGGTCGTCGTTGATGGCTGCTCATCCAATACTGTGGCGACTAACGCCGGTGTTCCTCAGGGGTCCGTTCTCTCCGCAACTCTCTTCCTGCTGCATATAAATGATCTGCTCATTCCCGGTGTCTATGGGTATGCAGACGACAGCACAGTTGTGGAGAGATACCAATCAAGTGCCCGGGCCAGTCGGGATCAAATCCAGTCAGAAAGAGAGGCTATGGTTGAGCGTGTGAGTCTCACACTACAGGCAGTCTCCGAATGGGGCGATGCCAATCTCGTGAGATTTAACGCCTCCAAAAACACAAGCGTGTCTTTTTACCGCTAAAAAGAGCCCGCTCACCTTGGCTCCTACTTTCCGGAATGTATCCTTGGAGTATACTGACCGCCTTCAGTTGTTAGGGATTGAATTTTCTCCGAACCTAAACTTTGGGCGATTCATTGAGTCCAGAGCCAAAGCAGCCGCAAGGAAACTTGGTGTCCTTGCAAGGGTGCGGCGGTACTTCACGCCGGGGCAGCTTCTTACCTTATATAAAGCGCAAGTCCGGTCGTGCATGGAGTACTGCTGTCACATATGGGCTGGTGCTGCAAAATGCCACCTGGCAGCATTGGACTCAGTGGAGAAACGTGCTAAGAGGCTCATTGGTGACCTAGATTTGGTTAAAACCAATCTTGTCAGCCTTGAGCACAGGCGCAGAGTAGCCAGTCTCTCGGTATTCTATAGGATGCATTTCGGTGAGTGTGCGCAGGAATTACACGCCTTAATTCCTCCCTCTCCTTTCCACCATCGGACAACCAGACGGTCGGCGGGTCTGCATCCCTTTGTTGTCGATATCCCACGCATTAGAACCAAACGGTTTGCTTCGTCTTTTGTAATGCGTACAGCAAAGGAGTGGAATAATTTGCCGGCGTCTATCTTTCCGTCCGAATACAATCTAGGCGTCTTCAAGGCAAGAGTGAATAGGCTTTTGTTACGATAAGACAGTGCGATTTACCATCTAAGGCTGCATCACCACTTACCACCAGGTGGGATTGGGGTCAAGCACTGGCTTATAATAAGTAAAAAAAAAAAAACCAGTTTCCTTGCTGATCGGAGCATCAAGGTCGTAGTATGGTGCATGCTATGATTTCAAGCCTATCAACGCTGGTGTTTCACAAGGCTGCGTGCTATCACCAATGCTGTTTTTCCTGCACATCAATGATATGTTGCTAACTGGTAGCATTAATTGCTATGCAGACGACAGCACTGGTGATGCCTTATATACCGGCCGTGCCAATATTTCTCGGGAAAACGTCGCCGAGTACCGGGACAAACTTGTGTCTGAAGTCGAGTCTTTGCTTAACAAGAAGCTTTGTGAAGGTTGTGAAGAAAGTTCTACAATTACTGTTGCTTTATCTTGCTTTGAACATAAATATAATAATAAAATACTACCTGTACATAAAATCACAATCACAACACTACCCTATACTTAACATTATTTACTCAGACACACCCACACAAGACTTTAAAATATATACATTTGCAATCATTCGTACATTACCTCATATATCTAGTTTGAAAGAAAGCATAACATTTATATTGATTTTTAAACATGCGGACCAAATTATATGTATATCTCTAGACCTGCGAATGCAATTCGACTGTTTCTTTAATTCAAATAATGAATAATGTCCTTTCATCTATGAAGGAAACAGACAGTGTAGAAATTCGTGTGAACAAAATTAATCCGAATAGCACACGTCCTAGGGCCATTGTTGCTCAGTTTGCTGCACCGAGGCTACGAGATAATGTTTTGGCAAAGGTCACAGTATTTAACAAATCCAACTCCAATGCTAAATTAAATGCAGCGCATGCTGGACTAAAAGAGGATAACGCGATTTACGTCTCAGAACACTTAACACCGGCCCTCAAAGATCTTCACTTCGCATCTAGGACGAAGGCGAAGAAAATGGGCTATGCCTTCGTCTGGGTAAGAAATGGACGCATCTTTGTACGTAAATCAATTGATTCCGACTTCATATGGATTAAGGATACTAATTCTTTAAGTAAAATTGTCTAAGCTGTTTAAGCCAGTTTTTTTTTTAAATTTTTGAGCATGTTATTAATCTTTAAATATAAAATTCAGAACTTTGAAATTGTATTATCAAAATGCCCGTGGTTTAAAAACGAAAACTCATAATTTTTATAGACAAGTTTTTTGCAACAATTACGATTTAATAGTTATAGTGGAATCATGTTTGAACTCAAATATTTTTTCAGAACAACTTTTTGATAATAGATATACGGTTTACAGAAGGAATAGGGAGAGTTCTAGATTTCATAACAACAAAAAGGAGGGTGGAGGCATAATAGTCGCCGTAAATAATAAACTAAAAGCGAAAAGAATGTTGTCCTGGGAGAGTAAATGTGAGGACTTGTGGCTAAATTTGGAAGTATCATCTTCTAGGTCAGTGCATCATATAGCATTGTGTGCCGTTTATTTGCCCCCTCCGGTTAGTCGCAGTGTACTTGAACATTTTTTAGACAACTGTAATTCAATTTCTGAAAATAACCTCTCGATGATTATTGTAGGTGACTTTAATCTAAGAAAAATTAATTGGCAAATGGTTCACAATAACTGCAATAGTTATGTAGCACCTGGTTTGGCTAGAAACCTGATTGACTTTGTAAATTTACATAAATTTTCCCAATTAAACAACATCACTAACAATAAGGATGTTATTTTGGATTTGGTTTTAACGGATATTCAGATGTGCACAGTTTCTAAATCAACTAATGTCCTCAGCAAAATTGACAAACAGCACCCCCCTTTGGATATAGTACTTTCTCTAACTGTAGATAAAAAGCTTCCGTATAATATTAACACAAAAAAAATTACCTTTTACAAAGCTGACTATGACTCAATCAAAGATCACTTATCAAAGCTACACTGGTCTGAAACCTTTAGACATCTAACAGATGTAAATGAAATGGTTAAGGTCTTCTACGATGTTTTATGGGAAGCCATACGTAAATTTGTGCCTTATAAATGTTTTGGAAAGAAAGGACGTTACCCACCATGGTTTGACCGTAATTTAATTCGTAGACTTAAAGAAAAGAATAATCTTCGATGGCGTTATAAGTTATACGGAAATCCGCGTGACAAATTGGAACTTGAAATTGTAAGTAAGCGTTGTGAAGCTTTGGCTATTGACAGGTATAACTTTTACATTAAGAAATTGGAAGAGGATCTTATTTCTAACCCAAAACTCTTCTGAACATTCGTTAAAAGTAAGTGTGGAGGAAAAGGGTCGTACCCTGAAACAATGAGTGACGAGATCGTTACTACATCTGATGGTCCTACTATATGTGGTATGTTTGCCAAGAACTTTTTATTAGCGTATAATGATAATAACTGTCGCAGTAACAAAGTGTGTAAACGTTATCATCACTCCTCGTTAAATGCTATTAATAATTACTGTCAGACTGTTGTTGTACCGGTGATTACAGAGAAACTGCTCCTGAGTAAACTACAACGGTTGGATCGATCTAAAGGGGCTGGGCCCCTTTAGATCGAGGGGTTGTGTGCTCCCATGTTAGTCAGCCCGCTGTGTTACATATAGAATATATCATTACGCACTGGTATATTTCCTAAGCAATGGAAAGAAGCTAAAGTGGTACTGATATACAAATCTGATGATGAATTTTTAGTTAGCAATTATAGACCTATCTCGATCTTGTCTACATTCGCTAAGATCTTTGAGGCCGTAGTATGTCCCTCAATTCAAAATCACCTTAAGCTTTACATTAAAGACAACCAGCATGGATTTGTTGAATCCAGGTCAACATGCACAAATTTAACAAGCTTTGTCGAGAATCTGGCCCAAGCCTTCGACCGTAAACAACAGATCGATGTCCTGTATACTGACTTTAGCAAAGCTTTTGACAAAGTGCCTGATGATATTCTGCTCAATAAACTAGCATGTTATGGGTTTGCTGGTTCTTTTTTAACATGGTTGTCATCATATCTAGAGGATCGGACTTTTTACGTTGTGGTCAACGGCTTTCGATCTGATTATATTAGTATAACCTCAGGTGTGCCACAAGGATCACATCTTGGCCCTATCCTTTTTAACTTTTTTATTAACGACATCCCAGACTACTTAACTAGCTCTTATGTTTTTATGTATGCCGATGACCTGAAATTTTTAAGACATATAAATTCAATAGAAGGGATCTGAAAAATCTTATTGATTGGTGCAGAGACAATCGAATGGCACTAAATCCGAAAAAATGTCAACACGTCAAATTCACCAAAAAAGTAAACATTATTTCATTTAGTTATAAAATAGATGAGTATATTATTCAAGAGGTCGAGGTTATAAAAGATTTAGGGGTTACTTTTGACAGAAAGCTGACATTTATACCTCATTACGAAAACATCGTTAAAAAAAGCCTCAATGCTGCTTGGGTTCGTCATACGAAATAGCAAAGGATTCAGAATTAATACTAAGAAAATGCTGTATAATTCTCTCGTTCGTAGCACACTCGTGTACTGTTCTGTTGTCTGGCGTCCACACTTTGCGGTTCACAATCTACGCATTGAGCGTATTCAGAAGCGGTTTCTGTGGCATTTGGCACGGTAATAGATTAAAATTTTTCAAAATGTTATCCTTAGATAAACGTAGGGAGCTAACAGACTTATTGGTTTTTGTATAAAACTCTCAACAATAGAATTAGTTGCCCTCAGTTACTGAACTCATTCGATTTTAGCGCGCCTTCAAGATATCCGCGTCATTCGATAGCACCACTGAGACCACCAACCCGCAGAACCGCTCTCAGCTCCAACTCTCCATTACCCAGACTGTGTAAGCTGCTAAATAGCTATAAACACAGAGTTGACGTAAACTTTGATTCCGCTTATAGTTTCCGTAAAAAGATTGTCGACAGTATGACCAGTACTTAATTTCGTGCAACCAGCTTGTATTCTCCTTTACCATACGGATAAACAATATTTTTTTTCCTTTTAAAATTGTTAACTTTATTTAGTAAAATCAAAACCCACTTAAGTTAATGTTATATTTCATGCTGTGTTTACTAGTAAGTAGTCACTACACTTAGCGTAAGAAACTTTTTCTGTGATTTAAGATTGTATTGTGTTAGTTGACTGTTAGTAAACCATACGAATAAAATAAATAAAAAATAAATAAATTGCACAATCAAGAGTATGAGAAGTTCAGGATATTACAAAATACATACATGTAACAAACACCGATCTCACTATCGTATCACAAAATATTAGAAGCATTTACAGTAACATTGATGACTTGGTTATTACTCTTACTCACTTTAATTTTACAATTGATGTGATAGTTTTGAGTGAGTGCAGACTTAACGAAAACAAACCTATACCATTGATACCTGATTATACCTCTCACTCTACGGTAAATCATGTCAGTCGCTGTGACGGAGTGGTAGTATATGTCAAAAACAGTCACAAAGCTTGTGTCAAAGAAATAAAACTAGTGAGTGCATCTTGCCTACAGATATCTATACTCGACTTTAAAATCCTTGCTATCTACCGCTCTCCTTCAAACCATAATGCAGATGACTTTATAAGTTCCTTAAACAGTTACCTTATAACTATAGGGTCTTGTAAAAATTTAATTATAACTCGTGACATAAACATCAATATCATCACTAAATATATAGAGCAAACATATGAGCGTACAAATAGACACAATTATCTTAACATGTAGGTGAGTTATGGACTATTAACGGGCCATTACTTGCGAACAAGGAACAAGAACTATTTCGATCATTTTATTCTGAATATAGATAAGGATTGTCACACTGCATCCATTTTTATTTTAAATTTTACCATTACAGATCACTCTATGATATTTTTGAGGCTGTCTAATGTAGGTAAATCAAATAAATGTCCTACAATTAAAGAAAAAATAAACTATGAAAATGATTTGTTTAGTTTAATAAATAGTAAAATAGAAAATTTAATATCGATAAATAACCTTACTACTTTAATTGAACTATTAAAAGTAAATTGTACACTAAAAAATTGTCTCGTAGAGAATACTGTAAGAGAAATAATCCCATGTAAAAATCGTCTAATCAAACCTTGGATAACGTTAGGCATATTGCGGTGTATCAGAAATAGAAACATGCAAAAAAAGGTAAGAAATGATCCGGAAAACGAAATTTTAAAATAACATACAGGAGATATCGTAATTATTGTAATAAGTTAATAAAAAAACTTAAACGTAAGCATGAGAGGGTACAGCTTTCTAAGAGTAAAAGAGATCCTAAAGCACTATGGAAAATAATTAACAATATAACACAGCGAAATAAAAATAAGACAAAAAATATTAAACTTTTAGAGATAAAATCAACTCCCCAAGAATCGACAAATTACGTGAACCACTATTTTGCAAATATTGGTAAAACGCTTAAAATACTCACAACGGCATAATATTAGAGTACCACTTAACTCAAAAGCTTCATCGTTCGTACTTTTGGAAACTGATTCAAAAGAGATAGGTGCTTTACTTATGAATCTTAAATCTGAGAGTGCCGCTGGGTGCGATGCTATATCATCACGATTCTTGAAACTCGCTAAGGAACATGTAGCTCCTGTGATAGCTCATTTAGCAAATCTTTGCTTTAGTCAAGGTATTTTTCCAACCGCCCTAAAGCGAGCAATAATAACACCAGTATATAAGTCTGGTGACATGGAAGATACCTCAAACTATAGACCTATCTCTGTTTTACCGGCCATCTCAAAGGTCCTAGAAAAACTTTTAAATAATCGGTTAATATCATACTTAAATACATACAAGTTGCTTTCTGACCACCAATTCGGATTTAGAAAAGGGATTTCCACCGAAGATGCTGTTACTGTACTGACTTCTCTTATCGTAGATAATGTGGACGAATGTAACAAATGCCAAACTGTATTTTTAGACTTGAAAAAAGCCTTTGATACCGTGTCGGTACCTACCTTAGTGCGAAGGCTCGAAGACTTAGGTATAAGGGGAATCCCTTTAAAACTTTTTGTTGACTATCTCACTGGGCGTGAACAATGCGTTAGAATAGGACCCTATGTGAGTGAGCACTGTGATGTAACTTTTGGCGTTCCCCAGGGTAGTGTACCTTATCCGACCCTTTTCCTAATATATATTAACAATCTATGTTGTATGAAAATCAGAGGTGGCCAGATATTTTCTTACGCGGATGACACGGCTGTTGTTTTTAAGGGGCGCAACTGGGATGATGTTCGTTTAATAGCAGAGAGAGGTCTCACCGAGATAGCCAGCTGGTTAAATTCTAATCTCTTAACTCTTAATACCACCAAAACTAATTATATAGCATTTTCAAATTATAATAACTCACAACCGGGAACCAGCTTTGAATTCAAAATTCATACATGTTCTAAATTCTCAAACTCTGACTGTATTTGTAACAAAATATCAAAAGTAAGCAAAACAAAATATTTAGGAGTAATAATTGACCAGCGTCTATCCTGGCATGCACATCTGGAACTGATGATGACAAGGATAAGAAAACTCATATGGATTTTTAAAACACTTAAACATATCACAGATAAGAACTTACTGAGCCAATATATATATTTCATTAGCTCAATCCATCTTGACATACTGTATCCCGGTTTGGGGTCGGGCCACTAAAATGAAGTTTCTGGAACTGGAAAGAGTACAGAGATTGTTACTAAAGGTGATGCACTTTAAGCCCTATAGATTCCCTACTAAAGATCTGTACTCTCTATGTGACCATCTTTCAGTCAGGAGGCTGTATATCCTTAACTCTGTCTTAAGATTACACAAGACACTGACATACAATCCCAGAAATTGCGACAGTAGAAGAAGACATGCTGTGGCTAAAATAGTTCTTATGAAAACAAGATTTGCCAGAAGGCAATTTAAAAGTCAGTCTGCTCATCTCTATAACTTCATTAATAAACATCTAAACATATATGCAATGACCCAGAAAAATGTGAAAAAACACGTTACAGTGTGGTTAAAAACAATAGATTATGATGAAACTGAAAATTTATTAAAATAAGTAGATCAATGTACACCATAGCATAAAAACTTACAACAAATACTATAATACACAAGCAAACACAACCACACACACACACACACACACACACACACACACACACACACACACAAACGCGCGCGCGCGCACACACACACACACAAACACACACACACACACAAACGTTTAATCTTTATGATCTTATAAGTATCAACAAAAAATTGTTATGGAAGAGCGGGGTCCCCCTAACACAGGTATTGATATACTTAAAAGGAGACCCCAGCCTAGTTAATGTATTTAAATTTAAGATACTGAATAAAGAATTTTGAATTTTGAATTTTTTGAATTTTTTTGCTTAATTTTATCTAAAAATTTAAGAACTAGGGAAATGGTGGAAAAGAAAACAAATATTTTTACCATTTTAAAGCAAATGCATCTACTGATATGGCTTTTGGCTTTCTCTTCCCTCAATTTTTTTACATTTATTATTGAAAATCTAGAATCTAGACGAAAGTAAATCAATTTCGAGGTAACCAAATTTGTCAACGATCCTAATATGTTGGGATAATTCCCATTATATGTTTATTTTTCTTGACTCTAAGTCTGCCTCAACATTTTATTTAGAATTGATATACGAGGCATAAACTCATATGTTTCTTACCTCACACCATTGCCAGAGCTGTCTTGTAATATTATTTACATGAATGTATTGTACTCTCCCCATCTTGTTTCTGTATGCTATCGCTGTTGTGTAATGAATTCTTAATAAGATCTCACAATTACTATAAACATTGTAGGCCTTAGAATGCTCTGCTTTTAATTCCAAATAATTAAATTGATATTACTTTTTGTTAGCCGACCAAGATCCCTAAGTTATTTCAGACCCCGCTACTGTTTCCTAGTCTGTTTTTGAGTAATCCGTATGAATTTCAATGCAAAGCTTTTTTTGTTGCTTAATATAATTTTGCTTATGAATATTTGACCACCATTCTAACTCTGGATAGGTAAGATTTGTAATTGACATTTGTTTATCGTGTTGTTGTGATGAAACTCCCATAATTTTCTCTCATAATTTTGTATTTGTGCACCCAACGTACAGCTGAACAAATTGATATTAACCTACGTAACAATTGTGAAAATTGTCTCATTTTCCAATGATTTTTTCTTTCAAAAATTTTAATATATTCTAATACGAAAATCTGTTTTTCTTTTGGAACAGATAAGATAAATAGATAATTAAAAATAATAAGTTTTGGAGTAAAAATGCTAAAATTCACAGATAATACATAATCTGCCTGCTAGTGTCATATTTTCTCTACATTTTGACTGACAACAATTAAAGTATATGCTGTCATCTAAATAATATGTTAAAATAATAGCTTTATTTTTGACATAGATATAAATTGGTTTCATTAGTTTGGTGAAAACAAATAAACAGTTGAATATATGCGATTTGTCCTCGAATCTGAATCTTAAGATTTTTTTGTCTCTGCTGAAAAGGCTACACTGAAATAAGCATATTTGAGATCAATTTTGTCATAAAAATGTTTGGAAATTAATTCACTAGCTGTTATAATAATCTATAATTTAAAATGAGAAGTCTCAATACATTCAATTATTTTTTTTACATATAAGATAAACCTATAATTTCCATTCTGTTTTAGAATAACGAATATCGGAGATAAAAACTGCCTTTCACAAAACGAATATTCAGAAACAGACCAGCATTGGTTAGGTGCCTCAATATGAATTTAGTATTGAACTTAAGGGTATTTTGCAGCCCTTTATCCAGTTTATTAAAACTGGGTAATTTTTTTTCTTATCAACAGCTTTTATCTGAGTTCCTGATTTTTTGATAGCCTGTGCTCTTTATTATGTTCTCAAGACAGTCTTATAAACAATAATTCATCAGTCTTTGCATTCTTCACTGCTTCTTGCAGTGCTATTGTTGTTCCATTTAAGGCGAAATATTTTCTTGCCTAGAGTGTTCATAGAAAATTTCAGCTACTATTTTTGCAGTATCCCTTAATTGTTCCAACAGTTCTCATGTGTTTACATTCCACTTTACTTATATTTGTCAGTACTAACCCGATTCCTGTCATCATTTTTCCCGTCATATTTTGTTTATATACCAAACCTTTATCTCTTAAATAGCATTTCCAATAATGATGACCACATCTCTGAATTAATTTGAGGAGATATAACAACTTTGAATTTAGACGGAGCTAATAACTTGTTCAATATTTTATAACGAGCTTCTTTACTCAAACCTTCCGTATAATTTTTATCCATCTTGTTGCTAACTGCATGTTTATTGCCTCTCCCCCATCTTTTGATACTTTTTCTTCTTCTGAATTCAATGCTAACAAAAGCTCACAGAATACCAACGTAAAATAGCAGCTTTACGCTGCTGTGTTTCATATGATGAGTGTAGAGAACCGGAGACCCTTTTTACTGGAAATGTGGCATTCCATCTTAGCCCTCACGGGTGACAACGCATCTGCATTTTGATTTTTAATAGAGGATAGATGTAGATGTATATGGGCCGCAGCAACCACTTACCATCAGGTGGATTGTGTGCTCGTTTGTCACCCTTATCTTATAAAAAAAAGGTCTTCTGGATTGTAATTATTTTCTGAAATTTATTTAATATATATTGTATTGTCTAACAGTGGTAGAGCCAAGCGGTAGCTTTTGCTGTCGCACGGATGGGCCAGTTCGAACCAGAGGTGGTACCACGACCTCACAGAATACCAGCGTGAAGTAGAGGTTTACCTCTGCGTTGCGCTTGGTGAGTGCAGGTGGCCGGAGGCCCAATCACCCCCCCCCCCATCAACATGGTAGTGGAATTAAATAAAAGACTACCCCAGGAGGGTACCAGCACCTCTGGAGAATCCCGCGCTGAGCATCCACGACCAAACTACTTCAGTCCTGAGCGTGGGTGCTCAGGCTGCACCGCGTATTCTGGGGGGGGGCAAAATTCCGCTCGCGACTAATGCTGCTCGGGGCAAGCGGAGCAATACAACCAAGGCGACCCCTGTCACGCTATCCGTGAATTTTTGCAACATCAGGTGACTTCATTCCAACCTTAACTCTGTCCATCACCATCTAGAAACGGCGAAGCCGGTCTTGCTCTTTTTAACCGAGACTCAGGTGTCCTTTCCGGCTGATACTTCATATTTCTCCTACCCGGGGTACAAATTGGAAAACTTCTTTGTGCCCCGGGCTGGAGTTTGCGTATACGTCAGAGAGGACATCAGTTTTTGACGCCTCGGCAATCTTAAAGGTACGGACCTGTCCATCCTATGGCTGCGCGTAGACAGCGACGACCATCCCCGCGTCTACGGGTGCTTCTATAGGTCTCATAGCGGTAATGCCCACACAGACCGACTTGTCGACCACGTCCAAATGGCTGCAGACTCCGTGCTACAACAGTTCCCATCCGCAGAGATCGTGATACTCGGTGATTTCAACGCCCACCACGCTGAATGGTTTGGTTCTCGTTTAATCGATCATGCGGGTAGATCTGTCTATGACTTTGCTTTGGCATATGGTCTAACACAACTGGTTACTTCGCCTACGCAGATCCCAGATGTGGAAGACCATGTAACTTTCCTGTTGGACCTTCTGCTGAACTCTGGGCCTCTGGGCTCTTCGGACCATTGTCTGATCCGGAGTACGGTGCCACTCACGCTCCAATCGCAGTTGCGATCTGCAACTTGCCGTCGTTTTTGGCACTATAGGTCAGCTTTTTGCATCCTACCCTTGGGGGCGGGTTTGCTTCTCGCCGGAAGATCCCAGCGTTGTTGCCGATTCTGTTGCTGATGTGGTACTTCAGGGTATGGAACTTTTTATTCCATCCTCTGTAGTGCCCATCGGAGGCAGATCCCAGCCATGGTTTGGTCGCTCCTGTAAAATAGCATCACGCTATAAGCAGGAGTGCTACCGGGCCTAGGCTGACGCATCAACGTCTCGGGATGTAAACACCAGCGCACTTAAAAAGAAGTATAATTCCGCCTCCAGGTCCTTCAAAAGCGTCATTGCCAAGGCAAGGTCTGAGCTCTTCGGCAGAATTGGCTAGAAGCTAGTTCGCCTTCCTTCGGAAACCTGAGTATTCTGGTCTCTCGCCAAGGCTGTCCAAGGGAACTTCTGTCAGCCATCTCTTCCATCTCTGCACAGAGAGGATGACTCACTGGCCCATGCCGCAAAGGAGAAAGCTGATCTGTTGAGCTCTCTTTTTGCGTCCAATTTGACTCTAGATGACGGGGGGAACACACCGCCGACAATCTCGCGGTGTGAGTGCTCCATGACGGATGTGTGATTTTCACAGCGCTCGGTTCGCAAAGCACTCTTCTCCCTGGACGTCAGCAAGTCGAGTGGGCCCGATGGAGTCCCTCCCATTGTGCTGAAGACGTGTGTTCCGGAGTTGGCACCGGGTTTAACGCGTCTTTTCCGGTACTCCTACTCCTTAGGCGTAGTCCCGAATTCATGGAAGAGAGCTTTGCTCCACCCGATCCCTAAAAAAGGCGACCGCTCAGACCCGTCCAACTACAGGCCTATCGCCATCACCTCCTTGTTCTCCAAAATAATGGAAGCCGTTATAACCTGCCAGTTTATGAGGTACCTTGAGGATCACCAGCTGATTAGTGACCGCCAGTACGGTTTTCGTCGAGATCGATCAACTGGTGATCTCCTAGTCTACTTAACTCATAGATGGGCGGAGACAGTAGAGTCCAAGGGGGAGGCATTGGCCGTTAGTTTGGACATAGCGAAGGCCTTTGATCGGGTCTGGCGTAAAGCGCTTCTTTCGAAGCTTCCTTCCTATGGGCTTCCCGAGAAATTGTGCAAATGAATCACCAGTTTCCTTGCTGATCGGAGCATCAAGGTCGTAGTAGACGGTGCATGCTCTGATTTCAAGCCTATCTACGCTGGTGTTCCACAAGGCTGCGTGCTATCACCAACGCTGTTTCTCCTGCATATCAATGATTTGTTGCTAACTGGTAGCATTCACTGCTATGCAGACGACAGCACTGGTGATGCCTTATATACCGGCCGTGCCAATATTTCTCGGGAAAACGTCGCCGAGTACCGGGACAAACTTGTGTCTGAAGTCGAGTCTTTGCTTAACAAATTCTCGGATTGGGGCCGACTAAATCTAGTCCAGCTCAATCCCCAGAAGACACAAGTTTGCGCGTTTATCGCTAAAAAGAACCTCTTTGTTGTATCTCTTTAGTTTCAAGGCACTCCACTTGCGGCCTCAGCCAGTATCGGAATCCTTGGCGTCGACATATCGAATAGTGTGCAGTTTCGTGGTCACTTGGAAGGGAAGGCCAAATTGGCCTCTAAAACACTTGGCGTGCTCAGCAGAGCGAGACAGTATTTCATGCCGGCAAATCGCTTGCAACTTTACAAAGCGAATGTTTGGCCCCACATGGAATACTGTTTTCATCTCTGGGTCGGGGCACCCCAGTGCCAGCTCCTTCCACTTGACCGCATCCAGCGCAGAGCAGTTCGAATCGTCGACGACCGAGTTCTTTCTGATCGGCTCGATACACTGGCACTGCGTAGAGATGTTGCATCTCTTTGCGTATTTTATCGCATCTGTCACGGGGATTGCTCTGAGGAATTGTTCGAACTAATTTCAGCCGCTCAATTTCACCATCGCACATCGCGACAAAACTCGCGTTACCATCCATACCATCCGGATGAATGGCGGTACACCACTGTGCGATTTAGAAGAAGTTTTCTCCCTCGTACAACTTCCTTGTGGAATCAATTACCACCAGCGAATTTTCCGAACCGATACGACTTAGGAACCTTCAAGAAAAGAGCTTACACCTTTCTAAAAGGCCGGCAACGCATCTGCAATCCCCTGGTGTTGCGGTTGTTCATGGGCGGCGGTAGTCACTTACCTTCAGGTGAGCCGCATGCTCGTTTGCCCCCTATTCTATAAAAAAATAATTATTATATCACCAAGTAATATTATTTGTGTTCTCCTATATGATATCGCCAAAAAATCTTTGCCTATCTTCAACGTGATAGAATTAAAGATTTAATTATTTCTTTGCCTAACCTCTAAGTGATAGCTCTGAGGGCCTTTCCCTAGGAGGTATCTCTTGTCTATCCTATATGTGGTAGCACTTTAAAAATCTCTGTCTATCCTCAACGTGATAGCTCTAAAATATTTATTTCCCTGTATTTATTCCCCTTGATATAATAGCTCTAAGGGATAAGATTTGTTATGGCTATCCTCACTGATGACTGATAGCAATTAGCACTTTGCAACGGTTGTTTGACAATCAATCTGAATTTCTTCTACTGTAATTGATAGAATCAGGCGTTACTTTGCGGAAATCCATTATAATGGGGTTGTTATAAATTAATTTGCTTAATTCCGCGTAAAGAAAGAAAATGATGTGTCCTGCCCAGCTTTAAGGGGGACCTCCCACCCTCCCTCAATCGCGCGCACTATACCCGTCGCCGGCAATCCCAGCACTACTATCCTCAGCACCAACTTACTAGGCAGGACACACCACTCTCGAAAATACGACACGTGCTTCGCCTCTACACGAGGCATCCTCAGGTGAAGTAGACTCTGCGGAGCTGCTCTCTCTCTCCGCACTGTACTGTATTTTTCTAATGGATCTGAAAATGTTACACTAGGCACACATAATTCCACTATTGAAGGAGTACTCGTTTTAGAGCCTTCAAGATATTCTTTTTTATTCAACTTATTTTTAATCTGCTTTTTAATTTTGTGCGAATATTTACAAATAAATTTTACATTCATTTCAATAAGATTTAGAGTTCTAATACATTTTTTATATTCGTAGAAAATGGAACCAACACGGCTTTCAAATTATTTGTATGTTTTAAAAGTTTTTTAAGAATCAAGAAATCTTCTACTAGCCTTATTCCATAAACGGTTTAAGACAAATCACACATTTATATATTTATTTACATTTATAACTAAGGCAATTACTGTATACTATGAAAAACTTTCCGAAATATATATATATATATATATATATATATATATATATATATATATAGATATTTTGTATAAGGAAATATTGATGCGTAAATCATTTTAAACATAGTATTGATAAGGAAATTGAACACTCATATACACTCATACATTGATAGAGTTGAAGTAGCGCTGGATAGTCCCAGAAGTCGCAGTTATGAATAAATAGAAAAAAAAATCTGACGTACTTCCGCTACACTGAATTTTGAAGTCTATATTCGTCGTTGGTATATTCTCCTTTTGATTGAGTTTTGCGTAGGAGACACAAATGTTTGTTTCTCATTGTCACTTCAAATGAATTAAATCGGTATTACAAGAAAATAAACACATAGTTATATCTTATAACAACTTGTTTTCAACTTAATAAATATGATCGAGGGAAAGCGGAAATATCAGAAACTTTTGTCGTGAATTTAAAAGCCTGGAGAAGAGGAGTCGCTAACTTCAAGTTACTTGATTTTTTTTATGGAAGAGAAGACAAACGAGTGTATGGCTCACCTGGTTGAGATGTTTATTGTGATCATTATCTAGTTTACTATACTATAAATATAAAATATATTTATATGGTGTCACAACGGACCAATTATTAAATTGTGTTCTTTTACGCGGATTTAAAAAAACACATAGCTGACGTGAAGCACCAACGTTCCGGGAAGTCTGCAGTTTGTAATCATATCCTAGACGGCTCTCGCCATTACATTAAATTTGATAAATCACAAATTCTCACGAAAGAACATCGATTCCTGCCAAGGATGTTACGTGAGGCTATTGAAATAAAAAAAAAATCCTAATTTCAATAGAGAGGGAGGCTGGGTACTACCTGCTTCGGATCCTGTAATTAATAAAATTAAAACTAAACCCAAACATAACACTGCAAGACTGCAAGACACAGTAAGTTCATTCTGCGTAGATCGGACCAAAATTAATAATTAAAAAGCTGAAGGTACTCCGGGTCAACTCTGATATCGGCAAGTCAATCACCTCAGTCCCCCATGATCGTGGGTGCTGTAAAGCACCCGAACCGTCGGGAATTAATAAAAATAAGCTAATTAAACGCGATACAATTCGTAAAAGTAGTTTTATTCAATGTGTAGTGTTCGCGTAAATATATGAAATCATTACTTCACAGTCAGTAATTAACTGTCACTCTTAATCCCCGAACCGGAAGTGCACTTAGTGCACTGTTGCTTAGCGGCACAAATAGCGAGTAATAATAAAAAAAGGAAACTATCCGAATGGACACCCAGTCAGATGCCTCTACCACCGAATAATATCTTCTTTAAGATAATTAATAGAATCAGGCGTTACTTTGCGGAAGTCCATTATATTAAATTTGACAAAAAATTACTATGCGTACCTCCGCTAGATAAAAAAAATGATGTGTCTTACCTAGTTTGAAGAGCACCTCCCGCCCTCCCTCAATTGCGTGCACTATCCCCGTCACCACTAAACTCAGCACCACTACTCCCAACACCACTACAATAGGAAAGACACACCACTGACGACAATACGACACGTGTTTCGCCTCTACACGAGGCATCCTCAGGTGATATAGACTCTACGGTGGCTAACCGCTAAGTAAGTTATCTAGCGGAAGTACGCAAAGTAATTTTTTGTCAAATTTAATATCTTCTTTGTCAACTCGTAAAAAGACATGGGCTTCTACTGCTGTAGGGATGATTTTATTTTTAATAATAAAAATGGTTTAACCAGTGCGGGTTGCTTAGATCCCGTTGTCGAACACGAAAAATTTCGTACAATTACTTTTGTGCCTACTGCCAATGGTTAAAAACATTTTAAAACAAAGTGCGAATCTGTAAAATATTGTGAAGTAGTCGTAGAAAAGAGAGATAGGGAATACAAATTTAAATATACTGATGACGCTTGTTATTGGGTAGGTAATGTATATCTAAGTAGGTTTAAATTATACCTACCAAAAGATAGGAAGAGATATAGAGCAACAGCTTTCGAATTTCGCTTGGTCTGACTTCGATTAAAACTGACAAATTTATCGAGTCTCGTTAAAGTAAAACGGTTTAAATATTTGGAAAGAATAAGCTCTTTAAAAAAAATATTAATCAGTTATTTTAATTTTTAATTGAAGCAGTTTCTGTTACGATGTCTGAGGAATAGTTGGAAGAATACCTGTTATATTTATGATGAATAAATCAATATTTTTATCATTTTGATTAGCCAATCTGTCTTAAATAGACTCTTCGTTTTTACGAGACTTATACAACTTTGCCGTTTTACACCAAACATATATACACAACAAACATAAACAAAAAACTATTTAACTTTTAACAGTGGTAGAGCCACGCGGCAGATTTTGCTGTCGCACGGATGGGCCGGCTCGAACCGGGGTGGTACCACGACCTCACAGAATACCAGCGTGAAGTAGAGGTTTACCTCTGCGTTTCGCTTGGTGAGTGCAGGTGGCCGGAGGCCCTTTTTACTGGAAATGAGGCATTCCATCTTAGTCCTCACGGGTGACAACGCATCTGCATTTTGATTCGCAAACGAGGATAGATGTAGATGTCTATGGGCCGCAGCAACCACTTACCATCAGGTGGACTGTGTGCTCGTTTGTCACCCTTATCCTTTAAAAAAAAACTAGGAACTGAGTAATCACGAAAACATAATGATTTCTTATATTTACACTTACACTACACATCGAATAAAACTATTTTCTACCGACTTCAAAAAGGAGACGGTACTCATTTCGACTGATTTTTTTTTCTTTTTTTATGTGTATTACCTCATAACTTTTTCTGGATGAACTGATTTCGATGATTCTTTATTTATTTGAAAGCTGGTGCTTCAAATGTGTTCACATATAAATTTGATTAAGGTCTAACCAATATTTTTTGTGTTATACTTAATAATTTAAATTGAAGTCGGTTATACAAAATTTTTTATTTTTAATTATTACGGATTTTATCGCGTTTAATTTAATTATTTTATTCCCCACGTTTCGGGTGCTTTGCAGCAACTAATGGTCACGGGAGGGAAGGGGACTGAGATGTTTGACGTCCCGACGTCCCAGTTAGCCCGGCTACCTTCAGTTTTTGAATATTAATTTTTGGTTCGATCAACGCAGAATGAGCTTACAGTATCTTGATCTTGCAGTAACATTACGGTCTTGCAGTGGTTTTGGATATAATTTTGATAATTATAGGATCCCAAGCAGATGGCAGCACCCATCTATCATCTCTATTGGAATTAGAATGTTTTTTAATTTCAATAGTCTCGCGTATCATCCTTGGTAGGAATCGGTGTTTCATTTGCGAGGATTTGTGGTTTATCAAATCTGATGTAATGGCGGAGATGATCTTCAACATTTTCACAGAATGCAGACTTCCCAGAGCAAAAAAAAAATATTCAAAAACTGGAGGCAGCTGCGCTGTGACATCGGGACGTCAAACATCCCCCGTGACCATGGGTTGCTGTAAAGCACCTGAAACGTCTGGAATTAAAATAAGTAAATTAAACGTGATAAAATCCGTAAAAATAGTTTTATTCAATCACGAGAGCATCCCAATACGGAATGTTCTTAAATCTCTCATTTAAAATTCTTTGTGATTAGCGACCGGACTTTAGTGATGAATCGAGGCGTGGCCTTATATGATTTTATTTAAATCCTTAAGACATGTACGTTTCTTCACAACCTTTTTGTTCATATTGAATGTTTAAGTTCAAATTTATAAATTATAAATGTAATAAAATGGTTATTAGTTCTAAATAATATTTTTAACAACCGACGAAAACAGAGGGGTGTTATATGTTTGTAGTGTGTATTTTTGTATCTGTCTGTTGCATCATTGCTCCTGAATGGATGAACCGTTTGTGTTTTTCGTTTGAAAGGTATCTTAATCGAAAGTGTTCTTAGCGATGTCTGAAGAAAATCAGTATAGCCGTGTGAAGATCATCAGCTCTTTTTGCTTCGTTATAATTTATGTTAATGCAATATTTTCAATTTAAACAAAAACGCTAACCTATTATATGGGTCACAGGTCACCTCTGTGTGTATATTTCAATTGGTATACATACACGTAATTATTTTTCTGGCGTATACCAAAGTCGACTCTCGTGGATTTCAGTCTGTTCTTTCAAATCTAACGTACTGTGCATTTTTTTTAATGATAGAACTTAAGTATTATTTAAGACTCCCTGAATGATTATTCTTTAACTCATATGGAAGTTTATTTAAACCAAAAAGCGCTTAAAAATAAACAGCAAAATAATGTTAAAAAGAAACGTACATGTATCTTTTTATGCGAAACAAAGGCAAGGCAGGCATACAAGTATAACTAGCAGGTAGAGCTTGAAAGGAAGCATATAGTACAGGTCGCTAGGTACCCACACATAGGGATAATGTTTTCCTTTATATTTTTAATATGCGTCTACTGCAACACTTAAAATGTAAGCTTTTATACTGTCCTTAAAGAATATAAAAGAACACAACTTTTGCAAGGCTCTTCAGGAAACAAATTTATAGTGGGAAGTATTTTAGACTTTTTAAATATTTACGCTGTGTGATTGTAGAAAATATAATACTAGTTTTTCTCGACGATTCGCTCGCATTAAGTTTGGCTCAGCGATATAAAATATTAAAATGATTTAAAAAAACTACTTAAGATGCCTTTGTCTGTTAGTGGGCTTATTCCCATAATATTCTATAAAAGGGCGACCGGTGCGTCGTCCTTTTGGGGTTATGAGTGGCAGTTTAACTAATGACTGTGTACATTTACACAAATTAGTTCGCTTCCCCCAGCCGGGTTACTCGAAAACTATAACACCTGTCCTCTTTGTAATTTTGCATGTCTAATAAGGCAAACTCGAATGAGTGTGAATGAACCTATGGGAGAGACCTCTGTCCGGCAGTGAACTATTTAGGCAGTTTAATGAGAAGGAGGAAACTACGTTTTTTACCTAACACAAATATAGCAATGGGGTTGTTATAAATTAATTTGCTTAATTCCGCATAAAGAAAGAAAATGATGTGTACTGCCCAGCTTTAAAGGGACCTCCCACCCTCCCTCAATCGCGCGCACTATACCCGTCGCCGTCAACCCACGACCAAGCACTACCATCCCGAGCACCACCATACTAGGCACGACACACCACTCTCGAAAATACGACACATGGTTCACCTACACGAGGCACCTGAGGATGCCTCGTGTAGAGGGTGGGAGGTCCCCTTAAAACTGGGCAGCACACATAATTTTCTTGCTTTACGCGGAATCAAGCAAATTAATTTATAACAACCCCATTAAATATATAATGGATTTCCGCAAAGTAACGCCTGATTCTATCAATTTACAAATATAGCATATTGAAGTTCTAAAATACATTGAATACAGCTAACTTTACAACATGATAAAGGAGGGTAATGTTTTTCGGGAGTTTGTATGTTTTTTTTTATAGGAGAAGGGGCAAACGAGCATGCGGCTCACCTGATGGTAAGTGACTACCGCCGCCCATGAACAACTGCAACACCAGGGCAATCGCAGATGCGTTGCCGGCCTTTTAAAAAGGAGTAGGCTCTTTTCTTGAAGGTCACTAAGTCGTATCGGTCCGGAAAAATCGCTGGTGGTAATCGATTCCACAAGGAATTTGTGCGAGGGAGAAAACTTCTTCTGAATCGCACAGTGGTGGACCGCCAATCATCTAGATGTTATGGATGGTATCGCAAGTTCTGTCGCGATGTGCGATGGTGAAACTGAGCGGCTGGAATTAGTCCGAACAATTCCTCAGAGCACTCCCCGTGGTAGATGCGATAAAATACGTGTGTACAGTGCCAGTGAGTCAAGCCGATCGGAAAGAACTCAGTCGTCGACGATTCGAACCGCTCTGCGCTGGATGCGGTCAAGTGGAAGGAGCTGGCACTGGGGGGCCCCTGCCCAGAGATGGGAACAGTATTCCATGTGAGGCCGAACCTGCGCCTTGTAAAGTTGCAAGCGGTGTGCCCGCATGAAATACTGTCCCGCTCTGCTGAGCACGCCAAGCTTTTTAGAGGCCAATTTGGCCTTCTCTTCCAAGTGACCACGAAACTGCACGTCACTCGATATGTCGACACCGAGGATACCGATACTGGCTGAGGCAACAAGGGGAGTGCCTTGAAACTGAGGAGATACGACAAAGAGAATCTTTTTAGCGGTAAACGCGCAAACTTGTGTCTTCTGGGGATTGAACTGGACTAGATTTAGTCGCACCCAGTCTGAGACTTTGTTCAACAAAGTCTCGACTTCAGACACAAGTTTGTTCCGGTACTCAGCGACGTTTTCCCGAGAAATATTGGCACGGCCGGTGTATAAAGCATCACCAGTGCTGTCGTCTGCATAGCAATGAATGATACTAGTTTTCAATATATCATTGATATGCAGAAGAAACAGCGTTGGTGATAGCACGCAGCCATGTGGAACACCAGCGTTAATGGGCTTGTAATCGGAGCATGCACCGTCTACTACGACCTTGATGCTCCGATCTGCAAGAAAGCTGGTGATCCAATTGCACAATTTCTCGGGAAGCCCATAGGAAGGCAGCTTCGAAAGAAGCGCTTTATGCCAAACCCGATCGAAAGCCTTCGCTATGTCCAAACTAACGGCCAACGCCTCCCCCATGGACTCCACTGCCTCCGCCCATCTATGGGTCAGGTATACCAGAAGATCACCAACTGAGCGACCTCGACGGAAACCGTACTGGCGGTCACTAATCAGCTGGTGATCCTCAAGGTACTGCATGAGCTGGCTGTTAATAACCGTTTCCATTACTTTGGAGAACAAGGAGGTGATGGCGATAGGCCTGTAGTTGGACGGATCTGAGCGGTCGCCTTTTTTAGGGATCGGGTGCACCAAAGCTGTCTTCCATGAGTCCGGGACTACGCATAGGGAGTAGGAGTACCGAAAAAGACGCGTTAAAACCGATGCCAACTCCGGAGCACACGTCTTCAGCACAATAGGTGGGACTCCATCAGGCCCACTCGACTTGTTGACGTCCAGGGAGAGGAGTGCTTTACGCACCAAGCGCTGTGTAAACAGCACTTCCCGCATGGAGCACTCACACCGCAGGATGTTCAGCGGTGTGTTCTCCCCGTCATCTAGAGTCGAGTTGGAAGCAAAAAGAGAGCCTAGCAGATCGGCTTTCTCCTTTGCGTCATGTGCCAGTGAGTCGTCCACCCTGTGCAGAAATGGCAGAGATGGCTGACAGAAGTTCCCTTGGACAGCCTTGGCGAGGGACCAGAATGCACGTGTTCCCGAAGGGAGGTGAACTAGTTTCTCGCCAATTCTGCCGATGAGCTCTGACTTTGCCTTGGCAATGACACTTTTGAAGGATCTGGAGGCGGAATTGTACTTCTTTTTAATAGCGCTGGTGTTTACATCCCGGGACGTTGATGCGTCAGCCCAGGCCTGGTAGCACTCCTGCTTATAGCGTGATGCTAGTTTACAGGAGCGACCAAACCATGGCTAGGATCTGCCTCCGTTGGGCACCACAGAGGATGGAATAAAAAGTTCCACACCCTGAAGTACCACATCAGCAACAGAATCGGCAACAACGCTGGGATCTTCCGGCGAGAAGCAAACCCGCCCCCAAGGGTAGGATGCAAAAAAAGACCGCATCCCGTCCCAATCGGCCGACCTATAGTGCCACACACGGCGGCAAGCTGCAGATCGCAACTGCGATGGGAGCGTGAGTGGCACCGTACTCCGGATCAGACAATGGTCCTAAGAGCCCAGAGGGGCATCGACGGAGACCTGATATCCGTCCGGATGAGAGGTCAGCAGAAGGTCCAACAGGGAAGGTACATGATCCTCCACATCTGGGATCCGCGTAGGTGAAGTAACCAGTTGTGTTAGACCATATGCCAAAGCAAAGTCATAGAAAGATCTACCCGCATGATCGGTTAAACGAGAACCAAGCCATTCAGCGTTGTGGGCGTTAAAATCACCGAGTATCACGATCTCTGCGGATGGGACCTGTTGTAGCACGGAGTCTGCAGCCATTTGGACGTGGTCGATGAGTCGGTCTGTGTCGGCATTACCGCTATGGGACCTATAGTGGCACCCGTAGACGCGGGGATGGTCGTCGCTGTCTACGCGCAGCCATAGGATGGACAGGTCCGTACCTTCAAGACTGCCGAGGCGTCGAAAACAGATGTCCTCTCTGACGTATACGCAAACTCCAGCCCGGGGCACAAAGGAGTGTTCAAATTTGTACCCCGGGTAAGAGAGATATGAAGTATCAGCAGGAGAGGACACCTGAGTCTCGGTTAAAAAGAGCAAGGCCGGCTTCGCCGTCTCTAGATGGTAGTGGACAGCGTTAAGGTTGGAATGAAGTCCCCTGATATTGCAAAAATTCACGGATAGCGTGAAAGGGGTCGCCTTGGTCTTATTGCTCAGCTTGCCCCGAGCAGTATTAGTCGCGAGCGGAATTTTGCCCCCCCCCCCCCCCCCCCCCAGAATACGCGGGGCAGCCTCAGCACCCACGCCAAGGAGTTGAGTGGTTTGGTCGTGGATGCTCAGCGAGGGATTCTCCAAGGGTGCTGGTACCCTCCTGGGGTAGTCTTCTGTTCAATTCCACTACCATGTTGATGGGGGGGGGGGGGGGGGATTTTTTTGCACGCTCTGTAGCCTCAACAGTTTGATAGATATACGAGTACGTATGAGGTGTCGTTAGATTCGTCTTAATTGCGGGAGTGACATAAGGTATTTTTTTTCTTTTAGTAAACTTTTTTACGCTGTCGGGTTTTTTTATTACTGTTTTAACCATTATGCTTGTTTTATTAACCGAGTTTCAAAAACGATAAGTTACTATACATTTCTCGGAAACGCGTTTTAAATTATTATTCAAATTAAACGGTTATTCTGATATTATACAGTTTATACTTCAAAGGTAACTAAATTTTAAGAAATATTTTCAAGGCTGGACAAAATATAGGAAGAAGAAGTATAGTTCATTGCTTACAATTGTGTCTGAAAATCAGGACAGTGAACGTTTTAAACTTTTTTGACGACATAGTAGTTGTTACCCTTTTTTTTTTGCGGATGGAAAATCATCTAATGACGCCTTTCGCTGTGGGTGGAGCGGAAGGGAGTGTCAGACTTTTACTGACTAAAAACCATCCGTGTTCCTTCAGTGCCGTTACGTTCCGGAGCCGCGGTATTTCTTTCGAACAGCCCGCAGCCCCGGCAGGCGTCGGCCCTTGCGGGCCCCTTCACGCTGCTGACAGCTCTTTGAGGCGCGCGTGGAACAAAACGCGCCGTCGACACGGCCTGTCGTCGTTAGACGGACGGACGGCGAGCTACCCATTGCTCGCCGTCCACAGGCCCGCGCCTACGGTGGCCGGGGGCCACGACGTAGCCCCCGATGCCCGGGGCGTCTCCCGCGGCGGCCGGGAAGGAAAGCTGTTGCTCTTTCCTTCTCCCGCTCCGCCACCTCCTTCGCTAGCATCACTGCTTCGCAGAAGGTGGTGACGACATCTCATTCTGTCTCGCTCCGGACCATGGCTTCGACCAGGGCCGGACGCGAGAGGTCGCCGCCGCCTATCGCCGCTACGAGGACACGGCGGTGCTCCGCCCAAGCAGGGCACACCTCCACGGTGTGCTCCACCGTATCCTCCGGTCGATCCTCGCAGTGGGAGCACCCGGGCGTTTCCTCCCGCCCGATTCGGTGCAGGAACCTCCCGAACACACCGTGTCCGGTGAGGACCTGCGTCAGGCGGAAGGTGAGGACGCCGTGGCGTCTCTCAAGCCACTCCTCAAAGAGGGGTCTTATCGCCGCTATAGTGGCGTGCCCAATAGTAGTTGTTACCTTGCACTTATAATATTGCTTAGTCCACTTAAAAGGGCTAAGAAAATTAATAACAGTAAAACCGATTACAAAGACAGGCTTCCACTTGAGAACCATTCTTCCCCATCGGTTGTCGGTTCTTCGTGCTATATTGCCGGCTTACTTCACTTCAAAAATAACAAGTGATTTCCACAAATTAATAATTTCTGAATTCGGAACTATAATTATTTGATACACTATGCCATAGCGTAGAATTCAAAACCTTAAAAATATGGAAATTATTTTTTGTTTGTTTCTGAAGTCGGATGTACTTTTTTAAATTTAATTATTATTGTCTAATCTTCCTAATTGTCAAGTACAATATATGTATGCAGACTATACAGTAGATACTGATGTACTCGTATGCGGATCAAATTATAAGAAATGCAGAATTATGACACTAAAAGACTGAAAATTAACCAAATGCGCCCATGACAATGGTATAATCTATACTATAATAAAGTTCTAGGGAGCCGATCACATATAATATTTTTTTGAAATTTTGATTGGAGAATGCTATACTTTCGATGATGAAATATTAAAGAACCATAAACATTTTATGAGTTAGACTGTAGAGATAGAATGAGCGCCAAAAATTGTACGTTCATTCCTCCAGCGCTGTAATTATGTACTGGCAACTGTTATTCATAACATTAATATGTTAATAATGTTAAAGTAATTAAAATATCTGAATAGTGTTATTATAACATTATCAGTGTTGCCACCTGATAAAAAATAAAGTCACTCGATCAATTGGTTAATCAAACACATTAACTGATAACTATTATATCATACCATCGGGAAATATTTAGCTAAACCCGTCTAGCGAACAGTCACCAGAAATCGATAAAATATAACTTTTTTCAGTAATCACAACAAATAATATGTCAGAAAATGTTGCGATGTTGTCCTTAATTATGAATGTAGTATTTTTGAGAAAGGAATTAAAATAAAGATTAAATCAAGAAAGACGTAAGTACGTATAAAGTTAAAGTAATAGTCATAATATTATTCTATACGTAAAAAAAAATAATATAATTATTTTTATATTAGGTACCGACATTTCGAGTATTTTCAGCAGTCATAGTCACGGGGGAAAAATAAATTTTTAAAATTTTTGAAATAGGTACGTGCTACTTTCAAGAGTTTTACTATATTACCCGTTTAAATAGTCCAAGGAATTTCATAATTGAAATTAACAACTAGAATGTCATTTAAATAGATACAGAAAAACCTTCTTTCCCTATTTTCCACCCTTAGGAATGGCTTTTCTTCTTTATATTTATATTAACAACCCCTGAAATATAAAAACAAACTTAACGGTTCGCCACTTTTGAAAAATCGGTTAACATACATTATAAAATAGTACAGTGCCACCAACTTATCTGTTCAGTTGACAGAGTCGCTAGTGGAGTGCTTACTATTGCCATTTAAGAAATTTACCGAGGAAATAGGTGACTATATATTCATTGCACATAATGTAAAATAAAACAAATTTCTCGTTAATATATTAAAATTAGTGTTATTATATATATATTATTTATATTTTTAAAAATAATTGTGGTTGTGATCTTGGAGTTCAAGCGGCAGAACTCCAGGAATTCCTGTTTTGAATGATGTACCCACGTTAGCTACTGGTGACAACAATTCATCTTCTTGTGTCACTGGAATCACTTTCACTATCGCTCTGTAACTCTGTAATAAAGGGTTCATCTAAATACGCGTCTTTTTGTCTGTATTCATTTTCATTTTTTTCACTATATTTCCACTCCACTAGTGTAATTTTATGGTCTGCTATTCAATTATTTGGGGCATTTGAACATAAGGTTTTCCAATATTTTGTCTGCTACGTTCCTTTTCATAGAGCTCCATATAATTTCAATTGCGTTCAAGTCGCAATGATCAGGTGGCAATCTAAGAATATTATGGCCATGACTTTCATAAGGCTATTAATTCCATATTCCGGAGCATGTTTATTTCTCCTTATTAACTCACATTTTTTCATATTTTTTATTTATTTCAGTATGGTAGGAATTTTTTTTTCGCACTGAATAAAATTCGTGAATTTTTCTTTCTGTCCAATGTCAAAATTATCAATTTCTCGTTTCCCGATTTATCTTTGCCTTTTTTGCCAGGGGCAGAAGTTTTAAAATTGGATTCTTCAACGTGTTTTACTTCATTGACGAGTTTGTGTACAAATCGCTCAGAAACACCTATAAGAAAACGACAAATAATTATTATATAGGTATAATTAATTAATATAAGCCCGTAAATATGCCCTCAATAAAGCTACTTCCTAGACTACAAACTACAAACCCTGGTATTTTAGATGGATGACAGTAAATTGAGATAATTTTATGTTTCACGAGTACATTATTTGGTGATTTTAATTTTCCATATCTGGCGATACTAACCTTTCGCAGCAGCAACGCGTTCACACAGCTTTTCAAATGGTATAATTGGGGCTTGTAAACGTTTCTCTTCTTTCATAGGACGTAAAACTTTTAGGATAATCTGCCGCGTATCACTTTTAAGACCTTTAGGCATTTTATTTGCACTTTTTAAAAACACTGAATAAAAAATGGCTGACAGCGATATGTCATTTACAAAATGGCGGCCTTAGTTCTAATTTTGTCCACCCGAACAGATAAGTTGGTGGCACTATACACGTATAACTTTCAATTTTTTTTAATTCGGTGAAAAAAACTTGTCCTGATTAGAATTTTTTTTTAAATTCAATATAGATTATAAATAATATTTACTGAAAGTCATTATGTTTGATTTACACTGGTTAAAGAAATATCTCTGGCCTGGGAAGACCCACCAAGGAACCGTGTTTTTTTTAAAAAAAAAAGAACAGTTTACAATCATATCTTTTGTTACACAAACAAATTAGAAATAGCTTGGTAGCGATCACCTCACTTCCAGGGGTTACTAACATTGATTAATTTCTACGTTTTATAAGTTTTTGAACTTGGCGATGGACACATTTTGTATATTTTATGGAATTTTGTTGTAAAAGCGTATACATTGCCCCAAGAATGAATTACTGACTTTATGGAGTCGAGTAACTGCTACTACTAGTTTGGTCTGTTCCTAGTATTTACAGAGTCAATATTAATTTTTATACTTGTACTTTTATTTTTATTGTAAAGTGTGTACATCATTTTCGTATATATGTTGAGAGGCCAAACTTAATTTATTGACTTTCGAAAATTTTTGATTTATTGACGTCTTAGGATTTAAATCATAAATTGCTCCTATGGCCCCCTTCTGCAATACAAATATAATATCAGTGTCAGTCGCGTTTCACTGTATCGAAACCCCATACGACATTATGCTATGGAAATAGCTAGAATAAACTAATCTATTTGAACGCCGGTAAGATTTATAATCTTTTCTACAGAACTATGTTCGCTTCGCGTCTAGAGTGATTTCAAGCAAAATGGTGGTATCAAGAAGACTCAACTCTTAACCATTCAAAATTAAATTAGTATTTTTTATTTTTGATATTTAGAGTTATGAATTATATATTACACTTAGGTGTAGTGGCATTTAAATGAAAATTATTAACGTTAAACCAACCGATGAAGATTCACTGACTTACTTATCTACGAGTAGAGACTATCAACGAGTAGCGTAAACAGTTGGGGTTAGACACTGAATAAACTATTTACAGTGGGTTTCTCTTATGACGTAGGTATGTACTAACTTTAAAAGTGGTAGAACCATGCTGCAGTTATATAGTTGTTGCATGGTTCGGCTCGACCGTAGAAGGATCACGCTCTCACAAAATACCAGCATAAAGTAACAGTTCAATGCTGCTGCGTTTCGTATGGTAAGAGTAGAGAACCGGAGACCTTTTTTTACTGAAAACGAGCCATTTCATCTTAGTCTCTCAAGGGTGACAACGAATCTACATTTTGATTACTAACCATGGATACAATATACAGATGTCTATGTATACGGCATCCGGTGGACGTTTGTCACCATTATTCTATAAAAATATATGTCACAAGAAAAGTTTTTTCGACCCTAAGGGGGTAAAATAGGGTATAAATGTTTGTATAAAAGTCTACGAGACTCTTTTAGCCTCACCAACACTCTGCAACTCTACGCTCCAATCTGAGACGAGCCGAAAAGTAGAGGGTACGTCTGTAGCCGAACCACAGTCGGAAACGAATCACGGAGGGGAAAAGAAAAAGTTTGTTCGGCCTTATAAGCTTAGTGGGGCAGCACGGAAGAGGTACCGAAGACTGATAGCAGCTGAGATAGGAGCTGAAGAGGTACTTTCTCTTGGCCAGAAGCCCTGGGATGGAATTCCTCAAGGAGTCTCCCAAAGATAAGCCCAGGAAATCTGTGAAGTTGGCAACGAGGGAGAAGAAGCTCAGTTTCAGTGCTTAAATGCCGAATCCTATGAGCGTAGAACAGATAGGGCTGGTCCACCGGGCAGTAACGCAGCCTATTACTAATACGGCCAATGGAGCGCAGCCGGAAATGGGACCAAAATTTGCGGGTTTCACCTACAAGTCAGGTTAGATTCTGGTAACGTACGTGTCACGACTGGATTGTGGGTAGGTCGGAAAACTGAAACCCTCGCTGGAGGCTGAGCTCTTGATAATACCCGAGAGCGAACTGCCTAACCCTCAGCTGGGTATCACCTTTCTGCCCCGCAGCAAAGCTAACTCTCCAGAGAAGGCGGCTGTGCTGTTAAGGGCACAAAATGAAGGGTTCCATACCGAGCCCTGGAAAATCCTTCACAATAGATCTTTTAGGTTTTTTTTAACAGTGGTAGAGCCACGCGGCATCTTTTGCTGTGGCACGGATGGGCTGGCTCGAACCGGGGTGGTACCACGACCTCACAGAATACCAGCGTGAAGTAGAGGTTTACCTCTGCGTTTCGCTTGTTGAGTGCAGGTGGCCGGAGGCCCTTTTTACTGGAAATGAGGCATTCCATCTTAGTCCTCAAGGGTGACAACGCATCTGCATTTTGATTCGCAAACGAGGATAGATGTAGATGTCTATGGGCCGCAGCAACCACTTACCATCAGGTGGACTGTGTGCTCGTTTGTCACCCTTATCCTATAAAAAAAAGGTCGCAGTGATACTGGGCTATTTAGTTTACTGGGCTATTTTTACTTGACGGCGATATGTAGTATATTGATTAAGACCATGCGAGGCCTCACCAACACATATTGTGAAGTGTTCACAAAATGTAAATTTTTTACGAAGTGGTTTGTTCAGGATATTTATAAAAAAAAAAACGAAAGCTGTATAAAAGGGTTAAAATAATGTTAAAAATAGATGGTAAATAAATAACACCCGTTAATGAGTCGATCGCTTCTATGTTGTTTCTAATGTTAGTATATATATATATACAATCGTACCAAAAATGTTTTAAGAGTTACTTGAAATTTATATTGAATTAAATTATTCTATTCTATTATATTAAAAATAACTTAAATATAAAGCGATATAATTAGTAAAATTAGTTTAATCAATGTGTAGTAATCGGGTCACTAGAGGAAATCATTATCCTATAATACGTATTAATTTTCAAACTAGTTAAAGTAAATTAACGGACTACTGTGTGCTGATGGGACGGTGCTTGTAAACATCTGGCGATTGAATTATGACTTTAGCTTCTTTGTAAATAATATGTGCTATGACGAGAAACATTAGAAATACAATTTTCAAATCCACCTAATAATTTTAGTATTTTTAAATTTTGCTTTTATACAAGGTAAAATAATAAAAGTATGTAATAGTAATATGTGTAGTTTATTTAAATAAAACTAGTTTTTACGGATTTTATCGTGTGTACTAGTTTATTTTATATTCCCGACGTTTCGAGCACTTTACAGCACCTATGGTCACGCGTGACCAATTATATAGTTTGAAGAAACAACATTCGTTGGATAAGAAAGGTTATCTTTTCCAATTTGTTTTGTGTTGTTAATTGTGTAACATACATACATGATTGTAAGATGTTATTTTTAAAAAGAAGTCGTGCTGGGTTTCTTGCTGGTTCTTCCCAGTATAGAGCTTTTTTCCGAACCAGTGGTAAATTAAACAAAAGAGTGACTTACAATAAGTATATTATTATATATTATTATAAATATATGAATTAAAAAAGTTTCTGTACCTGTTTCTCGAGTGGCAGCCTAGTACCGGTAAGCGAAATGTAGTTCGGCAAGGTAAACTCCTCGATGGAGTGACTATCTGGTACCATATGCAGGAAATCGATGGATGCAGGTGGCTCAAGACCGTGCTTTGCAGCGTTTCTTAGGGGACATCTATGTAGCAGTGGACTTATTAGTGGGCTGTAATAATGACAGTAAAAGGTTATGTGATAGTTAGTAGGGTTTGAATCCGCCAAATAGGTAATATAAATAATATTAACACTCCAATAGTTGCCAAACCGATACCAGTTAAACCAGCACCCTGCAATAGCGTCTAAAGTTTATCTAGTATAACAGTACTCCAAAATGGTATCACAAAAGCTTTAGAAAGTACACGGGTAGATTAGGACTAGATTAGGATTGTTATGTAAAACTCACGCTTGTGGTATTATAATATTTTAGGTAATTGATTGCTCACTAGTATCCAGTTATAATTGTTGTTGTGGTTATAATTAGCTATGATAATTATTAAATTGAAGTGTGTAACTTGTGATGTATATATGTAGTATATACAAATTAAGTTCAGTACATTAAATACACTATTACACCAAATCTTACGTACTGACACAGATGTATTAGACTAATGAAATTTTAATCTGGAGAAAAAAACTAGAGTTATGTTTTAAAAAAATGAAATGAATGCTTTTTTATTATTTATTCAAATAAATTAAAGAAGAAAAATGAAGGGGTATATAAAAAGATCAAACAATTACGGGTAAGCTTCGACTACAAGCTCCTTATTGCGCATTAGAAACATTACAAGTTCTTTTTCGCTTCTAAAACGTTTTCTATTGATTTATTTTGTTGAATGGTCAAAACCAATGAACAAAATAAATCTTTAGATTATAATTTTCTATTTGCTTCATTATGATTTGACCTTATTTTATACAAAACAAACAGTTAGAACCCTAATGTGATGGAATTATTGCCAATTAGTTCAATAACATTTTAGTAAATAACTGAAAATGTGCTCGTATATCATATCGCTATTTTATATTTCCTGGTGCAGGTCATCATCATCATCATCATTATCACTACAGCATAAGTCCACTGCTGAACATAGGCCTCCCTCAAGGATTACCAAAGCACGGTCCTGAGCCCCCTGCATGCAATTAGGTGCAGTTCATATCTAATCAATTAGTTGGCCCTATAGTCCGATCGTCAAGCACGTAGAATTTCGTGCCATAACCTTTTGCCAGTGGTCAAAAACATTTTAAAGTAAAGTGCAAATTTGATTGCGAAGTAGCGGAGGAACAAATTTAAATGTATTTATTATGCTTTTTATTTAGTAGGTAATGAATATCTAAGTACAATGTATATACTTACGGAAAACTGACTGTACACACCTACTCGGTAATTAAAAGAAAGGTTTTTCTTTAAAATTATCATTTTTAGAATCAGTTTCTGTTTCGGTGTCTAAGGACTTGTCAGATGTCAATCCTGTTACATTAATAACTAATGAATTGATAGCTTTCTCTATTTGATTATCCAATTTACCTAATTTTAACTCTTATGTTTTGAAGTTACTTATACAATTTTGCCATTTCTTTTAGAATAAATAGACACACCAAACTTAAGCTCTAGAACTATTTCACTGAGAACTGAGAGAGCATATCCCAATATGGAATGTGGTTTATACCTCTGCTAAAACTCTAGTTCAAAAAAGTTTGAATAAAAATTTCAATAACGTAACAACTTGCTTTGGCTAAAAGGTTTGCAATATCTGATGATGGTGGTCACCGCATATGTGATTAGCGACCGCGGTATTTTACAAAAAAGATAATATCTATATATTGTAACGAGTTTTATATTAATCTGAATAACATATAAAACAATTGAAGTATCTGTTGTATAGAAATTAGCGGGTTTTTTTTATAGAATTAGGGTGACAAACGAGCACACAGTCCACCTGATGGTGTGTGTTTGCTGTGGCCCGTGGACATCTACATCTATCCTCGATGACAAATCAAAATGCAGATGCGTTATCATCCGTGAGGACTAAGATGGAATGCCTCATTTTCAGTAAAAAAGGTCTCCGGTGCTGTTATTTTCATTACGAGTTAGCTGGTATTCTGTGAGAGCGTGGTCTATCCCCGGTCAAGCCGATCTATTCGTGCTACAACTATGCCAGTAATATAGCTGCAGCTGGGCCACAGCAACCACTTACTATCAGGTGAAATGTGTGCTCGTTTGTCACCCTTATCCTATAAAAAAAACCTTATCCTATATAATAAACTTTTCTGATGTTTCTATTTGTTTTAGATTTATCAAGATCCTTTCATATTTCTAGGACAAAATTCTATAACAAATAAGAAGCCACTTGTGTTTCCTTAAAAGTTTTCCTTTATAATTATTGATTAACTCTAATAGAAGGAATGATCTTTTAATTGGGGGAGCCTCTAAATTGTGTAAGCTACATAATACTCTAAAGTATCATTATTGTCTTTATCAGTTTTCTTGATAAGACCTATACTTCTTATGTTATAATTTAAATTGGACGTGGTTATGCAAAAAGGATCCAACCCGAGTTTATGTCAAAAACGTTGACTTGAATAATAATGTTTGTGGTCTATACTATTATGTGATGTAACAATTTTAGCAAACGTAACACAAATAAGAAGAAAAATTACAAACAGATAGAAACCATACCGATTATTTGAGTTTATGACATTTGAAGTATGGATACTTAACTTATCGTTTGTTGGATCCTTTTTGCATAACTACGTCCAATTATAGGTTACGACAGAATTTTAAAAACTAGAAATTCTAATTCACAAAATTATTTTATATCGATTTACTTTAATTTATATATATATCGTCCCGAGATTGTCGTAAGAGGCGACAGAAGGAAAATGACGCAGGAAATGGGCAGCAGCATCTTCTTGATAACAACTCAAAACACAGGCACACGGGTTGGCAACCGCAGTGCCAACCCGTGTGCCAAGAATGGCAACTATGGCAAAATCCCCTCCCCCCTGAGGCCTATGTTCAGCAGTGGACTTTTATAAGCTATAATGGATGGATGGACCTTAACTTATTTGTAAAAAATGCGAATTAAACTTTATTAGTAGTTATGTCAGCTGGTATACTCCATTGTATTACCTCGATTACGAATGTCTGATACAGTTGATAAATTTTTCCTAACAATAAGTTTTCATACATTCTTCGGATAATACCTTTCGTAATTTGGCTTTGTCCTTATCGTTTGAGATATATAAACTAAAGTCCATCAACTTTCTGAGATTTTCTGTTAGTTTACCGTCAATTTGTTTTACTGTCTATTTATTTTTTAGCGTGAGTAATAGAGGTGAGCAACTTCTAGAAAAAACTCAAACTCCTTTTACTTTACTACAGATATCTATAATAATAAATGTATGAACGTCGTGAAAGGTTTTTTGAAAATAAAGTTTTTCACTTACTTTGTTTTCTGACTGAAATAAATCTCTTGAACTGCGTTGCTCGCGTAAAGAATCATGTGAATACTTTCAAAAATATATACTTAAACCAAATTAACATCATGTAATTGTTTTTATAGAAACCTTTCAGTCGCATTGTTCTTATAGTGTGAAGTCTGCCAACAGCCAACACGCGTTAAGCACCGCGGCATACAAATATTTCCCTTATCCTTTGTAAAATAGGAGGAGATCTGTGCCCAGTAGTGAGACGTATATAGGATGAATCGGCTTTTTAAAAATTAAATACAAAAAGTATTTCTCTCATCATCATAAAAATATACTTTTATTCAATATGTTTATAATATGTTGGTTTAGTGCTTAAAACATCACAATCAAGTCACTGTGGTCACGTAATTAGGAATTTCATTTTTAGTCTGTAAGAAGTTTGGAGTGAAACTTATCACACCACCTACTAGAAAGGTTACAAAAACGTATGCTGGGATAGATAGCATTACATAAAACAATCAACCTTTAGCATTTATACCATAGTTTGCTCGAAACTTAGAGCTATTTGGATTCTAAAGCAAACAAGAATTTTACCACTAACTAGAATCGTCAAACTTTGTATTAGGCTACATTAGTTAAAATGGATCTGAATAGTGATGTCATAAAAATTACGACCGCACATTGAAACAATTGAAACAAGTAGGGAGGTGTGTGAAGGGCCTATAATTATTGGGATGCACATAGTAAAACTTCGCTAGGAATTACTTCTGCTTTAACAGTCATATTATGGTCGAGTGGTGGCGGCATGAGAGAATCCACTACGTAACAGTCGACAGAGGGAAATGAAACAGGAGATGGGAAGCGGCATCTTCCTCATAACAACTAAAATTAATAAAACACTTTGAATAAAACTACTTTTACGGATTTTATCGCGTTTAATTAGGTTATTTTTATATTCCCGACGTTTCGGTAGCTTTCCAGCAACCGTGGTCACGGGGGATTCCCGACGTTTCGGTTGCTTTCCAGCAACCGTGGTCACGGGGGCTTCCTGACGTTTCGGTAGCTTTCCAGCAACCGTGGTCACGGGGGATTCCCGACGTTTCGGTTGCTTTCCAGCTTTCCAAACGTCGGGAATATAAAATAACCTAATTAAACGCGATAAAATCCGTAAAAGTAGTTTTATTCAATGTGCAGTGTTCGCGTAAATATAAGAAATCATTAATAAAACACTGCTTCTGCCAACCCGTCTGTCATGCGTAGCAGTTTTGGCAAATATTATCCTTATGAGGCAACCTTTGGGGGATGCTTATGTTCAGTAGTGGATTTTAGATAAGCCCATTGCATATATGAATGAATACATGAATAACAGTCATTATGTAATAAAATATAACGATATGGTACGAATAATATAGAGAGTTAATAACTTTATGACTGTTGCTCTTCGAATCGTTTAATTTAATTTAATGCTTAGTTACTCAACCCTTTGTTTATTAGATACTCCACCCGTTGTTATTTCCTCTTTAGCCTCGTAACGTGTTAATTATTTCGTCATCGTAACGTTTTGATGAAAAACGTGTCTTTATTACTGTTTCGAAAATGATGGCAACAATTTTGATTCTGATGACCTTTAATTGAAATATATTATAATCTTATTAACAAGGATGAGACAAGAGACAGAAGTGGAGGGCGTGCTCTTAGTGAACTTAGACTTGCTTTTAATTTAACTTACACTTTGAATCATAAAAATAAATCATTATTATTTGAATTAAAATTATGGCCCTCAAATCGAAACTATCACGACTTGAAAATTTACCCCATAAAATTACTATTACAGCTTAAAATATTAGACACTGAGAATTTTTGAATGGTGTCCCTATTGTTTTTTATATACAAGAAAAATTAATTTTCATTTCTGTTAAAAAACGGTGTATCTTTCGTCTTTGTATAAACAGATATTGTAAAGAATGTATGTATTAAAACAAAACAATCTAAAGCATCGCTAGTTGATAAAATTGTTCCTTTATAATAAATTTAAATTACGTAAAAATACTTTCAAAGAAATTTAATCTTAAAACCTTTGAAGATTAATATTTGTGTATATGATAATATTTAATGAAGAAGTTATAACTACGGCCAAATCCCCCCTATCTATGCGGGAGGCCTTAGGTTCAGCAGTAGACTTTTATAAGTTATATGGATGGGAACAATTTTACTTCTTTCCGATATTATAGTCGTCTCTCGTCTAATGAAGTCAACGCTCCGTCCCCCTCGTGCTCGAATCCAGAGTGCCGAAACCTTTCAGCTCAAACTACAAAACCGCTTTAAGTGCCTAGAAGATAGCAATGCAGTGGACGATATGAATGACAAGCTCATGGAAACTGTCCATGCGGTCGGAGCTAAGTTCTGCAAGACCCGCCGCAGAAGAACACAAAAACTCTCCGATCACACTCTTAATCTCATGGCTGTTAGACGGGAAATGAAGCTGCAATCTTCAGTAGATTTGATAACATACAGGCAACTGAACAGACTGATCTCCAAATGCATGCGGCGGGACTTACGCAACTTCAATACAGCTTATATTAAAGAAGCGATCGAGCGGAACCAAGGCTCCAAAGTCTTTGGTAGAGATCCGTCTGGCAGACAGAGCAAACTCTCGAAGCTGAAGACCGAGTGTGGCAGCGTCGTTTCTGGGACACCTGAGATTTTGATTGAGATTGAGAGAGATCTACGGGCTGCTGTACACATCATCGTTGGAGCCACATGCAAATGTGAGTAACGATCCAAGAGCAAGTCTTAGCCGACACTATTCCGATGATATTCCGGACGTCAATTTGCGCGAGATTAAAATGACTCTCCAGCACCTTAAAAATGGCGAAACCCCAGGTGAGGATGGAATTACAACGGAGCCCCTGAAAGCGGGTGGAAAACCGATACTTAAAGTCCTTCAGAAGCTCTTCAATTCCGTCCTCCATGGTGGCACTACACCGGTGGCGTGGAGCAGAAGTGCCGTGGTATTGATCTTCAAGAAAGGTGACAACGCGCTTTTGAAGAACTACAGAGCGATTTCCCTTCTGAGCCGTACCATAGACCACATACTCGCCCTTCGGCAAATTGTACAGAATTCCGTGGAGTAGAATTTGCCATTATGTCTGGCGTGTGTGGACTGTGAGAAAGCCTTTGATTCCGTCGAAATTTGGGCGGTACTGCAGTCCCTCCAGCAGTGCCAAGTTGACTGTCGGTATATCGAAATGCTGAGGTGCGTGTAAAGTAGGGCTACGATGACTATCCGAGTACAGAACCAGAGTACGAAACTTATCCAATTGCAGAGAGATGTAAGACAGGGTGACGTCATATCCCCGAAACTCTTCACCGCTGTATTGGAAGACGTTTTCAAGCTACTGGACTGTAAAGGATTCGGTATTAACGTCAATGGCGTGTACATCACTTATCTTCGATTTGCCGACGATATAGTCCTTATAGCAGAATCACTGGAGGACCTAAGCACTTTGCTCAATAACCTCAATATCCTCTCCCAACGGATAGGTCTTAAGATGAACATGGACAAAACAAAAGTCATGTGTAACGTCCATGTCACACCTATGCTGGTAGTTGTTGGGGACACCAAGCTCGAAGTTGTGGACAAGTATGTTTACTTGGGACAAATAGTCCGACTAGGTAAGTCTAACTTCGACCTAGAGGTCAATCGACGGTTTCAACTCGGCTGGGCAGCGTTCGGGAAATTACGGTATATCTGCTCGTTAGGTAAACCTCAAAACTTTAAAACTGGACTGTACAACTAGTGTGTGCTGCCAGTGATGACCTATGGAACTGAAACGTGGTCCTTCACTGCTGGCCATATGAGGAAGCTCAAGGTCGCTCAGCGAGATATGGAGAGGCCTATGCTCGGGATTTCTCTACGTGATAAACTTAGAAATGAGGATATTCACAGTAGAACCAGAGTTACCGACATAGCCCAAAGGATTAGTAAGCTGAAGTGGCACTGGGCCGGTCATATAAGAAGAATCGACAACCAATGGGGCAAAATTGTTCTCGAGTGGCAGCTAGGGTACTCCCCCACTAGATGGAGTGACGATCTGGTAAGACATGCAGGAATTCGATGGATGCAGGTGGCTCAAGACTGTGCTTTGTGGCATTCCTTGGGGGAGGTCTATGTTCAGCAGTGGACTTGTGAAGCGCTATAATGATGATAATGATGATGATATAATTGTATTGTATTATTGTACTTTTACCCGAGTTAGTTACGCAGATTTCTCCGGGGCAAGGAAAATGAACACTAATAAGCACTTTATGCATTGTTAAAATTTAATTAGTTTTTATTGATAATATTATGAAAATGTAAATCGCACAATAACTAGAGTATTAATGCGAACTGGGAATGTGATCAGAAAGTATGAAATTTATTTATTTATTTAAACTTTATTGAATCTTGCACATTAGGTAAAGGAAGAAAAGACGGACTTAATGCTAAAAGCATTCTCTGCCAGTCAACCTTAAGGCAGTGTTATAAGTACGAAGGCGGTTACAAAGAAATATGCATACACACATACATAATACATATTATACATACATTTACATATATACATACATATACACACCCACATACATACATACGTACATATATACATACATATATCAATAGTGTATATTGATAGTGTATAAATTTATAAAATAAGAAAATATGATATAATACAAGATACATAAAGATACGTAATATACTAATGATGACGGAACTTCTCGAATGTTCTTCTTAAATGTTTCTTTGCAGGTTTTTACAGGTTGTCATGCAGTTCATTCCATAGGCGTGCGGCTTGGACAGCAAACCTGATATGAATCTCGAACGGTGAAAGGGAATAGAGAGAGCAAAAGTCTCCGATGAACGAAGCTGTCTGTCATGAGTGTCCCGCAGAAACTGAAACTTATGTTTAAGATAATTTGGATAGTGGTTATCGAATAAAATAGAAAAAACTGTGTTAAGTATTCTACTGTGTCTTCGCTGACGAATTGGAAGCCATTTAAGCTGAGTGCGAAATGAGGATACATGATCAAACTTGCGAAGACTAAAAATAAAACGGATACATTTATTGACGAGACGATGCAGCTTATCAAGGTAAACCTCATTGAGATCAGGAAAACATACATCAGCATAGTCAATAATAGGCAAAATAAGAGATTGCACCAGAGTTATCTTGACCTTGACCAGAAGAAAGTTCCTAAGACGGTTCAAAGCACTGAGCTTAGCAAAAACAGAACCACTAATATTCTGAATTTGGGTGGACCAACTTAAGGTTGTGTCAAAGTGGATACCCAGATTTTTAACGCTGTCAGAATAAGGTATGATAGAACTATGAAACGTAACAGATGGAACGCAATGGACGTCAAGCTTACACAGTTGTTGAGCACTGCGAATTATTATAGCTTGGCATTTATTGGGGTTCATACCAATACCAAACTTACGAGACCAACTGTGGAGATTCGTTAAATCCATATTGAGTCTGGCAATGGCGTCACACAAAGAGTTGACGTCTGTTTGAACATATATTTGCAGGTCATCAGTGTAAAGATGGTAAGAGCAGCTAAGTTGAAAAGAGAGAAAGTTAATAAAATGGAGAACAGAAGTGGAGATAATATTCCACCTAGTGGCACGCCAGTGCAGAGTTGACACCAGTCAGATATGTCACGACCATTAATGACAGTTTGCTGACGGCCACAAAGGTAGGAAGAAAACCAGTCTACAGCAGTAGACGAAAATTTGAGATTTTGAAGCATGGCAAGGAGGATATCATGGTCAACCATATTGAAAGCATTTGTAAAATCAATCAATACAAGTACTGTAACCTTTCTATTCTCCATGTCCTCCCGAATATCCTCTGTGACTTTGAGAAGTGCAGTGGTCGTGCTGTGTCCAGGCCGAAAGCCAGATTGAAACTGAGATAGCAAGTTATTTCTACAAATAAAAGCAGACAATTGGTGGTGAACTATACATTCAAGAAGTTTTGATAGGAAGGGTAAGATAGAAATAGGTCTAGGTAGAATAGTTGTTGAGTTGAGTGGGGTTTGCAATTTTGGGAAGAGGGATAATATAAGCTTTACGCCAAGAGGCAGAAAAGACCCCAGACAACAGAGAAAAATTGATTATGTGAGTTATGACTGCAAGAAAAATTTCTAGAACAGAAGAGATCATAAGGCGACTCACATTATCACAGCCCACTGCTTTGGATTTAATAGATAAAAAAGTTTTACGAACTTCCTCGACAGAGACACACGAGAATGAAAATGGTTCATGTTGAGATGTGGCCAAAGAAGTAATTTCTGAAATTGTAGTGGACTTAATGATAGGAGATAATGTGAAAATGAGAATTAAGATCATTAAGAGAAAAAGAAATGTTATGACTTTTTTCAGAGTGCTTACCAATACCAAGAGATTTGAGGAACTTCCATATATCGGCCGAAGAAGAGTTAGAAATATTTTCATGGAAATAGCAACGCTTCGCTGCCCTTACCATGTGGTTACAGCGATTGCGAGTCATTTTATACAAACGCCAGTTGTCATCACACCTGTCATGCTTGAATTTTCTAAACGCCCTATCACGTCGAGTCATTGCCATGCGAACTCCCCTCGTTATCCACGGAGCTGGAGGTCGCTTAACTCTAATAGCTTGCACCGGTGCATGGACATCAAACAGTTTCAGAGTTAAATCAGTGAAAATTGAAACTTTGTCGTCCACTGAAGACGCACCATATACCGGAGAAAAATCTATATTCGAAGCATCATTTTCTAAATTAGCAGATAAGATAAGATGTCCATTCTGGCAAAATTTCGTATGAAGATGGTGTCCGGTTTAGATTTAGGTGGTTTTAGTTTATATGCAATGTAAAGTAAATCATGGCGTGAAAATCCGGAAGCAGACAACTGACCATAGTTAACTACTAGTTGGAGAGAGGAGGTTATGATTAAATCAAGCCACGTGTCTGGAGAATCAGGATTGTGGTGTGTCGGAGAGCAAGGAAAAATGGATAGGTTAACTTAGGACAGGATATTAAGGAGCTTAGTCCTTTGGGTAGAAGTTTTGAGAAGGTCAGTATTAAAGTCGCCCATGATAATGTGATGTAGGTAGTCTGCACTGAGAGATTCCATGACGGTTTCTAAGTTAGAGAAATATCCAACAGAAGGGGACAGTAAACGGTACACCCAGAACGAGACTGGAACGTTCCACCTGAATTTCCAGGAATAAATATTCGGCAGAGGCAGAATATTGTGAAGGTGACGAAGCAATAATCGAAAAAGAAAGATTAGAACGAAGGTAAATTTCATGTCGTAAAAAAATTAATGGAAGTTTGTAATAATTTAGCCGAAGGAGATTCCTCTTCCCCCTTTCACTACTCCACCCTGTAGCTTTTGAGACCTCTACAGAGTTGTAATGGTACTGATATGCATTCGCTTCCCGCAGGTCCGCTTCTGGACCGCTTTTCCCGCTATACTGCCTCTGTGTGATCTGAACTTTATTTGGAGAGCTCTTGGTTGGATTTCTTCTTCAAAAATAAAATTTATAGGGCTCAAAATCTGCACGGTTCCTCTAAATGAAGTTATTTAAAAATCAAATAATTGAATGTAGTCTATAGAAGTGTATTGCAGTGGAGCGTTCTGCGACTTTTAGTTAAAATATAATATAACCATTGTCATTGTCATCAGATATCAATTTCATGTAAAATAAATTTGAAATAAAATTTAAGAAAACGCTATTGTAATAGCTAAATGGCAAAAATAATTTAGTAAGAGTTCCGTAATAATCTCCAGTCAGGTTGAATACCCACGCAAACCGTAATACTTACCTTAAATAATAAATGAGTAACGTTCGTCTAACATGGTAATTTTATATTATCTATCTCGTTTGAAACAAGCGTACCCATTTTTAACATGAATAATAAATTAACTACGGGCTGCCGTATATTTAGTGTACTCAATCTTTAACATGTTTTTTGAAAACATTTATCTGTAAGTATAAACGTTTGATATGTAAAATGTTACTATTCAACAGTGTTTAGGAAAGTTACGTATCTGCGTTCCACCAACGGGCACTGACCTTTTCTCATTACCGAGGGTTTTTGGAGTAAGGAGAAGGCGGGTGCGCTGCTCTAATGCATGTTGGCAGGCTTCAAATGCTCTCGGAATATTTTTTTTTAATTTCTCAGATATGCAGATGTCCTTTAAGTCGTTTTCCTTTACAGCGGAGCATGTGGTATGTTTGAGTTTGAGTATAATTTATTGATTTACAGGATTCCAAGTAGACAATAGTAACCTAGGAAATAAAAAATCTATACAAATAAATAAAATTGAAGAGTCTGTTTGTAATGTCAAAATAACAGATTTTTACTAATTGCATATAAAAGTATATACGGTACCTATAACAAAAATAAATTTTTAAAATTTTTGTCTATCTGTCTATCTGTTTGTTCCGGCTTATCTCCAAAACGGCTGGACCGATTTTGACGCGTTTTTTACTGGTAGATAGCTCATATTATAAGGAGTAACTTAGGCTACTTATATTTTAGAAAAATAATTAGGGTTCCGCGCAACGAAATTAAAACCCTAAATTACACGCGGGCGAAGTCGCGGGGAACAGCTAGTACGAAATATGTATATTTCTTGGTGTTGCAGTTGTTCATAGACATCGGTTGACACTTACCACCAGGTGAACCGCATGCGCGTTTGCACCTAATGCTATATAAAAGAAAACTTCAATACAGATCGTATGGAAGAAGCGATTGAGCGGAACCAAGGCTCGTAAGTCTTTGCCAGAGAACTGTCTGCATGTATGCTTATGCTGTCTATCCGACTTTAAGACTTCCCGCATTTAATCTTTTTATCATCTAGAGCCAATTTTGTCAACACCGGTGAAAACCTTTGCGAGAGTACTGTGACGTATACTAACTCTATCCGAGGCAATATTACCTGAGACCCAGTTTGTGTTTTGTCCCAAAAGAGGTACCTGCAAAACCATATTCTCGATGAGAAAACTCTTAGAGAAATGCAAAGAACAAAGTCAGCCGCTCTATCTCACTTTCAACTTTTAACCTGTGAACATGTCGAGTAAGAGCAAGTCGTTGTATTGACGAAAAAGTTTTATTAATACGCGCAATTGAGGCGGAAAAACTGATAAGTAATGTTGCAAGATGCTTTGAAATCAGTAGCGGTACCATGTCTACAATATGGAAAAACCAAGAAAAAATGCTACAAGCAGAGAAGGATGGAAAATCTTCTAAGAAATTAAAGAAAACTAAATACGAAGATTTAGATCAAGCTATCATGATTTCAAAGACACTGGCAGAATAATATGCCTGTCTCGGGGTTGATTGTTAAAGTTAAGGCATAGAATTTTTCTGAAAAACTTGACTTAACTGCTTTCAAATGATCAGTAGGATGGCTCGAAAAGTTCAAGCAACATCCCCATATCAACTATGGTAAAAATTAACGGAGAAGCACGAAGTGTTGATACGAATGTTACCGACGACTGGATTAATAGTGTGGTCAAAAATTTAAAGCAAAGTACGCTTTAAGTGACAACGTTAATGGGGATGAAGCCGAAATTTTCTTTAAGTTTACCTCCGATAAAACTTTGAAATTTAAAGAAACAAAGAAAAAAGGAAGTTGATAGTAATAGGCAAATCATAAAATAAGCGCTGTTTTAAGAATATTAAACTACTGCCAGTCACCTTTAAATCTAATAAATCAGCTTGGAAGACAAGACGACTGATTTTGTTATTACAAACCTTGACCGTAAAAAAAAGAAGTTGTTATATTCCTTGATCTAACTTAAGCATTTGACACCGTCTTGTTGAGTACGCTAAAAGATCTCGAAATAAGAAATGCACAACTGACACTATTCTGTGACTATTAGACCGGTCGATATCAGAGGGTAAGGATTAATGGTTGCTGGAATGATGATCTTCCCATATCATATGGTGTACCATAGGGTAGTGTATTTGGTACCACGATATTTCTTACATATATTAATTCCCTATGTAATATAAAAATTCACAATGGGAGGCTCATTGCCTTTGCGGATGACACGGCTCTTCTTTTCCAGGCAGATACATGGTCTTTGGTATTTAACTTAAATAAAAATAAAATGGGTTTGATTTAATAAATAAATGGGTAAAAGAATATTAACATACATTAAATGTCGATAAAATGAAATACAGCATTTAGTACCAAAAACATAAATATATCTGAGTTAGAATACCTCCGCATTACAGCTTACTGTTGCTCAAAGGTTAAAAATTATATAATGTTTTCAGTTTTAAATTTTACTTCAGAAAACATAAGACAAAAACATAATCCGCTGCCAAAATGTATCGCAGATAAATAAAAAGAGAGTTCTTCAGAATCATGTGTACGAAAAATCCATACTTTTATATTTTAATACGACTAAATTGCTGAACTGATTTTGATAAAAATTAGATAGTTCGCTATCTGGTTAAGTCAAAAAGGTAAACTATCAAAGTTAAGTAGGATTTACGAATTTGATCGTTACTAGCCGTTAAACTGCGAACTTGGGGAAAAAGCTATGAAAAAAATGGTAATTCACTCAACCGATTTTGATGAGATTTGGTACTGAGATAGCTGGAAACATTAAAAAGCTAGACTACATTTTATCCTCAAAAATTACTATATAGAACGCGGTACGACCGAATTCCACGCGGATGAGGGCTAGTATTTATATAATTCTTTAAATTAGTATTTCTTTATTATTGGATGCCTTCCACATGAGTTGACCTGTTTGCTTACGTTGTTTAAAATCCACAAATTGCCATTCGTTGCGACGAATACAAAAGTAACTAAAAATTATAATTGGTCTATTAGAAAGACGGTACTTACTTCGTATATTAAATTAAGTAGTATTTACAGTATAATAAAATTTATTAAGAAGTTTATGTTATAGTGACATTTATAAGAAATTCATCTAGGCCGTAACAATCAATCATATCCGTAATCACTAAACGATCTAGTAAACATTTGCCGACTTTTGTGTTTGCCGAAAAACAAGTTTATAAAATTTATATCTGTAATTTGATCTATAAACTATAAAAATATACAGAGTGCTTGGAAAAGGGGTGCAAAGCCTGAAGGGGATGATACCTTAAACAGTTTAAAACGTATTAAGCTTATCTTGTCTTAGACGAAGTCTGCTCCTTTTTTTAAAATTGAATTTTTAAGGTTTTTAACAATAAAACCCATTTTTTTTTCAACTAATTGCTAATAGTGCCAAATAACAGTTATAATGTTATTATATTTTATTAGTTTTTATGATTACTTAAACAAAATAATTTTTAAGCATATTCATCATCAGAAAAACATCCTACGCATATTTGAGTTTGAGAAACCAAAACAAATTAAAGAAAATTTTGTGTTTATGCCATCATAAAATAAAAATAGCCTTTGTTGTTTAAACCTTTTTAAAAACATGTTTAGTTATTGCCCTTTCTTTTGAGGTATTATTTACGTAGATATCTCACCAGATCTTGGAATTAGGGTGTACAAAGCAAATTGCGAACGAATATATTTATTTTTATAAAATATTTATTTTCAGTTGAGTCTAGCCCTATCTATGTGCTCCTTCACTGTTCTCCGACTATTTGTGTGATCAATCAACTATGACTGCTTTTACTAATAAAGAATATGCTGATATCGTCTTCATGTATGGCAGAGCTGACGGTAATGGCTCTTTGGCTCGGTGGATGTACCAAGAGCGATATCTGAATTGAAGATTACCAAATGTCAGAGTGTTTTAGAGGACATTTCGTCGGCTATCTGAAGTTGGAATCCATCACGCGAAACCTGGAGTCAATCCGGGAAGACGTAGCCCAAGTGTCGTAGAAGATAGTATTGCAGCTTTTGATACAGATCTACCATCGTCAGATCAGTAGCTCAAAACCTCAACATTGCGTTATGGAAGGTGCGGAATACGATGCACTGAGAAAACAAGTATTATTTTCACGGCACGGGTGTACAAGGTTTGGAAAATGAAGATCATCGACGAAGGATTCAGTTTTGTCGCTTTTTGCTAAATAGTGACATTGAAGATGAATGTTTTTTAAAATCCATCTTGGGGACCGATGAGTCAAAGTTTTTGAAAAAAGGAATGAACAAATTTCATAACCTCCATCGATGGGCTAGCAAGGACAACAATCCACACTGGAAGAAGCAAGTGTCGTTTCAAAGGAAATTTTCAGTAAACGTGTGGGCAGGAGTAATCGACCGAATGTTAATTGGTCTCTACTTCCTATCAGATAATTTAAATGGATACAATTAGCTGCAATTACTCAAACACGATCTCCTAGAGCTTCTGGTTGAGGCCAAAATACCAATATTGGCAACGAGAAGACCAATAATCTTTCAGCAAGATTATCTATATTTATATTTATAAGTTAACATTTAAATAATTGTTTCCCAGAGAACTGGACCGGCAGAGATAGGCCAATCCCTTGGCCACCTCGATCGCTTGATTTAACTCCAGTGGATGTTTTCGTTTGGGGACGAGCCACGGAGCTCGTCTACAGGCATGTGAAAATATGAACCAGACAGGAGTCATTAGGAAGAATCCATACGGCTCTTCAAGTTATGAAGTAGGAGATGAAAATGAAAATTACGGACACAGAAGTGAGAAGACGAGCTCGCGCTTGTGCCAGAAATCGCAGTAAAATTTTAAACACGAAAAATAAATTATTTTAACAAAAAATGTTGTTGTTTGGTCTGTTAAAAATCAAATAAAAATGTAAATTTTCTTTGTACACCCTAATTCCAAGAGTTGAGGAGACATCTGCATAAATGTAACCTCAAAAGAAAGGTCAATAACTAAGCATGTTTTGAAAAAGGTTTGAACAATAAAGGCTATTTTATTTATTTTTTATGATGGCATAAACGCAACATTTCCTTAATTCTTTTGTTTTCTGAACTTAAATATACGTTGAATGTTTTTCTGATAATAAAGATGCTTGGATATTTTCTTTTTAAGTAATAACACATTACATAAATAAAAAATAATTGCATAACAACTGATACTGGACACAATTACCAATTACTTGAAAAAAAAATGGGTTTTATTGTGAAAAGTGCTACACTTAGTGTTTCCAAACCACTTCGGAGCTTAAAGAAACACAGCATGTCGAGACTTTGTCAAAAACTCGAGAGAGTAATGCCAGTGCCTTTGAATTTAGTTTTCGCAAACCACACTTTGTTACGGACTGCCAGTTCAGCGAACTTCACAACAACAGACCTGGGTCTGTTGTCGGCAGGATGGCCCAGGTGATAACTGGCCTTGATGCTGGAACTAGAAAAATTGACAGGTCCAAGTGTTCTGCAACCAACGAAGGGACGCGCGCAGTAAGGTCCTCCGTCTTAGCCTCTGGTATGCGATGCAAGAGTAGCATCTTCCGCCTTCTCCGCATTTCCTGGCGATCCATTTCCAGCCTTAAAACTCCATTTGCTGCTGCATAGTAGTTAGTGCAGCCACAATAAAAGTTTTAAAAGACTCGAATTCAGCAGCGATCGACGAGGTGGTAGCAGAGGTTTTGCCTGCGGAGTTTTTTTGCAAATCTTGCTGAAACTCGTCTATTTTCGTGTAAAACATCTCAGTCCATATTATGTCACTTATAAGTGGATAGTGAAATAAAATGAAATTATCACAAGGACTTCTTTGCTGGTAGGTAGTGTCACTTACATGTACATAATTTACAATAAAAATTTAAATAAATCCAATAAATACTATAACTTTAATTAAAAATAAATAGAACGATATAAAATATGTGTTGTTTAACGCCAAACCTCAAGAAAAAAAACGTACGTAAAGTAGATGCTAGATGGTATAAGCCCAACATATAATAATCGGTAAGTTTTGAAATCATGGATTGCTATGAATTTATTGGACAAATATACAATCTATGCTATTCAAGTCCATGATGAATAATTGAAATGTTTCCTTGTGATACAAAAATTTCACTTCAATTGTATCTTCAAAATACACACTGTTTTTGGTATTAATTACTATAAATATTGCAAAAATTTATTTTTGTTTTTTAAATTATAAAATTCTGAGCAATTCTTTAAGCAAAAAAAATATTATAAATTAACTAATAGTAGGTAATAGTAATAGACGTGGAGCAATTACGGATTCTAAGAGAGCATTTAATTGGCATACAAATTAATTTAAAAAAGCGGCCAAGTGCGAGTCGCACTCGCCTATGAAGGGTTCCGTAGCAGCAAGTAACATAATTTACGATTTATGACGTTTAAAAAAAACTACTTACTAGGTCTCGTTAAAACCAATTTTCGGTGGAAGTTATATTTTTTTTAGTTTTATCATTCTCTTATTTTAAAAGTTACGGGGGGGGGGGGGGGGGCACACATTTTACCACTTTGGAAGTGTTTCTCGCGCAAACTATTCAGTTTAGAAAAAAAATGGTATAAGAAACCTCAATATCATTTTTGAAGGCCTACCCATAGATACCACACATGTATGGGTTTGACGGAAAAAAGTTTTATGTTGTATGTAGTAATGTATGTATGTAGTATGGGGAATCCCCAAAATTTATTGTCTTCTTTCTATTTCTGTATGAAAATCTTAATGCGGTTCATAGAATACATCTACTTACCAAGTTTCAACAGCATAGTTCATATAGTTTCGGAAAAAGTGGCTGTGACATACGGACGGACAGACAGACAGACATGACGAATCCATAAGGGTTCCGTTTTTTGTCATTTGGCTACGGAACCCTAAAAAGTAGTTATGCTATATTTTATTGAAAAATTAAATTTTCGAAGGTTAAATTAAAAATATAATTATAAGTTAACTAATAGTGATAGACGTAAAGCAATTTCGGATTCTAATGGAACATTTAAGGAGCAATTAATTAGCATAAAGTTTAATTAAAAAAAAAAAAACAGATATTTTATGTTTCATAGCGAAATCAAATTTTCGGTAATTAAATTAAAAAAATTATAATAATAAAGTAACTAATAAAACAGACGTGGAGCAATTACGGATTCTAAGGGAACATTTAAGGAACAATTAATTTGCATACAGTTTAATTTAAAAAGGTAGATATTTTATGTGTTATAGCAAAATTAAATTTTCGAAAATTAAATTAAAATAGAAATTAATTATAAATTACATAATAAGAATAGACGTGGAAAAATTACGGATTCTAAGATTGGGGCGTGTAATGAACATACAGTTTTTAGTAATGATACGTAACCAGAAGGTTGAATCTAAAAAAATTTATTTAAAATTTTCAATAATAGATACCGATAAAGTTGATGAGATGTTCCATATTAATTATAGTTGCATAAAAAAAATTATAAAAATTAATTCGTAGGTCATTAAATTACTATTATTTGATTGTATATATTTAACTTGTCAGTATACCAAGTACAATTTTAAATGCAACAATATTTCCTGGTTTACCGCTATCAGTAAAATTTAGTTATATTACTAGTATTGTTGTTTTTACATGTTAATATTTCTTTAATAAATAGTTTCGACTTACTGGTGAAAGGAATATACTACCACACTATACTATATACTAACTTCACATCCAAATCCAAAATTGAGCTACAAAAGGCACTTGCAAGGTTCGGTTAATAAAAAATTAGGCATTCTTATAGTATTTACACTTAATTTTACTTTAATCTAGTTGATTCAAACTGCGATCCAAGAATTGTTTTTAAAACATCTACATTATAATTGATGAGAAAACTACTACAAAGGATTCAATATGGGTTTCAATTAATATTTAATAGATCGATCGACCTATGTGAAAATAACGCAATTACATCGATGCGTAACTAAGTAATAGCAATTAATTTGTTTTTGCGTCAGTTAGCAGCCATTCAAAGGACCTCTTTGAAGACCTTAAATCAATGTCGAAATATTAAATTATTTGTAAGCATCGTGAATTGCGAAACAAAATAAAAGAGGTCGTAAATTGGATCCTACGATAAGGACTACGGCTATTGTTAAGCAATTGCTAGGAGATCATTCTGTTTTTAAGTATGCTATAAGATGAGATAGATAGAAATAGAATAAGATAGAAATAGAAAATACGATATATTTTACGGAATATGGAGGTAATTGAGATTCGGCGAAGATTGACAAGGACGGCACAACTGACTTTAGAGTAAATTTGCCAGCTACAAGAATTTATACAATACTTCTGTCTTAAGCAAAGAGCCGGACAAACGTATCAAGGAGAGTACAAGGAAGCTATTAGAATGAAAAGGCTAACGTAAGCACTAACGTCATCAGAAACCAGAACCAAACACTAGAACGTTTAAAAAACGGGCGCACAGTCGGTTGATAAGCGCACGCCCAAAGACACAATCATCTATTCTGTATTAAAAACAAAATACGATGTATTTCATTCTTGCCATGGTGATATTTCTGGGTGGGTCAAGGTTTGTCACTGTCTGTGAAGTCTGTATCTGTTGATGAACAGAGACATGTACCATGGTATTTTACCTTGCCTTCGTCTTTTTCTCAGCTGGTAAAGTAAGCGACTATGTAACTCAATGTGGATGAACCCAAAGCCATTTATATATTTTAAAATGCTTAACTTTTTTTGTATCTCTGATCAAAACAGGCAAAATGTTTACTTAACATTCCATAGAGAGAAGGGTCTCTAGGTATAACCCACTATTTCATTTTAATGCCTCAAAGGCTTTGAACAGAGTTAGGTAGGAATTGAAATTGTTCTTAAAAACGATATCAAGGATGTACCAAGTATTATACGGTATTTTATAATGTATTATGTGGTGTTGTATATTTACTATACATAAAATATAACTAATACTTTTACGCATTATAAAAACTGGGCGGATGGCAAGTACTGAGTAATTTTTTTCGGTGGCTTGTTGTACCTACATATGTTCAGATAGAAGCCCGCTTTAAGATGGATGGTGGTAAGATTTACTATTTACAAATCGCTTGGTATGAGAATTCATAATTAATAATATGATAAGCAATACACAGTATAAAAAACGGAAATTAATAAAGTTAAAATTCAACGCGATAAAACCCGTTAAATTAGTTTTATTATAAACTGCGGTAACTAAATATTATAATAACTATAGTGAGCGGTCATTTTTCGGTAATTTCATTATCATCATCATCATAACAGTCCTTCACAATGCCACTACTGAACATAGACCTTCCCCAAGGAATACCACAAAGCACGATCTCGAGCCACAACTTTTTTTTTACAATTCTAAGCCAGCGCTACGATCCCAACTGATGGTAAGTGGTGATGTAGCCTAAGATGGTGAAGTGCACTGACTTAACAAAAGCCTATTCACTCTTGGCTTGATGATACCCACACTGTTATCGGATGGAAAGACAGATGCTGGCAACTTATTTCACCCCTTTGCTGTACGCATGATGAACGATGTAGCGAACCGTTTGGTTCGAATGCGTGGTATGTCAACAACGAAAGGGTGGAGACTGGCCGAACGTCTGGTTGTCCGATGGTGGAAGGGAGAGGGAGGAATTAAATTATGCAATTCCTGCGCACACTCTCCGAAATGCATCCTGTAGAAAACCGAAAGGCTGGCTACTTTGCGCTTGTGTTCTAGGCTGGGAAGACTGGTTTTAACCAAATTCGGATCACCAATAAGCCTCTTAGCACGCCTTTCAATTGAGTCCAAAGCTGCTAGACGGCATTTTGCAGCACCAGCCCATATATGGCAGCAATACTCCATGCACGACCGGGTTTTAAAACAATAAAGGGTAAATCAAACAAATCTTATATTTGTCCAATGTTAAATATTAATTTGCAAATTGTGGATCACTTTGTCTTCGAACACACTTTAATAATCTATTAGCGAAGCTCTATCGAAGCACGATCTAGAACCACATTATTTGTTTTACACAGAACAACAGATCCAACCGCCTAAGTTTGAATTGTTTCGAATTAGCAAATGTTTAAAGACTTACTAGTTATTTCATTATACACAATTATGGGTATATTTATCGACACTTACTCGACGTAATTTGTAAGGCACAAAAAGCAGAGCGTTTTAATTTTTTAATTTTATTACAAAAATACTTTCATGCTAGGATTTATTTATACCGTATCGTAGACGCATCTAGCAAACATATTTTGCACATGTACAAAGACCCAGATCCAGTTTAACTATAGACCAAAATATACCATAATATTGAAATAACCGACTATTTGTTCCGTACGGGAAACAAACTCGTGTCTGACAACGCCGTAGCCATACGTTTAATGGGTCTGGCCACTCAATTTTGTTAAGGGTATCAAAAAATTGTATAAAAAATTACGAATTCAACGGTATTCTTATTTTTTTTCTACCTTTGAAAATGACTGAAATATTGATGAGTAAAATGGTGTTTTACGGTAAGGGCGACCGCTTTGCTCCGCATCGCGATGTGACGTCACAAAACGACACGTCGATGCCACCAGTAGTCGTTATTGTTATATTTTTCTTATTCTCTCCATATTTATTACACCATATTTTTCTTGTCATGTTATTTATTTATCAGTAACCTTCATTTTCTGTATTTTTTTTAAATTTCTGTTATATCACGATCCTTGGGAATAAAATGGTGAAATAAAATACAGGTATTACTTAGTTTAGGCACCAGTTTTTCACCTAACAATAGTATTGTATCAGATGTAAGCACATATTTTTTTGTTTTCTGAATGTATATTGTTGGTGAAAATAAATAAATAAATAAAATAAAATAAAAACAAATTTAATTTTACTGGAAAAAAATCATATAAAAGCTAAATGTTTAATACTTTAGTTTATACATCAAATCAAATAGTTTATTTGTGATTCACAGTTTACATAAACTGAACTTTATTTGTATTTAAATAAGTTCAACACAAATAAAGTTCAATCTGTGATCAGCCTCATGGGCATCATCATCATCATCATCATTACAGCCCTTCATAAGTCCACTGCTGAACATAGGCCTCCCCCAAGGAATGCCACAAAGTACGGTCCTGAGCCACCTGCATCCATCGACTTACTGCAAGTCTTACCAGGTCGTCACTCCATCTAGTGGGGGGTCGAACCTTTCTTCCACATCGGTTGTCGGTTCTTCGAGCTATATAGCCGGCCCACTGCCACTTCAGCTTACTAATCCGTTGGGCTATGTCGGTTACTCTGGTTCTACTGCGGATATAATATTATTAATATTTCTAAGTTTATCACGCAGAAAAACCCCGATCATAGCCCTCTCCATAACTCGCTGAGCGACCTTGAGCTTCATCATACGGCCAGCAGTGAAGGACCACGTCTCAGATCCGTAAGTCATCACTGGCAACATGCACTGGTTGTACAATTTCGTTTTCAGGTTTTGAGGTATGTCTGATGAGAAGATGTGTCGTAGTTTCCCGAACGCTGCCCAGCCGAGTTGAATACTCATGGGCATACAAATGTCAAATATTATTAATAGTTCATTGATTACATTATTAATAATAATAGATTAGATAAGTAGATTAAATTATTCATCATAATTAATTACATTGGATTAGATTAGATTATTCACAATTTTTTTATTTTTTTAAAATAAATTAATTTTAAATTTAAAATCTTTTATGTTTTAAATAAATTGACTTGGCCAGCGCATGAAAACACAATGTATGTCTCAAGTAATACATATTACATTAAATTAGATTGTTTAGTATTAAAGTAGTAGTAGTAGTAAAGATTTTTAATATTGTTATGGTCACTATAAGATGTTGTTAGGTTAGCTAATTTCGTAATAACTTAAGACAGAAGGACCCTTAATTAGGGACTGAATAAATTAACCGACATGGTATTACATGGATCTCACAACTTTTTACGGTAGAACAACTGAGTTGCGAGACTTGGTTTTTTTTTACAAGTTATGTTTTTGATAGCATACAGTCTTATCATATCTCTGACATTCGATATAATGTGTAGGTAAACGACCGTATACTTCCGAGCGCGCGGTTAGTACTGAACTTAGCAAATTCCTACTGCACGTTCGCTATCTCGGATTGTGACGTCACGTCACAGAGAACGAGCGGGTAAAACTTAAAAAATATTGCGAAACTTCAAAACGTTATAACTTTCGTATTTCTACACCAATTTGGATGAAACAAAAACTATTGTTATTTTCATAAACATAACTTTAAAGGTTTATAGGTTTTATTGTCAAATTAGAACATGTTGGTGCGACCCATTACGGCGTTTTTGAACAGTTTTTTATCTTCCTGTGTAACTGCTTTTCGTTTAACTTTAAATTATTTTAATATTTTTTTAGAATTTTGATACAAAGTGTAATAGTATAAGGTCTTTAGGGAACACTTTTTACCTCTCGCACCATATCACACATATCAATAGCACTTTTTTATGTTTTTTTAAATAACGTTACCCCTACAGTAGAATTGTCGTGGAGACGACTTACATACATAAACTGTACAAGGACATACATCCAGTTTTGGAACGATTATTGTGCTATGCTTTTATTTCAAGTCAGAGTGACAAATAAGCTTAACAGTTCAACCGATGATTTATAATAGGATATTTACGTCTCCTGTGGCCTAAAACAACAACCAACAAAGAAAGCGCTTTTTTGTGTACAAACACACACACGCACCTTCTTATCACATATCTTAAACATGTTTTGTGTGGTAAACACATTCAGTTAACGGTAAATAGTAGGAATACTGCCGTTAACCTTTCAATAAAACTTACAGGCAATCAAATACAATTTTTGTAAAAGTGAAGTGTCTGACTTTATAAAAAAAAATTAAGGTACATGACATCGTTGTCAATCTGAGAACAAAGATGAAATTCCTCATAGCTTATTATTTTAATTTTATTATTTAACTCTCTTATTTTTCAAATTGGAATACTGTTAGCAGAAATAAGAGGGTGGCACCAGTACAGGCTGAATCTGAGGATCCTTAGGCTCTCTTTCCATCAAATAGTCCTAATCTAAAAATAATTTACTATTCTTACAACGCTGTGGAAGGATGATTTCCATCATGAATCAGCTACCAGACACTTGTCCTTCGATCAGCAATTAGCACTGAATGCACTTTAACACTGGTGTTCAGGTATTGTTGTTTTTTGTCTTGTCTCGAACACTACCCTAGCCCATTACCGTAATATCTTGTTCATGTAGGTTAGGAGCTTAGGAGAACGACGATTGTTTTTGTATAAGCGCGTTTACGCGCGACACTTAGTTAAATTCTTGTTGAAGTAAAAACTTCTTTAGATCAGTAGGGCAATTTTTGGATGATTATCCCGTCTTATGAGTTCGCGTCACCAACTTGTTATGATCTTCTAACATACAATCTTCTAACATATAAATATTAATGTTTGTTTGGTCGTATTTTATGCGCTGCCATACCGTTCATCAGATTGCGCTTAAACTTTGTCAACTTATTGCTTGCACTTGCGCGAAGGTTATAGGCACACAATATAATAAGTAGGTGGCGCGCGTATCGTATCGCCAAATTTATTAGAAAGGCATATATTATTCAACTATTTAATCTAATTAGAAATGTATTATCATTTCTAATTAAACAATATAACTCTTCCAAATTTAAAACGATATTTCCAGATGGTAGCAGTATACACATAACAAGATAAATGTGTATTAGTTATTATGCCATTACATAAATTGCGCAAGCCCAGTACAAATTATAAATACATAATATTTATATTTTGTACTGGGCTTGCGCAATTTATCAGTTTTCATTAATAAATAAACTATATAAAAATGTATATAACTGTTGCTTGAAGTGCCGATAGATGTGAAAACCAGACTAATATTAATAATTTTAATTTACAAATTATGAAATTAATTTTTTGATGTTCAATTAATTTATTAATTAACGTTTTAAGTTTTTACTTCTGTCGGCAGGCCCTAATGATGCATTTTTATTTATTATTAAAGGTTAGGGTGTCAAAAGTACACACAATTCACTTTTTGATAATGGACGATGTGGCCCATATATGCACACTCTCTTTGATTAAGAACCAAAAAAGAGTTGTTACCATTAATAACTAAGAAGATATGTCTTGTAACCACTAAACCAGGTTAAACCAGTTAAACCAGTAAAACGAGTCGCCGGTTCCGATCATTCACCGCAAACACTGCAGCATTATCTTGCTATTTTATGTTCTGATATTTTATTTTAATAGAGAGTTAACATTATTTATAAGAAGAATCTTATAATCAGCTTGACTGCAAGTTCGTAAGTCATTACTATTTGAGGATAAGAAAGTAATGAGCATATTTGTGAAATATAGCTTTAAATAATACCATATCTACTACCTCATAGCGTCTCGTGGCTGTCGCAAGAGGCGACTAAGGGAAATGTAACAGGACAGAAAAAAGCAGCATCTTTCTAATAATAATTAAAAATATTAATTAACAGCATTTACTAACATACTTGCTTAGGAAGGCAATTACGGCAAATATAGGAGGGATGAGACTAGGGAGGTTCTTATTCAGCGGTGGACTTTTGATAGGCTGTTATGGTAATGGTAATAAAAATGAAAGTTGTGTGGTTATTAATTTGTAGATGTTGCCACGAGGTGTCACCGTACACGAAATTGGCAGATTTAAAATTTGGAAGATTGGATTATATAAAAGACTGAAGAAATGGATTCTTATTACTCTTAGCTCATAGTAAATGTACAACAAACTTTAAATCGAAAGAGGACCGTTATTGCCTCATTAGAATTTCCCTTGACGTGTGATCGTAATTTTTTTTTTACGCCTCTATTGAATGATCCGTCCTAAACTGAAGTAGGTCGTAAACTTCGAAGATTCAAGTTATAGCACAAGTGTTGTAAATTTTCATAAATTGTGTAATTTAGCACATATAACTACAGCAATGAGTAATATTAAATATAGGGATATAAAAACGTAATGATAATGAATATAAAACACATTTTTTTAAAATAAATTGGCATGGCATTACTTTGCGAAAATTCTTTATATTAAAGATGTGAAAATTGATTAGCTGGGATGACGTACAAATATAATGATATGTAATACCTACCTAGTGCCCTAGATGCCGTTCTAATCTTTTTCCCTCCCGCTATTGCGTGTACTATCATTGGACTGAGCCCTCAATGGGTGGACTCGAATGGGGAAGGACCACGATCTGACAGAAAACCAGCGAAAAATAGTAGCTTAGTGCAGCTGTGTTACGTATGGCGAGTGTAGAGAACCGGAAACCCTATTTCTATAAATAGAGTTTCCGGTTCGGTTCGGTTCGATTCCGGTTGTTTCTATAAACAAGCCATTCGATCTTAGTTCTCAGAAGTGACCATAGCAACCACTTACCGTCAGGTGGACTGTGTGCACGTTTGTCAAAAAAATCATCATTATCGCACGTCCACTATTGAATGTAGGCATTCACGACATATTGCTACAAATTATGCTATTGGTACAGTCATCAAATTAATCAGGTCAGGTGGTCTAATGCACTGTGGTACTGTCATGACTGTCGATGAGCTCATGGTGTTTAAGGTGGGCACGAAGAAACCTAATTTCGTAACACCTGTAACTTTAGGGGATGTTGCACTTAAATGAGTAACCGAATTTAAGTACCTCGGCTATGTGGTTACCGAAGATTTAAAAGATGATAAGGATATTGAAAGAGAAATGAGGGCGCTGGCTGTCCGCTGCAATATGCTGGCCCACCGGTGCTCACGTTGTACAGCTGAAAATTAATATTTGTTTGTTTGTATTTTATGCGCTGCCATACCGTTCATCAGATTGCGCTTAAACTTTGTCAACTTATTGCTTGCACTTGCGCGAAGGTTATAAGCATACAATATACTAAATAGGTGGCGCGCATATCGTATCGTCAAATTTATTAGAAAGGCATATATTATTCAAATAATTAATCTAATTAGAAATGTATTATCATTTCTAATTAACCAATATAACTCTTCCAAATTTAAAACGATATTTCCAGATGGTAGCAGTATACACATAACAAGATAAATGTATATTAGTTATTATGCCATTACATAAATTGCGCAAGCCCAGTACAAAATATAAATACATAATATTTATATTTTGTACTGGGCTTGCGCAATTTATCAGTTTTCATTAATAAATAAACTATATAAAAATGTATATAACTGTTGCTTGAAGTGCCGATAGACGTGAAAAGCAGACTAATATTAATAATTTTAATTTACAAATTATGAAATTAATTTTTTTGATGTTCAATTAATTTATTAATTAACGTTTTAAGTTTTTACTTCTTTCGCCAGGCCCTAATGATGCATTTTTATTTATTATTAAAGGTTAGGGTATCAAAAGTACACACAATTCACTTTTTGATAATGGACGATGTGACCCATATATGTACACTCTCCTTGATTAAGAACAAAAAAAGAGTTGTTACCATTAATAACTAAGAAGATATGTCTTGTAACCAGTAAAACGAGTCGCCGGTTCCGATCATTCACCACAAACACTGCAGCATTATCTTGCTATTTTATGTTCTGATATTTTATTTTAATAGATAGTCCTTAATCTTATAATCAGCTTGACTGCAAGTTCGCCAGTCATTACTTTTTGAGGATATGAAAATAATGAGCATATTTGTGAAATATGGCTTTAAATAATACCATATCTACTACCCCATAACGTCTCGTGGGTGTCGCAAGCGGCGACTAAGGGAAATGTAACAGGAAAAAAACTAGCATCTTCGTAAAATTAATTCAAAATATTAATTAACTGCATTTAGGAACTTACTTGCTTAGGCAGGCAATTACGGCAAATATAGGAGGGACGAGACAATCTATGGAGAAGGTCCTTATTCAGCTGTGGACTTTTGATAGGCTGTTATGGTAATGGTAATAAAAATGAAAGTTGTGTGGTTATTAATTTGTAGATGTTGCCACGAGGTGTCACCGTACACGAAATTGGCAGATTTAAAATTTGGAAGATTGGATTACATAAAAGGCTGAAGAAATGGATTCTTATTACTCTTAGCTAATAGTAAATGTACAACAAACTTTAAATCGAAAGAGGACCGTTATTGCCTCATCAGAATTTCCCTTGACGTGTGATCGTAATTTTTATACGCCTCTATTGAATGATCTGTCCTAAACTGAAGTAGGTCGTAAACTTCGAAGATTCAAGTTATAGCACAAGTGTTGTAAATTTCATAAATGGTGTAATTTAGCACATATAACTACAGCAATGAGTAATATTAAATATAGGGATATAAAAACGTAATGATAATGAATATAAAACACATTTTTTTTAAAATTAATCTGGCATGGGATTACTTTGCGAAAATTCTTTATATTAAAGATGTGAAAATTGATTAGCTGGGATGACGTACAAATATAATGATATGTAATACCTACCTAGTGCCCTAGATGCCCTTCTAATCTTTTTCCCTCCCGCTATTGCGTGTACTATCATTGGATTGAGCCCTCAATGGGTGGACTCGAATTGGGAAGGACCACGATCTCACAGAAAACCAGCGTAAAATAGCAGCTGTGTTACGTATGGCAAGTGTAGAGAACCGGAAACCCTATTTCTATAAATAGACTTTCCGGTTCGGTTCGGTTCGATTCCGGTTGTTTCTATAAACAAGGCATTCGATCTTAGTTCTCAGGAGTGACCATAGCAACCACTTACCATCAGGTGGACTGTGTGCACGTTTGTCAAAATAATCATCATTATCGCACGTCCACTATTGAATGTAGGCATTCACGACATATTGCTACAAATTATGCTATTGGTACGGTCATCAAATTAATCAGGTCAGGTGGTCTAATGCATTGTCGGACTGTCATGACTGTATGTGAGCTCATGCTGTTTTAGGTGGGCACGAAGAAACTTAATTTCATACCACCTGTAACTTTAGGGGATGTTGCACTTAAACGAGTAACCGAATTTAAGTACCTCGGCCATGTGGTTACCGAAGATTTAAAAGATGATAAGGATATTGAAAGAGAAATGAGGGTGCTGGCTGTCCGCTGCAATATGCTGGCCCACCGGTTCTCACGTTGTACAGCCGAGGTAAAACTTATTTTATTTAAAGCCTATTGCTAATCCCTCTATACGTGCGCCTTATGGGTCAGATATACGCAGCGGGCATACAACACCCTACGTATACAATATTATAACGCTTTTAGATTGTTGCTGGGCCTCCCACGTTACTGTAGTGCATCATGTATGTTTGTTGACGCTCACATAGACAATTTTTCAACACTTATTCGCAAAAAAACTGCGTCACTGATGCACAGGATTCGTGGGAGCGCCAACAGCACTCTTAACGTATTTAGCGAGAAACCCGATTGTACTTTCTTGAGGCACTGGGTGCATATTCATGTCCATGTATCCATTGCCCCGGACAGGCAACCCAGATATATGAACTAATGTTTATTTTATTTATTATCTACATTTACTAACATAACTTATATGACATTTTGTGTGTATTTTTAACAAATTCTTTACTGCATTTCATCTTCTTTACTGCATTCTGTTCAATCCGACCACTCCTTCTTATTTGAAAGACCGATTTATATATTTAAGTAGTTTACACTCTCTACCTCTACGATCTCAAAATAATCTCCTTCTAAGTACTCCTAGACATTCCTCTTCCTTCTATTCTAATTCTTTTACGGTTACCGCTATACGACTATGGAATTCTCTCCCCTTACATTTTAAAGAATTAAATCTCTTCCTATATTTAAAAATAAATTAAAACTTTATTACCTTTCCCCTTAAGTTACTACCTGTCGTCATTCAATCTTTCTTTCTTCTTTCTTTATCTTTCTATATTATATTCTGTACACCCCTTCCGCTATCTTTTAAAAAAAGTATCCTCTGCCCTAAGGTTGCCTGGAAGAGATCGCTGTTTTAGCGATAAGGCCGCCTGTTGTACCAATGTCCCTTTAAATATATGAATACTGTAATATATTCCTTGGTGTACAATAAAGTATATTTTACTTTACTTTTACTTTACAAATTATTGTCTGCAATAAATGATTAATTATTATTATTATATCATTAATATAAGTTATGTTTATGATTTTGTTAATATATTCTTAAGTCGGGTCTGTTGTGAGTTACGTTTACATTGATTTATATTATTTTGTTAATATTAAATAATTATTATATTTTCAATATTATTATGAATACTTATGCATTTGATATATTAATTTTAGTAATGAGTTATAATTTTAGTATTAGAATTAAATTGAATGATTGTAATATTACCCTATGATCCTTGAGGGTCGAAGTAAATAAATAAATAAATAAAAAAAATTAATCAGAAAGTTTTAGCAGTCACCATTCCCTGCACTTGCAAGAGCGAGACTGTTAATTGACGACCTTTCTTTCCAATTGGTTATCAGTTATTTGTGCAATATCGCAGGTCCTTAGCCACTTCAGCTACAGCAACAGATTACGTTGCGGAAATTCATTGAATTAATCGAATCTTATTGCAAATGACAATGACCAAAAGTGGTCCAAATGTCCACCACTAACCAGACGTAAGTTAACAAATAGTCACCTAAATAGACAGTAGTTTTCATTATGATACGAAAAAAAAACATTGTCAGTAAAAAGTTATGACCAAATACAAAATAACATTTTTAGTTTTCAGTTTTTAGCTCCATTATTTTCTATTTACAGTGAACCATTTTTTATTTTACACAAGTACCTCTTCTTTACATAAAGCTAACGATGATTTATCGTTAGCGCCGCAGGGGTTAGAGATCTATCGTATTTAGATATCACATTAATTGTGATATCTAAGTACGAAAGAGACCAAAATATTTTTCTCTGTTTCGCCCTTTTCTCTCTTTCGCAATCCTATAAACAATCCAAATGCCGTAATCATCGGGGCTCACACTTGAATATAAATACCTATATATATAGCCTGGCGTCAGAGACAGGTACCGCTAAGTAGGATGGACGAAGTCATTGAGCTCTAGTTAGAAAACAATGCGATATAGCATTATGTGCGCTCACTGCTGCAACCGGTTTTACTCCGATTTTCACTCGTGCCGGAAGAAAATTCCGAATTCACAAAAGCGCCAAACACATCCAACGCATGCATTTATTTTGAATGTGCCAATGGAATTGTCGCATACCATAGCATAGCATAGCTGCGTGTCTGGAAAACATCATTATAGATGTAGATGAATAATGCTTTTCTGTTACACTATTATTTTTGTTCCACATTGTACAACATCAATTATAAAACTGTTGTTAAGCATTTTCAATGTTGTGTTCCTTTTTCCGGTCCTTTTCGGAATAGTTAATTTACAATTACCTAACCTAATAAGACATGATAGTAACCTAACCTAAAACATGATACGACATAACTTAATATGAGACACGATATTATTTTTATAGTAGAGGGGGCAAACGAGCATACGGCTCACCTAATGGTAAGTGACTACCGCCGCCCATGAACAACTGCAACACCAGGGGAATTGTAGGTGCGTTGCCGGCCTTTTAGAAAGGAGTAAGTGTTTTTCTTGAAGGCCCCTAAGTCGTATTGGTCCGGAAAAATCGCCGGTGGCAAACTATTCCACAGAGAGGCCATACGGGGAAGAATACTCCTAGTAAAACGTACATTGGTGGACCGCCAAGCATCCAGATGGTATGGATGGTATCGAGAGTTTTGCCGCGATGTGCGTTGGTGAAGTTTGGCGGCTGGGATTCCGCACAATTCCTCAAAGCATTCCCCGTGGTAGTGCGAACAAAAATGCAAAGGGATGCAACACCTCTCCGAAGCGCCAGTGAATCCAGCCCATTGGAAAGGAGTCGGTCGTCGACGATTCGAGCCGCTCTGCGCTGGATGCGGTCAAGTGGAAGGAGCTGGCACTTGGGAGCTCTAGCCCAGATTGGGAACAGTATTCCATGTGAGGCCGAACCTGCGCCTTGTAAAGTTGCGGGTGGTGTGCCGGCATGAAATACTGTTACGCTCTGCTGAGCACGCTAAGCTTTTTAGAGGCCAATTATAGTAACACAGTGATAGTAACCTAACCTAACACGAAATACGATAATAACATAACTTAACATGAGACACGATAGTAACCTAACCTAACATGGGATACGAAACGTCCTGAGACGACAAATACATACACATAGCATAATCAGCCTATAATGTTCCCACTGCTGGGACACGGGCCTCCTCTCTGTGAGAATGAGAATGCCGAAATCTACCACGCGGGCCCAGTGTGGGTTGGTAGATCTCACATCTTTTTTGAATGTCTTTAAAGAGAAAAAAATATTTATTGTCTCTTAAAAGACGGCGACGCGGTGACGATATTTTATTGGCTTCAGGAGTAGCTGAAGCCAACAAAATGTCGTCACCGCGTCGCCAATTATTGTCCGACCACGCTAGTGCTACATTTTGCCAAATTTTCGAAAAAAGTTATGGGTGAAGTAATATTTTTTCTAGCGGACATTTGAACTTAATACAGTTAACTCAAATCTTGCGTCAGAGCACATGGGAGATGCCACAACGACTGTCTTCATGCACATGGAGAAATCCTCTGACAGGATTGACAGATTGACAGGATATGGTACGATGTGTTGATAAAGATGTGAATAGAACACACTATCACTCCACTGGCATTTATATAGTTAGTTGCATAAGTTTTACAAGGGACAGATTGTACGTCAATCAACGACGAGATAAAGATTTGTACAAAGACCGGCTGCTAAACTGAATCGGCATAATCGGCTGAGGGCGTCAAAGTCGGGAAGATTACAATAATGTAATTATGATTAGAATAGAATAGAATAGAATAGAATAATTTTTATTCAATATACATTACATGTGTAATTCTTATTGAAAGTCATTTTTTACTTTACCACTGGTTCGAAAAAATACCCTCTGTCCTGGGAAGAACCAGCAAGAAACCCAGCGGGACATTCTTTTTTAAATAAATTTTACAATATAAATGATTACGAACTATTTCCAAAATTACTTTAGAAACTGCTTGGAAGCGACCACCTCATTCCCAGGGGTTATTATCAACCATGTATTCATTTATACTATAATAACCCTTTTTATACAGTTTCAGCTTAATAAAACATTTAAACTTGGTAATAGAGAGAACCTGTACACTTTCCGGGACATTGTTGTAATAGTGTATACATTGCCCCAAGAATGAATTACTGACTCTGTGGAGTCGAGAAACTGGCATCACTAGCTTGTGTTTGTTCCTAGTGTTTACAGAATGTATATCACTTTTTTTACTAAAACTATCTTTGTTTTTGTGAACATACATTAAATTTTCGTAAATATACTGAGAGGCCAAAGTTAATATATTAATTTCTTTGAATTTATCTCTAAGACACTCTCTCGGTTTTAGATTGTAAATAGCTCTAATGGCCCTCTTCTGTAAAACAAAAATAGTTTCTGAATCAGCCGCATTTTCCCATAGCAAAATCCCATAAGACATTATGCTATGGAAATAACTAAAATAAACTAATCTAGCTGTCTCGACACTAGTGAGACCTCTAATCTTTTTTACAGCATAGGCTGCAGAACTAAGTCTGCTTGCTAATTTGGATATATGGGGGCCCCACTGAAGCTTTGCGTCAAGAGTGATGCCAAGAAAAACAGTGGATACAACAGGGCTCAATTCCTCCCCATTTAAAAACACATTGGTATTCAGATTTTTAACATTCGTTGTTGTAAATTTAACACAATTAGTTTTATTTCCGTTCAAATGCAGATTATTAACGTTAAACCAATGCACTAATTTTGATATAGCATTATTCACTTCGTCACATTTAAATGATTGACGTTTAAGTTTAAAAATCAAGGAAGTATCATCAGCAAATAATACTATATCATGACTATCCCCTACAAGGTGAGGTAAGTCATTAATATACACCAGAAACAGGAATGGGCCGAGAATCGAGCCCTGAGGAACACCCAATTAGTACAGGTGAGCCGGAAGAACTTTTACCATTGATAATAACCTTGTGCTTTCTATTACTTAAATATGAAATAATAATTTTAAGCGCTGTTTTCTTGACACCATAGTACTGTAGCTTCCTGATTAATGTCTCATGGTGAACACAGTCGAAGGCCTTGGAAAGGTCACAAAATATACCCAAAGCATCCTCTGAATTCTCCCATGCACAAAAAATATGTTTAATAAGCTCAACTCCAGCGTCAGTTGTCGAGCGACCCCTTGTAAAACCGAATTGATTTTTATGTAGCAATTTATTAATATTAAAGAAACTTAACATCTGATCTAAAATAATATTTTCAAAAATTTTACTTAATGTTGGTAGTACAGAAATTGGTCTAAAATTGGCGGGGTCTATTGTACTACCAGATTTAGATATAGGTATGACTTTACTATGTTTCATTAAATCAGGAAACACACCAAATTCGACGCTTATATTAAATATAGTGGCTAGATAAGGTGCTAATATATCTATTATAGATAAAATAACTTTAACGGAAATCCCCCATAAATCTGCCGTTTTCTAAACATCAATAGCTTTAAAATATTTAACGATATCTTTTGGCAGTACTCTATGGAATTTAAAAGTATTAGAACAAGCCTTTACATTTTGTTTGAGCAATGATTCGGCGACAGTAAGAGAAGAATTTAATGATTTTTTTGTCAAAAAAGGAACATCAGTAAAATGTTTCTCAAAAGCCATAGCAACTTCTTGATCAGATCGCGTTAAATTATTGTTAATATTCAATTGAAAATCCGAGTTGCGCGGTTTGACCTTGCCCGTTTCACTATATATTATTCTCCAGGTTATTTTAATTTTGTCGGATGCAGTTTTAATTTTGTTGCTTAAATGTAAAGCCTTAGCAGTGGAGCACACTTTTTTAAATATTTTAGAATATGTTTTTACATAATCTCTAAATATAACACTACTATTATATGATCTTTCATCATAAAGCTCGTATAACCTTCGCCTACTTTTATAAATTCCTACTGTCGCCCATTCATTAAATGATTTGCGACTGTTAAAAGAGAAAGTTTTAGAAGTAAATATTCTACTAAATTCACATCTTATAATTTTAAATAATGAAGCATACATATGATTAGCACTATTTTTAAACGAAAGTGATGGAAGTCTTTTTATTATATTACTTCTAAACCTCTCCATGCGATGTTCATTTATTGGAACAAACACAACTTTCTTATTTTTCTGTTTTTTGTGTATGTAAGGTAGTGATACCAACTGTCCACAGTGATCTGAACTTAAATTTTGAATAATTGATTTATGCAAGGGCTTAACATCTGTAAAAATGTTATCTATACAGGTCGCACTCGGCCCAGCAATACGTGTTGGTTCTAAGAATAAATTTACGAGATTATACGATTTAAACAATGAGCTAAACTTAATACTAATGGAAGAAGTTTCAAGGAGATTAATTAAAGTCTCCACATATTACAACAGACTTGTTCTGTTTACTAAGTTTGAGTAAAACTTCTTCCACAATCCTTTCAAAATGGTCATAACTAGCACATGGGGGTCTGTAAACACCTACAACAATGAGGTGCTCGAGCTCGACACAAGCCATTTCTACAGTTCGTTCAACAGAGAGGCTCACAATATCCTTACGTTCTTTATATAATAATGACTTATCTGCTAATATTAAGGAGCCACCACGTAAACTTTTTTCTCTATTGAAGGAACTGACCACCTGGTGATTTCTGAAATTAAACATGAAATTATAATCTTTTAGCCAATGTTCCGTAATACAAAGGATGTGTATATTGTTACTATTTAAAAACAATTCAACTTCCAATTCTTTGCCCAACATGCCTTGTATATTTTGATGCACCAGGTGTAAACAATTGTTATTACTTATTTGTGGGCTGTATTCAAAATTAATTAAACTCTTATTATTGCTAGAGATTGCCTCTATTGTCTCATTCACTAATTTAAATTAGTTGGAACTGATTCCAAATTAAATGTCAAATGATTATGCTCAATAAAAGCAGTCTTGGTAGCCAAAAACTTGGCTGAGTTAAAAAGTAAAAAATAAGATAGCACATTTGCTATCAGTCTTATAGTGAATGAGACAATAGAGGCAATCTCTAGCAATAATAAGAGTTTAATTAATTTTGAATACAGCCCACAAATAAGTAATAACAATTGTTTACACCTGGTGCATCAAAATATACAAGGCATGTTGGGCAAAGAATTGGAAGTTGAATTGTTTTTAAATAGTAACAATATACACATCCTTTGTATTACGGAACATTGGCTAAAAGATTATAATTTCATGTTTAATTTCAGAAATCACCAGGTGGTCAGTTCCTTCAATAGAGAAAAAAGTTTACTTGGTGGCTCCTTAATATTAGCAGATAAGTCATTATTATATAAAGAACGTAAGGATATTGTGAGCCTCTCTGTTGAACGAACTGTAGAAATGGCTTGTGTCGAGCTCGAGCACCTCATTGTTGGTGGTGTTTACAGACCCCCATGTGCTAGTTATGACCATTTTGAAAGGATTGTGGAAGAAGTTTTACTCAAACTTAGTAAACAGAACAAGTCTGTTGTAATATGTGGAGACTTTAATTAATCTCCTTGAAACTTCTTCCATTAGTATTAAGTTTAGCTCATTGTTTAAATCGTATAATCTCGTAAATTTATTCTTAGAACCAACACGTATTGCTGGGCCGGGTGCGACCTGTATAGATAACATTTTTACAGATGTTAAGCCCTTGCATAAATCAATTATTCAAAATTTAAGTTCAGATCACTGTGGACAGTTGGTATCACTACCTTACATACACAAAAAACAGAAAAATAAGAAAGTTGTGTTTGTTCCAATAAATGAACATCGCATGGAGAGGTTTAGAAGTAATATAATAAAAAGACTTCCATCACTTTCGTTTAAAAATAGTGCTAATCATATGTATGCTACATTATTTAAAATTATAAGTTGTGAATTTAGTAGAATATTTACTTCTAAAACTTTCTCTTTTAACAGTCGCAAATCATTTCATGAATGGGCGACAGTAGGAATTTATAAAAGTAGGCGAAGGTTATACGAGCTTTATGATGAAAGATCATATAATAATAGTGTTATATTTAGAGATTATGTAAAAACATATTCTAAAATATTTAAAAAAGTGTGCTCCACTGCTAAGGCTTTACATTTAAGCAACAAAATTAAAACTGCATCCGAGAAAATTAAAATAACCTGGAGAATAATATATAGTGAAACGGGCAAGGTCAAACCGCGCAACTCGGATTTTCAATGGAATATTAACAATAATTTAACGCGATCTGATCAAGAAGTTGCTATGGCTTTTGAGAAACATTTTACTGATGTTCCTTTTTTGACAACAAAATCATTAAATTCTTCTCCTACTGTCGCCGAATCATTGCTCAAACAAAATGTAAAGGCTTGTTCTCATACTTTTAAATTCCATAGAGTACTGCCAAAAGATATCGTTAAATATTTTAAAGCTATTGATGTTAAGAAAACGGCAGATTTATGGGGGATTTCCGTTAAAGTTATTTTATCTATAATAGATATATTAGCACTTTATCTAGCCACTATATTTAATACAAGCGTCGAATCTGGTGTGTTTCCTGATTTAATGAAACATAGTAAAGTCATACCTATATTTAAATCTGGTAGTACAATAGACCCCGCCAATTTTAGACCAATTTCTGTACTACCAACATTAAGTAAAATTTTTGAAAATATTATTTTAGATCAGATGTTAAGTTTCTTTAATATTAATAAATTGCTACATAAAAATCAATTCGGTTTTACAAGGGGTCGCTCGAAAACTGACACTGGAGTTGAGCTTATTAAACATATTTTTTGTGCATGGGAGAATTCAGAGGATGCTTTGGGTATATTTTGTGACCTTTCCAAGGCCTTCGACTGTGTTCACCATGAGACATTAATCAGGAAGCTACAGTACTATGGTGTCAAGAAAACAGCGCTTAAACTTATTATTTCATATTTAAGTAATAGAAAGCAGAAGGTTATTATCAATGGTAAAAGTTCTTCCGGGTCACCTATACTAATTCGGTGTTCCTCAGGGCTCGATTCTCGGCCCATTCCTGTTTCTGGTGTATATTAATGACTTACCTCACCTTGTAGGCGATACTCATGATATAGTATTATTTGCTGATGATACTTCCTTGATTTTTAAACTTAAACGTCAATCATTTAAATGTGACGAAGTGAATAATGCTATATCAAAATTAGTGCATTGGTTTAACGTTAATAATCTGCATTTGAACGGAAATAAAACTAATTGTGTTAAATTTACAACAACGAATGTTAAAAATCTGAATACCAATGTGTTTTTAAATGGGGAGGAATTGAGCCCTGTTGTATCCATTGTTTTTCTTGGCATCACTCTTGACGCAAAGCTTCAGTGGGGCCCCCATATATCCAAATTAGCAAGCAGACTAAGTTCTGCAGCCTATGCTGTAAAAAAGATTAGAGGTCTCACTAGTGTCGAGACAGCTAGATTAGTTTATTTTAGTTATTTCCATAGCATAATCTCTTATGGGATTTTGCTATGGGGAAATGCGGCTGATTCAGAAACTATTTTTGTTTTACAGAAGAGGGCCATTAGAGCTATTTACAATCTAAAACCGAGAGAGTGTCTTAGAGATAAATTCAAAGAAATTAATATATTAACTTTGGCCTCTCAGTATATTTACGAAAATTTAATGTATGTTCACAAAAACAAAGATAGTTTTAGTAAAAAAAGTGATATACATTCTGTAAACACTAGGAACAAACACAAGCTAGTGATGCCAGTTTCTCGACTCCACAGAGTCAGTAATTCATTCTTGGGGCAATGTATACACTATTACAACAATGTCCCGGAAAGTGTACAGGTTCTCTCTATTACCAAGTTTAAATGTTTTATTAAGCTGAAACTGTATAAAAAGGGTTATTATAGTATAAATGAATACATGGTTGATAATAACCCCTTTTTTTTTTTTTTTTTTTTGCGGATGGAAAATCATCAAATGACGCCTTTCGCTCTGGGTGGAGCGGAAGGGAGTGTCAGACTTTTACTGACTAAAAACCATCCGTGTTCCTTCAGTGCCCTTACGTTCCGGAGCCGCGGTATCTCTTTCGACCAGCCCGCAGCCCCGGCAGGCGTCGGCCCTTGCGGGCCCCTTCACGCTGCTGACAGCTCTTTGAGGCGCGCGTGGAACAAAACGCGCCGTCGACACGGCCTGTCGTCGTTAGACGGACGGACGGCGAGCTACCCATTGCTCGCCGTCCACAGGCCCGCGCCTACGGTGGCCGGGGGCCACGACGTAGCCCCCGACGCCCGGGGCGTCTCCCGCGGCGGCCGGGAAGGAAAGCTGTTGCTCTTTCCTTCTCCCGCTCCGCCACCTCCTTCGCTAGCATCACTGCTTCGCAGAAGGTGGTGACGGCATCCCATTCCGTCTCGCTCCGGACCATGGCTTCGACCAGGGCCGGACGCGAGAGGTCGCCGCCGCCTATCGCCGCTACGAGGACACGGCGGTGCTCCGCCCAAGCAGGGCACACCTCCACGGTGTGCTCCACCGTGTCCTCCGGTCGATCCTCGCAGTGGGAGCACCCGGGCGTTTCCTCCCGCCCGATTCGGTGCAGGAACCTCCCGAACACACCGTGTCCGGTGAGGACCTGCGTCAGGCGGAAGGTGAGGACGCCGTGGCGTCTCTCAAGCCACTCCTCAAAGAGGGGTCTTATCGCCGCTATAGTGGCGTGCCCAGCACGGGGTTGCGACAGTCGCTCTCTCCATGTCGCCATGAGATCACGCCGGAAGTCTGTCCGCTGCGCGACAACTTGCCGCGGCAGCGGGGTTTCCCCCCGGCATAGTGCCTCCGCGCGCCATTCGTGCAGGCGCGCGAGGACTATCGCCTCCAGATCGCATGGCGGCAATCCGGCAAGGAGGCTCGCCGCCTCGCGGGAGATCGTGCGGTAGCCGCGAACCATCTTTACGGCAACCACCCTTTGGGGCGCGTTTAGGTGGTGGACGGCAAGCCGCGCCAAACCACGCGCCCACACCGGGGCCCCGTAAAGGGCCATGGACCTCACAATCCCCGCGTAGAGCCTCCGGCAGGAGGCGTTTGGCCCCCCCAGGTTCGGCAGGAGCCGCCTGAAGGCAGCCCCGGTCCGTTCCAGTTTGGGAGCCAAACGTCGGAAGTGCTCAACGAAGTTCCATCGGCCGTCGAGGACGAGTCCTAGGTACTTCAACGTCGACTCGACGCCGATGGATACCCCTCCTACCATCACTGAGGATCCCGGTGGTGGCCTGTTCCGAGGACCATGGAAGTGCATGGCCTCGGACTTGTGCAGAGCCACCTCGAGACCCAGTTGCCGGATCCTCTCAACAACTATCGCAACCCCGCGTGTCATAGTTTCCGCCGCCGCCTCGTACGACCCCCCTTGTGCCAGTACCAGCGTGTCGTCAGCGTAGCAAACTACGCTGACGCCGGTAGGGAGGTCGGCGCGCAGCACCCAGTCGTAACCGATGTTCCACAGGGTCGGCCCCAGAACCGAACCCTGTGGGACACCGCACGACATCTCTCGCCGGTTCCACTCACCGTTGCGACCGGGGTAGATGACGGCCCTGTCCGTCAGATAGTCCCCGACTATACGACGGAGATAGGTCGGCACCCGGTGATACCGGAGTGCCTCCCTAATGCAGCTCCAGGGCATGGAGTTGAAGGCGTTGGCGATGTCGAGAGACACCGCCAAAACAACCCTCCCCCTGGCCACTGCATCCCCCGTCGTGAGGGCTCTCACGCGCATGATGGCGTCCACCGTAGAGCGCCTCTTGCGGAAACCAAACTGGTGTTCCGCAAGATCCGGCCCCGTCCCCGCAAGGTGCTCGGCGAGGCGGTTTGCAATGACTCTTTCAAAGAGCTTGCCCACCTCGTCGAGCAGCACCACGGGCCGGTATGCGGACGGAGAGTCCGCAGGGCGCCCCGGCTTCCAAATGAGGACCAGCTTCCCCGTCTTCCAACGAAGCGGGAATTGGCCTCTCTCCAAGCATGCGCTTAGGAGCCCCTCCAGTCGGGGCCCGAGAGCCTCCGAGGCCAGGACCCAGGCTTTGCCAGGCAAGCCATCGGGTCCTGGGGCGGTATTCCTGGCCTTGAGCCTACGTACCGCCACTCTCAGGTCTACCCCGGTCCCTTCCGGGATGTCGTCGTCGTCGTCCTGGTGGTCCGCTTCCGGCACCGCAGGTGGCGGAGCCATAGGCGGGGGCGGATGTTCCGCTCGCGCAGGGAACAGAGCGCTCACCACGTCCTCCACGAGCTGAGGCCGGAGACTCTGCGTCAGCGGGGGGGCCCAGGTGCGGAGTTTATCCCGCACCATCTTGTAAGGGCGCCCCCACGGATCTCTGTCGAGAGTCTCCAGCATCTCCTCACGGGCCCGATCCCGGGCCCGCATGACAGCCTCCCGGAGGGCGGTCTTCGCCGCTCTGTATCCCTCGTACAGCTCCGCCTCAATGGCTGCCGCATTCGGTGGACGAATGCGGAGCCTGCGATGCCTGGCGTACAGGTGCCGCGCGGCGACACAAGCCTCGCGCAGACACGTCAGCTCACGCGACCACCAATACACCTGACGCCGGGCGCTTCCTGGCCGGACGCGGGGCATTGCCACGTCACATATCTCGGACATGGCCTCCTGGAACCACCCTGCCTCATCATTGACGTCGGCAGGCCTATCCGGTGATGACACCCAGGCCTGCACGATCGAGGCTTCCAGGAGGAGCTCCCGGTCCAGCTGCTTCAGCGCCCAACGCGGACCACTCGGGGCCTGTTGGACTGGCGCGCTCGAGGGCTGGGTGGAGACGTCAAACCGGATGTACCGGTGGTCGGAGTAGGTCTCCACCCCCTCCATGACTCGCCAGTCAATGGCACGCGGCGACAGAGCGGGGCTAGCGAATGAAATGTCCACCACCGACTCGCCCCGCATCCGCACACACGTGGGGACAGAACCCCGATTTAGGACGACCAGGCCTGTCTCCAGAGCCCAGTCTTCCACCATCCTACCCCGCACATCTGTACGACGAGAACCCCAAGCCAAGTTCTTGGCATTGAAGTCCCCGAGGACAAGTACGGGGAGGGGATAGCTTCCGACGACGACTGCTCTCAGCTCTGCAAGAGAGTTGTGGAGCTCGGCGAGAGATCGGTTCGGGGAGAAGTACACCCCCACAACGACGAACTCCCCGAACCGTGTTGATAATAACCCCTGGGAATGAGGTAATCGCTTCCAAGCAGTTTCTAAAATAAATTTTGTAAATAGTTCGTAATCATTTATCTGATGGAGTCGATTCATTCGTGATACAATCATAATATAGCTGCATCATGGCTATACCATGATGCAGCTTAGCCATGATGCAGCTATATTATATTACCATCCTCTTACTTATTTTGGGTTGGGTTTAGAATCAAGTCGCCTGAATTTGAGGAGTCTGTCACTGTGGAGGGCTCAATGGGGCTTATCTCAAGCGCCCCCAAGCAATTTTAGCTGCCGGAGCTGCGTCGAAATATTTAATATAATTTTCTAAAAATATTCATAAATCACTAATTAATACCTGAAACGGTACTTTTGACATTGACTGTAATCAGTAACAGATATACTCGACCAAAGAGTAGTATTTACTTAGAAGTGGCGCTAGTTGCCATGATAATATCGACTCCTTGTTAAAAAATTATATTAAAATATTTTCTTAGTGAGATATTGTGCGTAAATGTTATATATCAGTAACTAAGCATTCGATAATCACCATCTATTGTTAGTGAGCATATACATACAGTGTAAAAATAGTAAAAAGTGTAAAACTAATTTGTCAACAAAAACAGTGTAATCAAATAAACAGTGAATTCAAAACATCGGAAAACATAAATAAAATTGCATTAACAGTGACATTCCAATAAACTACAATAACTTTTGCAGTGGAAATACTAATTAAACTCGTAAAAACTAATCAAGACGTAATTGTGAAAAAATTTGTTCGTTATTCTGTTTGAATTTTACCACTGTAATTAAAACAATTCATATAAACCACGAAAAGCGCTATCTATGTCACACGGAATTAACCATCAAAAAAATAAATAAACTCAATCAATAATACTACTTTACGCCGCTCGAGGACGCTACTATTACCAATATTGATTAAGAAAACCGAGTGTAATATTTATTACCCAATATGCTCAATGCGAAGGGTGCAAATGTAATACTAATAATTCAGAGTTTTTAAAATGCGCGCACTGCAGTAAATATTACGATCTCCTATGTGCAAACATGCCTGAATACCAATTTTTTAATACAATGTCAAATCAACAAAAAAATATATGGAAATGCCAAGCTTGCATATGCAATATGCCAAAGGGAGACAATTCTAACACCCCAATAAAACCATACATGCAACAAAATACATGCGATGATTCCATAAATGTTACAAAAAGGCGAACACCCACTCGGATCACACAAAATTACAACAATGAAAATGATCAATCTTTAGATGATATTATTGGGAATACAATTAACCAAAGCTCGGAAAGTATTATATTAGCGCCAAATGACTCCGGAACCTCAAAAGCTGAAGATCTAATGCTAGAAAAATTGAGCAAACTCTTAGATTCCAAACTAGAAAAAATGAAAATATCCCTTCTCGAAGATGTTAAGATTACGATTCAGACAGAAATAGACACTGCTTTATCAAAACTTAGAAACCAAGTGGAACATATCACAAATCCTAATAATAGAACAAGACAAAATAAAAGGAAAAATTGACACAATTGACAAAAACATAGAACATATTGAACACCAACTACACCTTCTAAAAAACTCAAGAAAAATTGTACTCTATGGGCTTCCTGAAGGACACCACGAAACGGAATACGAACTTATAGACCGTATCTCTAAAGCCTTTCATAACATAATGAATGTAAACATTGATCCATACATAGAAGAGATAAGGAGTATTGGAAAACGAGGAAGCCATAGACGCTTAGCTATAGAATTAACAAATAAGAGAATAACGAGATACGTGATAGAAAATTCTACCGTCTTTCAGAACTCAGGACTGGCTGTTGGGATATTCATGGATAAAAAAGCGTTGAAAAATCGCCATGAACTCCGGGAAAACCTGAAAATAGCTAGACAAAATGGTAACCATGCTATAATTAAAAATAACAAACTGTATATAAATGGTCAAGAGTACGTGAAAAGTCCCCCACAAACCACTGAAACGTCCCAGCCTCAGACTCCATATATAGAATACAGTAGTCGTAAAACAAGTTGAGATAGCAACATCACCACAACCAACAAAGTATAAATACCACCGCAGTCACAATTAGCAGCGTCGATGTCAACACAAACGAAGACCACTCGTAACTGTACATTTCGATACTGAACTAAATGTTATTTTTCAAAATATACAAAGTATAGGCAATAAGCTTCACGTAGTCGAACATTTCCTATTAGATTTAAACAAAGATATATTAATATTGTCAGAACTATGGAAAAATAAGAACTATTGTGATATGATTTCATTGCCTGGATACAGAATGGTCTCCACCTTTTGTCGTGAAACACATGAAGGGGGAAGTGTTTGTGCAATTATTAAAGATAATTTAAAATGTATCGAGAGGCAAGATATAACGATTAGAATTTATAATAGAATTTTGTGTCATAGAAATACCGAGATTAAATTGTATTTCTATAGGTTTATATAGAGCAGACCGACGTATTAATATATTTTTCCAACAGCTAGAAAAAGTGTTACACAAATTAAACACCAAACATAAAAATAAATATATAATAATAGGAGGTGACTTCAATATAAACATATTAAACAAAAAAAAAACAGACGGAGGATCTTATCAACTTAATGTATAAAAACAATCTCAAACAGATTATTAAAGAACCAACGCGAGTATCAAAAAGTTCCTCGACCTGCATTGAGTTACTCTTCACAAACTACATGCCCCTTATTAGTAAAGCCAGCGTCCAAGACTATGGCCTCTCCGATCATAAGGGCATTACATTAAAAATAAAATCGAAACAGTTTCATCATAATAATAATATAACGTGGTACATACAAAAACGATTATTCACGAAAAAAACCATATTTAATTTTAACACATCATTAAATGACATACAATGGCAAGAAATAATTAACACAAATAACAATTTAAGCACCAATTATGATTTATTTATCAGTATACTGACTAAATTAGTTAACATACATATACCGATGCAAAACTTAAAAAATAAATAATAAACCAAATAAAGGGTGGCACAACACCGGTCTTAAAATATCATGTGCACACAAAAGAAAATTGAGGGCCTACCTAAATGTGACTGACAATGACATATTACGTAAATTTTATAAAAAATATAGCCTAACTCTAAAACGTAGTGTAAAAATATCTAAAAAACTCGAATTTAGTAAAAAAATGGAAAACTCCGACAACAAAACAAAAAAAATGTGGAATATCATAAGAGAAAAAACAGGTAAACCAAAAAGAATTTTTTTTTTAATATTTTGTGGAGGGAGTCCCTCCACAAAATATTTAAAAAAAAATTAACAACCACGTTATAAAATGCCCAACAACTATTTGCAATAATTTCAGTGAGTATTTTGCTACTGTCGGTATGGACACAAATAACACCAACAAAAACAACTCGCTAGGTCGACCCGTCGTAATCTCACAAATGTATTCCATGTACTTGCGGCCTGTAGACAGAAAAGAAATAATGGACATAATCCGCTTAATTAAAAATACACAGAGCTACGGTATAGATGAGATCCCTCCAATGTTACTAAAACAATGTGCAGAAAAACTGTCAATACCGCTCACATTCCTAGTGAATCAAAGTCTCCGAGATGGCCAATTTCCAGACCCCCTAAAAAGGGCGACACTTACACCCTTAGTAACTATAGACCTATAGCTCTATTACCCCCGTTTTCGAAAGTGTTTGAAAAAACAATGTGTACCAGATTATATGATTTTTTAGAAAAATATAACATCCTCGATGACAGCCAAAACGGGTTTAGGAAATCAAGATCAACTATACTAGCAGTATATAAGTATATCCAGACTGCCCTAAAACATATAAATGATAAGAAACATGTACTGGGAGTATTACTTGACTTGACGAAAGCATATGATAAAGTACTGTACGACATTCTTTTACATAAACTGCACGGTTCTGGTATTCGCGGTCCAGCTTACACATGGTTTAAATCATGTTTGGAAAATAGATCACAAATAGTGCAAATTGACCATTTCCACTCCACCACAAATGAGGTTAAAATAGTGAGATCTGAGAAAAGGAGCATAAAATGCTCAATTCCACAGGGCAGCGTGTTAGGTTGTGTGCTGTTTCTGATATACATAAACGACTTGCCAAAAGTACTAGATAAAGAACAAACATTGCCCGTCTTATTCGCTGATGATATATCAATATTAATTGCATATGACAAAACCAAAAACCCAACACAAATACTTCGAGAAACTCTAGACACAGTGAGCCGCTGGCTCAATGACCATAACTTAGAAATTAACTATAACAAAACAAAAACCATCCAATTTAGAACATACAAAAACACCCACATAAACATCGACACAACATACAACAACACACAACTAGAAACCGTAAATACATTCAAATTACTTGGTATAACTATAGACACGCACGTCAACTGGAAATCACACATCGAACATATTAAAAAAAAACTATCTCAATTCACATACGCTCTATTCCAACTTAAATGCAGCACAAACGAAAAAACCGCACTGTCAGCATACTACGCATATGCATACTCCTGGTTAAGATACGGCATTATGTTGTGGGGAAATAGTGTACACTTTCAGGATCTATTTATACTGCAAAAGAAATGTATTAGAATCATCGGCCAAATTGAAAATACTGACAGTTGCAAACCCTATTTCATTAAAAATAACATCCTCACACTACCATCATTATACATATTTGACATTTGCATATTTGTATTCAAGAACATAAATCACTTCACAAAAGTAAAAGACAATCACAATATAAACACACGCCACAGAGAGAGACTATACCTACCACCATCAAGAATTAAAATGCTAAACCAGAGTCCCATGGCTGTAAAAATATACAATAAATTACCTATCCACATAAAAACTGAAAATAAGATTACACTTTTCATTAATAAACTAAAAACATTCTTAACAGAAAAATGTTTCTACTCAGTTAAAGAATACATTGAAGCAAAACACGAATAACAAATTGCATATCTTTACACAAATAACAGAACTAATATAGATAAACATTAAGTCAACATAAATACATAAAAAAAGGAAAAAGCGGTTTTGATACACAAAAATTACTATAGACAGTATCAGATATCAGTAGAAGAATAAATATTGTGTTGATATAAAATGTCATAAATGCCTTAATATTTTGCACAATTTAATACTGTTAAATTATATACTATATTATTAATTCATTCTTTAATGTTTTTATTCTATAATGTTTGTATTTAATAACTTATTTTATCTCCCTTTCTCAAATTTGCACTGCCTGAAAAAGGCTACTAAGTTGAGACAAATTTTTATTATTGTAAGACCATTAATGTACACTTGGTTGGCAAATAAAGATTGATTGATTGATTGATTGAAGAGAATATAATCACTTCGTTTATACTCGACTTCGCTACTAGCGTCATAAGCGTCATTCCGTTGCTTCCGAGTTTAGGTGAATGTGCTCCTTATTGTTATTATCTGCCTCCTGTTTTTGGACGACTTCCCTACCCCTCTGGAGACCGATTGCTTGCTATTTTACGACGTTTTTGGAAATTTCAGCTACCCCCCCGAACGGGTTCCCGCCTTGTCGTGGCGGGGGGGGGGGGGGGGGGCTTAGTAGCCGTGGCTTGGTCAACCGCGGTGAACAAAGAGGAACTCCTTGGCTGGCCCGAGGTGTAGGGCCGGCCCGAGGTGACCACTCTGAGTGGGCTTGACGAGTCCACTTCGAATGTGTGTTGGTGGGCTGCGGTGAGAGGGGTGTCCGCTCCCTCTACCGCTGCAGCCGAGGTGGAGTCGCGGAGGAAGAGGAGTGCTGGTATGGCGATGCGCCACTCGCCCTATCCTCCGCGACTCAGACGGGGCCGCACCGTTGATGCGGTGGTGGTGGAGCCACAGGGGGAGAGAAGTGTCGGTATTGCGAGGCGCCGCTCTCGCTACCCTCCGCGGCCGAAACTTGGTAGGCGGCGGAACCCGAGACCAGACCCGCCACTGGGGTCGGGAAAGCGGGCGCTACTAAGCGCTCGATTTTCCTGGCCCCATGGCCTCCGCGTATCGGACTCGCGGGGGTCCGATACGCAGGTGGAATTGGAGGCTGTGGAGGGGGGTAGTTGAACACCTCGCTACCCCCTGCAGGAGACGAGGCCCGGACAAACCGGGCCAGCACTAGTGTGGGGCTGCGGAAGAATTTGGATTCCTGCGGCCCCGCGCGCACGTGTGAGGAGACACCGTGGGGTTTTAGCCGGTAGGAGTTCGGCATAACCTTCCGGTTGCCCGCGCAGCCGGAGGTGTCCAGGAGGATTTCCCGACGAAAAAAAAAGGTAGCCCAACGCCACTTAACGTGGCACAGTTGAGGGTAGGTCAGTTGATGGAGCTCCGCTAAGCGGGGCTCCTATTTCTGCATGGTTTATAAAAAATAATAACCACGAAGGGGATGAAGGGGTCTGTTCGCTCGCTTCGCTCGCTCACTTGATCCCGCCATCCCCTTCTAACCTAACCTGTCCGAGTCAGGTTGCCCCAAGTCCCAAGCTCGCTTCGCTCGCTTTTGCACCAAATAAAACACCAAAATGTAAATAAATAGTAGTAGTAAAATGTAACTTTTATAATTACTTTAATAAATAAACATATTTTATAACTTCCACCATTTCCAAAAACGTCGTAAAATAGCAAGCAATCGGTCTCCAGAGGGGTAGCGAAGTCGTCCAAAAACAGGAGGCAAATAATAACAATAAGGAGCACATTTACCTAAACTCGGAAGCAACGGAATGACGCTTATGACGCGAGTAGCGAAGTCGAGTATAAACGAAGTGATTATATTCTCTTCAATCAATCAATCAATCAATCTTTATTTGCCAACCAAGTGTACATTAATGGTCTTACAATAATAAAAATTTGTCTCAACTTAGTAGCCTTTTTCCGGCAGTGCAAATTTGAGAAAGGGAGATAAAATAAGTTATTAAATACAAACATAATAGAGTAAAAACATTAAAGAATGAATTAATAATATAGTATATGACGCTTATGACGCGAGTAGCGAAGTCGAGTATAAACGTAGTGATTATATTGTCTTTGGTCGAGTATATCTGTTACTGATTACTGTCAATGTCAAAAGTTCCGTTTCAGGTATTCAGATATTAATTAGTGATTTATGAATATTTTTAGAAAATTATATTAAATATTTCGACGCAACTCCGGCAGCTAAAATTGCTTGGGGGCGCTTGAAATAAGCCCCCTTGAGCCCTCCACAGTGACAGACTCCTTAAATTCAGGCGACTTGATTCTAAACCCAACCCAAAATAAGTAAGAGGGTGGTAATATAATATAGCTGCATCATGGCTAAGCTGCATCATGGTATAGCCATGATGCAGCTATATTATGATTGTATCACGAATGAATCGGCTCGATCAGGGAATGACCACGCTCTCAGTATATCAGCGTAAAATAGTAGCTTAATATTACTGTGTTTCGTATGGAAAGTGTAGAGAACCGGAGACCCTTTTTACTGGAAAAGAGGCATTCCATATTAGACCTAAGGGGTGATAACGCATCTGCATTTTGATTCTTAATTGAGAATAAATGTAGATGTTTATGGGCCAGATGATCTACTTACCATCAGGTGCACTGTGTGCTCGTTTGTCACTCATATTCTATAAAAAAAACCTACCCTGACGGACTCCTGAGCAAAAAAAGATTCCTACCACCTATTAAGTAATCATAATTACATGATTGCAATCTTCCCGACTTTGACGTCCTCAGCCGATTATGCCGATTCAGTTTAGCAGCCGGTCTAACAGTCTTTGTACAAATCTTCATCTGGTTCTCGATTGGCAGCCTCGTACCGGTAGGCGAAGTGTAGGGCGACCCCCATTAGATGGAGCGACGACCTGGTAAGACATGCCGGGAGTCGATGGATGCAGGTGGCTCAGGACCGTGCTTTATGGAATTCCTTGGGGGAGGCCTATGTTCAGCAGCAGACTTGTGAAGGGCCGTTAATGATGTTGATGATGAATGTGGACAGCTCATAATATGGACAGCACGGGAAATGCCCAAAATCGAAATATGTATCAAATCTTTATTATTAATAATTTGATCTCCCAATATCGTCGCTCATGATTGAACAACAGCAGTTCAATTCAGTCCATCGTATTTACTCGTATACATTTTTACAGTAAATAACTCTCTAATAAATTTTTGTCTTCAAAATTTCTTAAAAAATATTTGAACATTTACTATAGTATTGCTATTTCCCAGAAATAATAAGCCAATATTAGGGGACTCATTTATAATTTCTGATTTCGCATAATATTACATTGCCACGGTATACTTAGTCACGCTACGACGATGTTCTACTTCTCCTATTACTGTTGAAACCGTTGATTATTTTGGAAAGCCGGCAATATGCATTAATTTTTCTGTTATGAGGAATAATAAAATGAAAACAGTCTTAACGGCTGCTATTTGTAGAAAACTTTAACATTCTAGTTTAGGATTTTATTTATATGTATGTGTGTAGTTATTTATACTCTCACTAGTATCATTATTGCATGCTAATAATGATAATGTCTTAGGTGTCATTAAAAAAAATACCGATGGCAAGCTTTAGTTGTGTAGAGAGTTATGCCTGTCATTCACATACTTTATCAGTAACTGTCGCTGACTTTGACTAGTGGGCTGGCTTCGGTGATATTTTGTGCTGTCAGCCATTTTTTTTTATATATGTACATAGTTTTATAGGTTTACATTTTCATCAGGCTGGACTGTCAGTGGTTTTACAAGTCACTACTTTTGTCACATGCACTATAATGTATAATATTGAGTTGTTACAGCGGTATTTCATATTATCAGCATATTTATTACTAGTGAGTGTACTGGACAGGATCTATTATTTAATATTTTATACAGGGACTCAATTTTATTCAGTTTCAAATTTTCAATTTTATAAGTCCATAAGTATCCAGATTTATTTAAAATTATTTTTTTCTAATACGAATAACGTTATTGTTTTCAGGTCTTAATACAATATTTTTTTATATGATAGGGTGACAAACGAGCACACAGTCCATCTGATGGTAAGCGGTTGTTGTGACCCATAGACATCTACATTTATGCTCAATAAAGAATCAAAATGCAGATGCGTCGTCAACCGTGAGGACTAAGATGAAATGACTTTTTTCCAGTAAAATGAGTCTCCGGTTCTCTACACTCACCATACGAAACACAGCAGTGTTAAGCTGCCATTTTACGCTGGTATTCTTTGAGAGTGTAGTCCTTCCCCGTACGAGCCGACCCATTCGTGCTACAACTATACTACTAATATAGCTGTAGCATGGCTCTACCATGTATAAAAATATAATGGAAATTTAGCCATTAGTAGCTTATTTATTTATTTATTTATTCTTTTTTAATACAACATTCATTCTTAACAACTACCTTATAATAAGGATATAAAGGGCGGACTTAATGCCTTGTGGCATTCTCTACCAGTCAACCCTGGATGATTTGAGAAGCTGTGGTAGGTGCAACACCACTCCATAAATTAATAAATAAGTAAAAACAGTATATCTTATAACAAAAAGCAAATAAATAAAATATTTTTAAACTATACAAACTTAATATCTTTTTTTTTGTTTTCTTTTTATAGGATAAGGGTGAAAATCGAGCACATAGTCCACCTGATGGTAAGTGGTTGCTGCGGCCCATAGACATCTACATCTATCCTCTGTTACAGATCAAAATGCAGATGCGTTTTCACCCGTGAGGACTAGGATGGAATGCCTCATTTCCAGTAAAAAGGGCCTCCGGCCACCTGCACTCACCAAGCGAAACGTAGAGGTGAACCTCTACTTCACCCTGGTATTCTGTGAGGTCGTGGTACCACCCCGGTTCGAGCCGGCCCATCCATGCGACAGCAAAAGCTGCCGCCTGGCTCTACCACTGTTAAAAATCTATCTACTTAGTAATAAAGAAAAAAAATAATAGTAAATATATAAACGGATACATATATATACAAAATCTCTAAATAAATATAAAATAACATAAAACAAAAATAAAATAACATGATGCATATTAAAATACATATTATACAAAATTACAAAGCGAAAAAGGGAGAAAAACAAACATCGGATAAATCAGGTGGTATTATTCCTGTTAAAGAATTCTCGAACTAGTCTTTTAAAATAATGATTGTTACTGTTTTTTTTTTATAAATGATCAGGCAAGGCATTCCAGAGCAGTATGGACTGTACAGTAAAAGAGGAATTAAAGAAACCACTCTTATTTGGTATTATGTACCCTGTAGCCAATAGTAGCTAACTACCTTACTTATAACTGGCCAACAATACTCAACCCCAAGCTAACGAGGCTTTTTTCTAGTATAATGTACAGTAATAACGATTTTCAACAATCTGTTTTAAAATAGAATAATAACCCAATGGAATCACGTACCTGCGCGTAAACTTTTTTTTTATAGGATAAGGGTGACAAACGAGCACACAGTCCACCTGATGGTAAGTGGTTGCTGCGGCCCATAGACATCTACATCTATCCTCTATTACAAATCAAAATGTAGATGCGTTGTCACCCGTGAGGACTAGGATAGAATGCCTCATTTCCAGTAAAAAGGGCCTCCGGCCACCTGCACTCACCAAGCGAAACGCAGAGGTAAACCTCTACTTCACGCTGGTATTCTGTGAGGTCGTGGTACCACCCCGGTTCGAGCCGGCCCATCCGTGTGACAGCAAAAGCTACCGCGTGGCTCTACCACTGTTTTAATAATTTAAATTTAAATGTAATAATTTTAGTTGCGTAATACGTTTATTATAATGTTCGGGAATGGGCCGTGAACAAAAGTCGGATTCATAAACCAATACGACCATAGTTTGGCAGCGAACATTTTTGTATTTATGACAAGAGCAGCAGCACACAGTCCTGCATAACTCTTGCTATATCAATACGACATTTTTGGCAAACGAAACCAACGCTATATTTAGGCTACAATAATAATTTAAAAACGATTTTGAATACGTAACCATGACAAAAAAATCTTAAGAAAGGAGAATGGGATTTTTGGGCCTGAAGTTAACTAATTGGATTATACTTTAAAAAATTGGCCATATTTTTCTTAAGTAAAATACAAAAACTTAGCTCTTTTTATAATCTAGATTACGAAAAAACAATAAAATAAAAATAAGTCAGAAAATCGATTGTAGTGTATTCTTTATGGCAATAAATCGAGTACCATACACTAGTGAAATTCTCGTTTCTGAACGTTATCTGACAATAGAGGACTTCTCATTTTGAAAGTTCACAGTTCAAACTTCAAGCTATTTACTTAAAACAAAAAGATCGTTTTTCGATTCTATTTGAAACGAGCAATATAATCGATTCTCGATTAATTTGAGCATTTTACTATCTATTTCGATTATGTTTCTGTGTTAACTAGGGAGATAAAAAAATTGCGTACAAATCTAAAAAAAATAATAATGAAAAATACAAAATATCAAAATTCCAAAAAGCAACAGTTTCAACAACAATTCTAGTAATCGATCTCCGAGCGATATCCCTAATATTCACTTCATTTAGTTGTTGTTGTTTTAACTTTCGTTAATCGTTTCACCATTTCGTTTAATTATCAGCCACAGCTATTTTGGTGATTATATACTGATCCTGCTTTTATATCTTTAAGTAATTTTAGTGAAAAATAGCTTGTTACAGTGTAATAACAGTGAAAAATCACCTGATACAGTGTAGGTGATAGATAATCTCACTTTTACTTATTGTTCAATAACTCAGCTCCTAGATTGCCAAATCTTGCCAGATTTTCAGCTTTGAATTGTTTATATATACGCTTTCAAATGGCCCTACTTTTATCTTGTTAACACTTGGGCGCAAGAATGTATGGAGACGTCTCCTTCTCTTTTGAAGACATTTTAACTGTCTTAAGTTTTGATTCGGTATAAGGTTCGGTGGGAGCCACAAAGAGGGCAGTTCAATCGGGGATGTAACACGCGCTCTTCCGATACCAGCGTAAAATATAAGTTTATTTGATATGGTGAGTAACGAGAAACCAGAGACCCCTTTACACTGCTAACGAAATATTCTATCAGCTCGTAGAGTTGACAACTTATCAGCATTTTGATTCTTAATCGAGATGTCTATAAGCCACCAGATAGACTGTGTGTTTGTTTATGATCTTTACTTAGATAAAAAGTTGTTACTTTCAAAAAACTAATAGGAGTTTGCACTTAATGTGAGCTTTAAGCAAATTTGAACTTTAACGTTCAATGTTACATAAAAGTGACAAAAGTGACTTTAAATCTTAAAAAAAAAACAAGTTATCAAACGTGACTTTATTCGAATCAAATTATTAAGAATAAAGATTTGATTCGATTTCGATTTTGGGCATTTTCCGTGCTGTCCATATTATGAGCAGTTCACATTCATCATCATCATCATTAAGGGCCCTTCACAAGTCCACTGCTGAACATAGGCCTCCCCCAAGGAATGCCATAAAGCACAGTCCTGAGCCATCTGCATCCATCAACTCCCGGCATGTCTTACCAGGTCGTCGCTCCATCTAGTTGGGGTCGTTCTACACTTCGCCTACCGGTAGGAGGCTGCCACTCGAGAACATTTTTCCCCCCATCGGTTGTCGTTTCTTCGAGCAATATGGCTCCAGAGAGCTGTCCATATTATGAACGTAATATTATTAATATAATGTTACTATGTCAAATATTGCCTGCCCCAATGGTAGTCAGTGATAAGAGTGATTGGCTCCAAGTTGCGGTTCCCGTCGAGTTCGAGTCCCAATAAGGAGCGAAATTTTTTCACTCACTCTGTGAAAGCTGGCGATGTTGGTACGTACATTTATTATATATATTATATTTACCGATAGTCCCCAAGGCTTGTAAACACGATAACTTTTGAAAATATCAATTGTTTAACTCAATCTATTTTTTAATCTCTTCATCTATCATGTGGGAAGCCACTGAATGTAAATGGCAGTGTAATTTTGTTTTGTTTCATCATCATCATCATTACAGCCCTTCACAAGTCCACTGCTGAACATAGGCCTCCCCCAAAGAATGCCACAAAGCACGGTCCTGAGCCACCTGCATCCATCGACTTCCTGAATGTCTTACCAGGTCGTCACTCCATCTTGTGGGGGTGTTTTGTTTAGCTATAATTAATTTTTTTCGCCTCCAAAATGACGAAATTTTCATTGATTTGGTAACCTTGTATGTAAATTATTTCTGTAAATGGGGAGCTACAGCCACAGAGTAGTTTACTCACTCACTCAGTTCGGCGTCAATCACAGAGTACTTTGAATAATCAGAAAGCGTCAATCGCCGTCGTGAGTGAACATTGTTTCGGTTGTTTGCAGCGGCTCAAAAGGATCGCTGTATAAATACACAATATTCGAATATCCAAATTTCTTAAATACTTGATTATAATATACAAGTATAAAAAGGCCAGCGTGGGCTTAGCCCACTCCACACATGTTATCTTTAAAATCAGTACAAATACTAAAAGTAAATAAGATATTATATGCGTTTCGGCCTAGTCTCGTCTTAGCGAGCGATCCAGGCAGCCAGCTTCACTTGTCAATTATGTTTAGATTGTAATAAAATAAGAGTATTTTTTATTACAATAATTTAAAAGCACAGAATAAATAATAGTAGTACGTACTAAAAGTAAGTAGTATAAATTTTTTTTGTCGTGGGTGACATTTTCATGGTTTTCGAGAGTGTTGAAACCGATAGGGTTGTCGAAATGTAAATCCAAGATGGCGGCCGCAATAGGTATCAGTTTTTTCATCATGGGTGTCATAATGTCATTTTCATGATTTTCGAGGGTGCTGAAGCCGATAATGCTGTCGAAATGAAAATCCAAGGTGGCGGCTGCAATAGGTATAAACTTTTTCATCATGCGTGTCACTTTCATGGTTTTCGAGAGTGTTGAAACCGATAGGGTTGTCGAAATGAAAATCCAAGATGGCGACCGCAATAGGTATCAACTTTTCCATCATGGGTGTCATTGTCATGGTTTTCGAGGGTGTTGAAGCCAATAGTGCAGTCGAAATGTAAATCCAAGATGGCGGCAGCAATAGATATCAATTTTTCCATCATGGGTGTCATTGTCATGGTTTTCGAGGGTGTTGAAGCCAATAGTGCAGTCGAAATGTAAATCCAAGATGGCGGCTGCAATAGGTATAAATTTTTTCATCATGGGTGTCATTTTCATGGTTTTCGAGAGAGTTGAAGCCGATAGGGTTGTCGAAATGTAAATCCAAGATGGCGGCTGTAATAGGTATCAACTTTTTCATCATGGGTGTCATTTTCATGGGTTTCGAGGATGTTGAAGCCGATAGGGTTGTCGAAATGTAAATCCAAGATGGCGGCTGCAATAGATATCATTTTTTTCATCATGGGTGTCATTCCCATGGTTTACGAGGGTGCTGAAGCCGATAGTGCTGTCGAAATAAAAATCCAAGGTGGCCGCTGCAATAGGTTTAAACTTTTTGTGTCACTTTCATGGTTTTCGAGAGTGTTGAAACCGATAGGGTTGTCGAAATGTATTTAAACTACTTTAAAAAATTCCGTATAATCATGTTATATGTAATTTTTTTAATGCGCTTAAAGCATGCCCAATTGGATTTACCATTTTTTTTGTATTTTTCATTATTATTTTTTTAGATTTGTTCGCAATTCTTTTATCTCCCTAGTTAACACAGAAACATAATCGCAAATGGATAGTAAAATGCTCAATTTAATCGAGACTCGATTATATTGCGCTCTTTTCAGATAGAATTCGAAAATCTGTCTTTTTCTTTTAAGTAAATAGCTTGAGGTTTGAACTGTCAACTTTCAAAATGAGAAGTCCTCTATTGTATGATAACGTTCAGAAACGAGAATTTCACTAGTGTATGGTAATCGATTTATTGCTACAAAGAATACACTACAATCGATTTTGTGACTTATTTTTTATTTTACTGTTTTTTCGGTATCTAGATTATAAAACTTTTTGTATTTTACTTAAGAAAAATATGGCCAATTTTTTTAAGTATAATCCAATTAGTTAACTTCAGGCCCAAAAATCCCATTCTCCTTTGAGTATCTTTGTTTACTAAATGTAGATTTAGGTTCATATATATAAGATGTTTCAACAATATAAATAATTAAACACAATATTAAAAGATAAAGCAAGGCAAGTGTGTCACGATTTTCTTTTCCTTGTTTAATTGGAACATTAGAAGTTTTTGCTTGATGTACTTTCATAAATAAATAATATTAAGTAAAAGTGTAAATTAAATATATATATATATATATATATATATATATATATAAATAAATGATATTAAACTAATAACGTAAAATTTTCGCTGATTTTATTAACTCTTATTAATATAGAAAGAGCATGTAAGTTGATTTAACCACATTCTGTTGTAGATAAACAAAAACTTTCCTGCTTAACTTCTCCCGGTTCTGTTTATGAATATGACACGCGCCTTGGGGCCGTGCAAATATATGTATGAGACGAACTGTTTCACTCCGCAGGCATATGATAAAAGTTTGTAATAGAATTTAGAAGTTTTAAGAAAAAATGTACTTTTTTCTTTTTCCGCCCGTAACAGTCCATTGCTGGACTCTCTCTCTCTCTCTCTCGTTGTAGGGAATAATTGCCTCATTCGCCATATCTGGCAGGCGGATTCGCAATCCTGGCTGTATGCGAGATCTTGCAATTTTTACGCTGATTCCTGCGTCCGGTCTTTATTGTTAAATCAGACAAACGAGAGCGTGAAATCGTGAATGTACAAACGAGGCGGCGTAATAGAATCCAATACTCCATATCGTTCCGTGGTTGCCTTAAAAGGCGACAGATGAAGATGAAATAGAAGATCTGTTTAGTTTTTATAGTCATTTTTGACTTTTTAAGGGTTTTATTATTTTACACTTGAGTGGACTTTTTGCTGGAGGATTTTTTAAAGCTTTTTTTAGGTAAAAAAAAAACAAATAGTAGATGTTGCAAAGATGTTCGAACCAGATAATGTTGAGATATTCCGTATTTATTAGAAGTTCTTTGAAGTAATATTTAAAAAAGTATAACTCTTTATTTTGTGTTTAAATATTTCGAATATCGTAACTGTATCTTGTAATATATATATATATATATATATATATATATATATATATATATATATATATATATATGTAATATGATATGTATCTTTGGGTTTTAGAGCAAGGAGATGTCCGCCTCGCTGCCCCAATGCATGTTGGTGAACTTCACATGTCTTCAAAATGTCTTCGATTGAGAGGAGGCCTGTGCATGTGCCTATGCTGTAACTTTACTTTATGTATTTTGAAAAACCTGGTAAGAAAATCACGAATATAGATAATACAATTGAACCTTTATTGAATTTAAATGAAAATATCAAAATTAACTATGTATATTATTATTCAAAAAATGTTTATTAATTTTACACACAAAAATACCTAGCTTCGTGAAAAGGTCGTTGGCGTTTTTATTTAAGGTTTTATTTTCGATTGGTATGGAAACGTTTGGGTTGATTGATGACCTCATTTCGATTATTGATACCACCGCTGTATGATTTTCTAGGAATGTTTCTTTCACATATGGCTACATTATGGAATTTGGTATCACTAGGGAAATTTTGAACTTAAAAAGATTAATAGACTTTCAAGAAAAGAGCCTAATCCTTTCTAAAGGTGTCAGCATACCTGAATCTTCTCTGATGTTGGTGATCAGGTGATTACGTACAAACGATAAGACGCATGCTCTTTTACTATTGTATAAAACATAAATAAAATGAAGCAGTATTTATTTCTCGTAAAAAACTTTTACGTTAATGTTATATTTTAATCTTTAATGGGGTCTCTTCCATAGATTGCCTTGTAGAGGAAGATTTGCCATGATTGCCCCGCTATGCAGGTAAATTGGCCACCGGTGCCTTTTCATTTTAACACTTAAGTAGAGAATATGCATGAGGACCTTATTTGTGTAAACAAAAGACGGTATGAAGATTTTTTTAAAATGCTATTTTGGTTTATGAGATAATCATTGAAAATTAATTTATTTTATCAGTTTTTTTGATTTCATGATTTTTTGATTTCTTCCATGTCTTTTGAATAAAATATAGTTTAGATTACTCCTGGCGTCACTACGTATCTGTTCGTGAAGTTAGAACTAGTTGAGCCATTCTGAAGATTAGTTCGACAGACAAACAAAAATTTAAAAAAGGCGATTCATATCTTAGTAGCATGCAAACATTACTCTGAGCTTATTTCAATATTACAGACAGATACTTTAATTTATTTTATATGTATATGTATAGATCTAACCTTTGAACTTTACTTTAAAACTTTAAATTGCGATTATGGTGGATCAACTCACTAAGCGATCCTTAAAAAGAAGAGTATATTTAATATGGGCCCATGTATTTAATATTTCACCTGTGTGTTACCTACCTTTAGCAAAGGTTGGACGTAATTCCTAATTAACTCTTTAAGATTCTAATTAAATGTAAATAAGAAAGTAAAGATTTGTTATATCTACGCGAACACTACACATTGACTAAAACTACTTTTACGGATTTTATCGCGTTTAATTAACTTATTTTTTTAATTCCCGACGTTTCGGGTGCTTTACAGCACCCATGGGCACCCTTAGTCCCCCGTGACCATATTGATTGTTACAGATTTTTGCTTATTGAATCAATAAAAGTTAAGAAAAAAATAAGAAAATTACTTTTCAGTTTTGCTAACATTCGTATTATGGTATTTATTGTATCTACATCGAGAATATATTAGGACTTTGTGGTTTTATAGAGTACATAATAAGCTATCGCAAATGCTTATGGGTATAATATAGTGCTATAATCTATATAAATAAATTAATAGAGGTTTGCAGTTGTCGCAAAAAAAAAATTAAAACCCTAAATTAGTCGCGGGGAACAGCTAGTTTAATATATAGTTATTAAGGTTTTAAGAAACAAAGATTCTTATAAGTCTTACGTGTGCAGTGAGTGTGTTTTCTAGCCGCGGCGAAGAGGGGCAAGCTGTGTAGCACGCTACGTTCTACCTCTGCTTCATGATAAAATTAGAGCCAGCCGCGCATTATTTGCGCGAACGACCAGATGCTGTTCAGTTGTACCTTGATCAATTGTCCCTCGTATTTTCCTATAGTTTTCTCAGAAAATTTTCACCGTTAAATAACTTGGAGTACTCGTCGATCATTTTTACTCACATTAATCCTAAGCACCGTTTGTCTCGCTCACACAGCTTAGGATTGGTTCAAACAAGGCGAGCAGGTAGTAAAGTAAAATTTTCAATGGCGACAAATGTACTTACCTAATAAAGACATGCAATGTTAAAAAAAAAACTATCTGCCAATAATTTTGTAATTTTGTAATGAAATGCCTACTTTTACACATTTAAGTACATAGTATGCTGATGTTTTAGAATCCTTATGATATAGGCAAACTTTTTAAATGGTTAACCACACAGATCCTGTACGTTTTTTTTTTCACCTCAGGTGCTCAAACTTAGAAGTTAAATAAAGTAAAAAATTTAAACTTATGTTTAGTACAGTACATATACATATAATACTACCCATAGTAGTTGAAAACTTTTAAGGGTAATTTAGAAACACCATTATTAGGAAACGCATTTAAAGGAAAACAATCCGATTTAGCCATTAAATTGCGGACGTGATGACCACAAATGTGAGCAGAAGTATGAATTTTCAGAATTTTATAAAACATGGCGTAGACCCTAAACCGTTTGGGATAGAATTTTTTTTAGGGAACCGAGGTCACCTCCCCCCTGCCCGAACACGGACGTACCAGAATATCCACCATTACTGGGACAACCTGTATATATATATATATATATATATATATATATATATATATATATATATATATATATATATATATATATACTAGCTGAGCAGGCAGACGTTGTTCTGCCTTTTCCGACGACCATATGTCCTAAAAATCATTAAATTCGGGATAAAAACTATCCTATCTATCAAGTTGGACCAAACTGCACACATTGTGAAACATTTCATTGAAACCAGTTCAGTAGTTTAGAAGTTCATCGCGGACAAACAATGTGACACGTAATTTTTATATACAACGTGTCCCAAAATTCAACGATAAGCCAATACCGGAGGATAGACCTGCCCCGGACTAATCGGGTAAAAAAAGAAAAAAAAATATATCCCAATTATATTTCCCTAAATTTTTTGAAGACTTTTACTTTTAACCAAATTTAACTTATCGTGGTGTAAAAAAAAAGTATGAACACTAGTATGGCAAGTTTTTTTAAAAATTGACGCAACTAACCAACATTCCAAAATGGTATAATACTCTAGGAAAACAAGTTATAAAAAAATATGGGCCTGTTATTTCTAAACAGGGGCCAAAATCCTTAAATTGTAATTGTCAGTAATCACTTTTACTACATGCCCAAAATGGGTTCCTGTTACAATTTCTAGGAATTCGAATGGGGCATTAATACCTTAGATGTTAGAGAGAGATAGATATATAGAGATATTTACGTTAAAAAGAGACAACAACAGGGCAGGTAGAGAAGCTGTTATTATTCTCAGCAAGTCGGTTCAGTACGCTCTGCTCCTTTGTTTACTGCGCACCGTTCCCAATTCAACTTACGTAGCCCTCGTACATACTTTTGGCTTGGCTTTTCGGACTGGAATCGACCTGCAAACTGAACTGACCTGGCATTATTTGGACTACGATTGTGTGTTTTGTGATTTAGAGTTCTGGCGCATTTTGGACTGTTTGGCGTTTAACATGCCGTAACCGTACACACCACAGGAATACGCTAATATGCATTTAATCTATGGAGAATGCCGATGTAATGCTGACGCTGCTAGCAGACTGTATCGAGAAAGATACCCAAATGCTCAAAAATATCCTGATTATCGAGTGTTTATTAATGTGCATCAAGCGTTTTCGGAGGGTCGTATGCCATCCAATAGGTGAAGCGCTGGAAGACCTAGATTGGATCGTGATGAAGAAGTTCTCAATGAGATAGAAAATGACTCCACTACTTCGGTACGTGCCATAGAAGAAGCAACAGGAATCCCAAAAAGTTTTGCACATCGAATATTAAAACGTCACAAGCTTCACCCATATCACTACAGGCGTGTGCAGACGTTATTACCGCGGGACTATCTGCTACGGGTCACATTTTACCGTGTAATGCTGCAAAGGCACAGTGAAGATCCCCACTTCCTAGACAAAATTCTATGGTCGGATGAAACAACGTGCAAGAAAGATGGGTATTTAAATCTTCACAACCTACATAGTTGGAGTAATGAAAATCTATACTTGATGAGACAAGACAAATCCCAATATGTATTCAAGGTTAACCTATGGACCGGCATATTAAATGGAAAAGTAATTGGGCCCTTTGAGTTACAAGGAAACTTAGATGGCAATAGTTATTTAAACTTTTTACAAAATGACTTGCAAGATTTGTTAAACGACGTGCCGTGATCTTCAAAACATGTGGTTCCAAAATGATGGTTGCCCAGCACATTATGCCTGTCCTGTGCGAGAATATTTAAATCAAGAGTATCCAGGGCGTTGGATCGGGCGACTTGGTCCTATCTTATGGCCACCCCGTTCACCCGATTTGAACCCCCTGGACTTCTTCTATTGGGGTTGTCTTAAAAACAGGGTCTACTCAAAACCCATTGTGACATTGGACGAGCTTCGTCGAAATATCACTGAGGCTGCTGATTACATTAATAGCAGAAGATATGCAAGACATATAAAACGATCATTTTTAAGGCGATGTCGTGCATGTATTAATGCTGGTGGCAAACAGTTCGAACATTTGATATAATGTTAATAACTTAATAAATTACACGTGAAACTGTTTGTACCATTTGTTTTGAAATATTAAACATTTTTCAAGAACTAATAATTTTATTACACCCGACCGTCATTTGGCCCCTGTTAAGAAATAGTAGGCCCATATTTTTTTATAACTTGTTTTCCTAGAGTATTATACCATTTTGGAATGTTAGTTAGTTGCGTCAATTATTAAAAAAAACTTGCCATACTAGTGTTCATACCTTTTTTTACACCACGATAAGTTAAATTTGGTTAAAAGTAAAAGTCTTCAAAAAATTTAGGGAATAAAATAAGTTTCATTAATTTTCGTGATAAAACAAGAGTTATTCTGGAGTTTTTAAGAATTGTGGTAGATAGCAGTACTATTCAGGATGCCTATAAAAAAAAGGAAAAATTTTTTTAAAAAATTGTGGTCATGGTAGTGAAAAATATCATAAACGGTCTCAATTTCTGAAGAATTTCATTTTTTTTATATAACTTAAAATATAATTGGGATATATTTTTTCTTTTTTTCCCCGATTAGTCCGGGGCAGGTCTATCCTCCGGTGTTGGCTTATCGTTGAATTTTGGGACACGTTGTATAAAGATTGAAAACTTTGTTAATATATCAAGCAACGCGTACAAAGTTGTGTGTATCAGTATGTAATAATTTGTACTAAAAGTAAATATTTGTTATATCAAAAACCAGTGCATGTTAATAATTATTAATAAATAAAGAGGCCCTGGTGATGGTAAAGGTTGATGGCTAGTAATATTACATTATGTGTAATAAATACTAAGTACTTAATAATTATTACACATATGGTAATAGCCATGATCAGTGCTAAAGTATTAGCTTTGTGTTCACCTGTCTGTCTACCATGCATCATGTAAATCAATAATGGGCTAAATTATCAATTTTGCATGGCATTCGTTACTGTTATTGCTTGAAAAACTTATAGTAAAAGACTAGTAAAAAATTAGAAGATAAACAAAGATAAACTCGTTGACGATTAACTATTAAAAAGCTATAGCTTGTAATAGTGCAGGCGATTGTTGCAGGAAGGATTAAGCTTTGTGTACCAATTTATTTTTGTGTAAGTATTAAATATGTCAAATCAACTTTTTAATAACAATTATTTATAAATCAATCAATTAGTAAAGTAAAGTAAAGTTACAGCCTATATACGTCCCACTGCTGGGCACAGGCCTCCTCTCATTTCTGAGAGGGTTTTAGGGCAAGGAATTGTCCACCGCGCTGTTGTGTGTGTGTGTGTGTGTTGTCCACATGCATGAATATCTAAACTATACTAAACTATCTAAAACTAGATCTTGTGTAGCATTATGTTGTGTAGCCTCTAACTGAAAAAGTGAACAGGCGATAAAATATATTTGTAAATTCAGTATCTCTCCATGATTTGAAATGTCTGCTGATAGTTACTAAGTTTCTATTGGTTCATTATCATTTAGGAAAATGCATGGCAAGAAATAATTTCATTATATAAATGATTTATGATTATACGCTTAGCTATTTTATTTATCTTTGTATAATAAAAAAATAAAGGGTTTTATCTCCGAGCTTTCGTTTCAGCGCTGGTGTAGCGGTGGATTTAAACAAAACGAGAGTTGATGTTGTGACGCTTACACGTTTACAGATGGTTAAATTCGAAATACTATTTTTGGATTACTTGCAAGCAGGGAAAAACATGGTCCCTGGGAAAGGTTTCGTTGGTTATGGTGCGATAGCAACAAATTTTGCTAATTTAGGATTGGTTTTGGTAATAAGACTTATGATGTGGATGATGATTAAGTTGAAGATCCTACTGTATTAACGACACATATACGAATAATCGACAAAGCTTTCTTAAATTAGACGACTTTAATGCACAATAATACTAATGACATCGGTAATTGCTCATCAACGTTTACACGTACTTCGAAAGGGCGTACTTAACTGAGTCATTGGTGATTTCCTTGACGTGTAATAGCAAATTTATGCCACTATTAAATGTTCCACCCTTAACAAAAGTAGATCATAAACTTTGATGATTCCAGTTTATGGTGCAAGTTTTATTATTGGTTTATTTATTTTTTAAATAATTTGTTTCAAAATTAACGTGTATTGGGATAATTTTTTCCCATTACATAGCTATTGTCATATCACATTACAGTATCAGTCTTTTGAGTTCGTTGCTACCAAAAGCATTTAAGTAGTACTAAGAGACCGGACATCAGGAACAATATGGTCACGTCTTTCTTATGTACGAGTACAATAGGATATATTTTTGATTTGTGTCATTTAGTCTTAGTGACAATATCAAAAGCTCAAGACGCATTCGTTTCGTAAATTTATAAAATATTTAAAAAAAATATGTCCGATTGTGCATGAAGGTATTGTAAGTCCCGATATATTGTAAAAACTGAATGTGAATTCCTACACAGCGCCAGTGAATCGAGCCAATCAAAGAGAACTCGGTCGTCGACGATTCGAGCCGCTCTGTTCTCTATGCGGTCAAGTGTAAGGAGCTCGCAATGGGGAGCCCCGGCCCAGAGATGAGAACAGAATTCCATGTGAGGCCGAACTCTCTACGTAGTACGCCAAGCTTTTTAGAAGCCAATTTAGCTTTATCTTCCAAGTGACAATGCTTCTGCAGGTCATTTGATATGTTGACGCCGAAGATTCCGCTACTGGCTGCGACAAAAAGAGAAGTGCTCTGAAATTGGGGAGATAGGATAAAGGTGTTCTTTTTAGCGATAAACGCGCAAACTTGTGAATTTGTGTAATAATTTATCGTGTAACGACTTTTAAGTTCAGTGCTTTTCTAAAAGATGTTAGATTTAAAGATTTAAAACACGAAGGCGCTCGGTAATTGGATTTGATGTTTCGCGATGTGCCTTAGACGCCGACCGACCTATCATATTTTTCTTATATTAAATATATATTTAATCATATTATTATATCGTCTAATGGACATATCGACGTCATCCAAAATGCCACCAATGTGACTGCTGTTTGAATTGATTCTTAGCTATTGGAAATTAAATATTTTATTTCATGACATTTCATTTATTTCATTACGTTATTCATGACTTAAAAAGTTTATATGACATGTCTGGTGTGATGGGAGTCATAATAAATATATTTATATAATAAAAAAGCATGTATATTCCCTATTATTATATCGTAAAGCATTACAAACTTAGTAACCTTCAACAACATTATGGACACTTTGATATCGAAACGGTAATATTCCTAAAACGGATTTTTACCTTACATTTATTAGCTTCACCTACTGGGGGATAGCTGTAATGTTTTCCTAATAAATATTCAGCGTAGTTTTGCTATATGTAGCTAGAGGGCGTCACATACGCCCGAGCTCAAAGGTTTTGTATGCAATTGTTCCCTATGTCCGCTCTGTAGTCTATATATATATATATATATATATATATATATATATATATATATATATATCTTTATATATATATCTTTATATATAAAAAGTACGTGTCACGTTGTTTGTCCGCGATGGACTCCTAAACTACTGAACTGATTTCAATGAAATTTTTGGTCAATGTGCAGTTTGGTCCAACTTAAAAGATAGGATAGCTTACATCTCAATTTATAGTCGCAATACAATATTATTTTATTGAAAATTATTTGTCTATTATTTGACAGTCACAATTATCTGTTAGCTCCAAACGATTCTGTCAGATGACGATATCTGTTGACTGGATTGAGTATATATTTAATAGATGGCGCTATGTTAAAAATACAAACGTTTAATATAAGCTACAATTTAGTAGTATAACCACCACGTGCTGCTGTAAGTATTCAACATATAGAACCGATTTCAAAAAAAAAATTGCAGACTGTGTGCAGTTTGGTCCAACTTGAGAGATAGGATAGTTTTTATCCCGATAAGAGACCCTCAATTTTGTTATTGCTAGTTTCAGGAGTTTTTTTTGGGAAAGCAAATGGTCGTTCGGAAAGTGCAAAACAACGTCTGCCTGGTCAGCTAGTATATATATATATAATACGTGTCACATTGTTTGTCCGCGATTAACTTCTAAACTACTGAACTGGTTTCAATGAAATGTTTCCCAATGTGTGCTGTTTGGTCCAACTTGAGAGATAGGATAATTTTTATCCCGATAAGTGACCCTCAATTTTTTTATTGTGAATTTAATGTTTTTTTTTAGGACACATGGTCGTCGGAAAGGGCAGAAAAACGTCTGCCTGGTCAGCTAGTATACGTATATATTTAAATATCTTTGGTTGCTGCTTAGTGGCCTTTCCAAGAATGATTATTGCTTGCAAGATTTGCCTATTATCACAATGTTAATGGGGTTAGCAAGCAAATAACTAGTTATAGTACATGTAGTAAAGAAATAATCAACAAACATTTATATCTTCAAATAATTATTTAAAACCAGTAGTACAAGAAAACTGCTACTTACATAAATGTATCATACGTAATTTTTATTTTATTGTATCAAAATCCATTAGTCGTCCTGGCTTGTATTCAAAGTCGATTCTTATTTTGCGCATACCACTGTTCACAATCTAAGGCTAGGCCCATATTTGATCATATTGGAATTCAGGTCCTGCTTTTTGTTTCTTCAAGCTACTCTTTGCGTTTCAGTGTTCGGAACGGCTTTGAGCCTTATTACATTTTCGCAGATCACTCGCGTTTTTCTCGACTCACCGCAGAATTCTAAGCTGTTCCTAACACTTACACATTTTTTGTCAACAACTGGACTGCACCTTCGAACTTTAGCCTGAGCAAGGTGGTGATGTGGTAGTGCAGTCATCGCGCCGCTAGCAAAACGAACCGAAGCCTAAATCCTCTATAGAAATTTCGCTATAAAAGTATTTTAAGTACGGTCAAATATTTAAGTCAAGTGGTATAGTGATTGTTTCTTTATTTTACTAAAAACTATAATAATAATTTAAAAAAAAAACTAAAACTAGAAACTTAAATATCATATAGTCCTACTCCCCGCAGTATCGTGCCAAGAACGCTGGCTGCGTTTCCCCGCTGAATGGCTATACTTAGCCTTTGAGCAAGGAAAGAACCAGCCCTCTTATCACCAGCAGCAACGACCAGCCGCGGATGGAGTTCCTTTAGGAACTTCACCGCACGTGGACCCCACGGACCGATAGTCTCTACAGCAAATGGCACAAATATGTAGTCATCTCTCAGAGACTCATACTTGCGCCACTTACTCAGCTCAGCTGCCTCTGATGCCGCCCCGGCTCTAAACGAGGTACCCCTGAGATGAGAGACCGCCAGAGTGTCTACGCAAGTAGCATCCCACACTAGGGCTTTACCTCTCTCCCAAGGGACCAATGTCATACCGTCGGGTCTCCTGCCATCGTCTCTAAATATTCCACAAGGCTCTAAAACCGAGGGCACATTTATAGAGACAAGAGCCCTTCGGATGACATCGTTCAAAGAACTGTGTCGTGAGAATCTACCAGCGCTTTTCTTACATGAAAGTCCGTGGAGCCCAAACTTGTCGACGCTGCTACCACAGGGACACTGATGGGGTTGACAAATCGCCGCTCCTAGTCGGATTCCTACGGCAATGCGTAAGCTTTCCGCATCAAGTAATGTGCCGAGATTACTTGATGGTAAAGCGTGTAACCAGTGACTAGATTCCTTAGTCGAAACAGCTAGAAGGCGTGCCTTATCTAGGTCACTCTGGAGATTATGAAACAAATCCTTCTGCACGCCCTGTACCAATGGAATATCCCACTGTTTTTGTTGGTTAACTTCCAGTGGAACATTTTCACCAGGACAGAGCGTTTGCCATGTCTGCCCTGCTTCCGTAGCAAAGCATAGGTCTGCTTTATTATTTAAAATTATATTACATAAGTCACTGACACTATTTACGGAAGCAAGGAAAGCAGGCAATGCAATGCTAGAAAGATTTCTCACACCAATGCCACCAAATTTTATAGGTAAAGTAGCTTGAGTCCAGGCTGTAGTATTTAAAGTTAAATTTAGAATTTTTTCAATAGCTATTTTAAGATTATTATCAATATCTTGTAAAATATCCGAACATTTCCAGACTGGACTCGAGCGGAGTAAGTATGTAAATCTAGGTACAAGAAGACAATATTTTAAAATAGTAAGAGCTATGTGGGGGTTTAATTTATACAATTTATCAAAGTGGTTTAAAAACTGATCAAATTTTGTTTTTAAAACAGGTTTAATACTATCGAAAAACAACGGGGCACCTAGCAGGTATAGTGATTCCGTACTGACGGTTTTTATTCCTGGACAAATATGATTAAAATTTTGAATTAAAGTGTCTCTATGAGAAGTAGATAAATTATTGGAAAAAAATATTTCACATTTATTGCTATTTGGTTCAAGACCAATATTTTTAAAATTTTGAAAAATATGAGTAAGATCACTGAGGACGTCATCTGCTCTACCTCCCAGTGTACCGTCGTCTAGGTACCAGACATTCAGCTTGGATTTCAAATTTGAAATAATTGGTTGAATTCCCAAACTGAAAAGTGCTGGACCCAGTGGGTCACCCTGCTGAACACCGACAGCGGAATCGATAACATGGTTTTCGTAAAACAAGTTAGTATTTTGACTATAACATTGCCAAACGTAATGATAAATTTCGGGGGTATTATTAGCCACTTCTTTCAGCAAGGTTACCCTATCGATAGAGTTAAAAGCATTCCTTAGGTCAACCTTCATAAGAACATCTGCATCAGAGCTTGTTAAAAATGTACGCACTGAATGTACCGCCGCCTCACAGCCACCTCTAGTGCCAAAACCTAGTTGAGTAGGCTGAAATTTGGTCTTAAGGTTAGAGATTATGTGCCTGCAAGCTAATTTTGAAGTTAAACGTCGAAATGTGGAACCAACGGCAATAGGACGGATACCGTTATCCTTTTTTTTGAAGGCACATAATCTTGCCCCATATAAGAATGGAATGAAATTTGGATTAACATTACCAGAAAGCATAAAGTTACATAATTTTGTAATGTCTTTAAGAAGTACTCCGCCGGCGTCACCGGCAGAAGCGCTTACAAGATCTTTAAGATGTTGAGGCGTAATTCCGTCAATGCCGCCAGCAGAGCCATTCGAAAATGAATTCGAAATTCTTTATATAATATCAAGATATAATGTGAAGAAACAACTTTATATCAAAATTTTATAGCAAGATTAAAGTAATGGAATCTCTCAACCCGTAGTCACATACATTCTGTAAGAAAAAGCAACAATATCTTTATATAATATTTGTAAAAAAAAAACTCAAAATTTCGTTATAGTAATTATAGGAGAGATAATAAGTACAAACATAGTCTGTCAATCAGTGTTTTTAGAAAGATACCCGTAACTTGGAGGCAATCACGCTCATGAATGTATTGGAAGACCGGATCACAGAAAAAAACGAAACAAACGGCTCGTAAACATGAGACGTGATATTTAGCTTATTTGTTTTTATTTTATTTTCTTTCTTGGAAAGGAAAGGAAAACACCATTTATTGAGTAACAATGTAATAGTATTTCCATGTCCACAACGTGATTTAGTATCCCCTCCCAAGAAAAGATTAATAACTGGGGAGATCCCGTGGCCATGGGTGCCGTAAAGCACTCGAAATGTCAGGAATCAGTAAAAAAGAAGTAAATTAAACGCGAAAAAATCCGTAAAAGTAGTTTTATTCATTGTACAATATTATATTTATAATAAATTAAGCCTTCTCATAATTATTTAATATTTATAACTTTAATATACCGGTAGGTAATATAATCCTTCAAGTCAAAATCGTTGAAGTAATATGTATACCTTCTAGAACAGCTATTTACAAAATATATATATATACACACCCCGTGGTAAATTCGATAGAAAATGCAAAGGGATGCAACATCCCTACGCAGTGTCAGTGTATGGAGCCGATCAGAAAGAACTCGGTCGTCGAATATTCGAACTGCTTTGCGCTGGATGCGGTCAAGTGAAAGGCTGGCACTGGGGTGACCCGGCCCAGAGATGAGAACAGTATTCCATGTGAGGCCGGATTTGCGCTTTGTAAAGTTGCAAGCGATGTGCCGGCATGAAATACTGTCTCGCTCTGCTGAGCACGTCAAGCTTTTTAGAGGCCAATTTGGCCTTCCCTTCCAAGTGACCACGAAACTGCACACTATTCGATATGTCGACGCCGAGGACTCCTATGCTAGCTGAGGCAGCAAGGGGAGTGCCTTGAAACTGAGGAGATACGACAAAGGGGTTCATTTTAGCGGTAAACGCGCAAACTTGTATCTTCTGGGGACTGAACTGGACTAGATTTAGTCGCCCCCAATCCGAAACTTTCTACAGCAAAGACTCAACTTCAGACACAAGTTTTTCCCGGTACTCGGCTACGTTTTCCCGAGAAATATTGGCACGGCTGGTATATAAGGCATCACCAGTGCTGTCGTCTGCATAGCAATGAATGTTACCAGTTTACAGCATATCATTGATATGCAAGAAAAACAGCGTTGGTGATAGCACGCAGTCTTGTGGAACACCAGCGTTGATTGGCTTGAAATCAGAGCATGCACCGTCTACTACGACCTTGATGCTCCGATATGCAAGGAAGCTGATGATCCAATTGCACAATTTCTCGGGAAGCCCATAGGAAGGGAGCCTCGAAAGAAGCGCTTAGTGCCAGACCCGATCGAAGGCCTTCGCTATGTCCAAACTAACGGCCAATACCTCCCCCTTGGACTCTACTGCCTCCGCCAATCTATGAGTCAGGTAGATCAGAAGATCACCAGCTGATCGACCCCGACGAAAACCGTACTGGCGGTCACTAATCAGCTGGTGATCCTCAACGTACCTCAACTGTACTGTTTGATTTTTTTTTTTTTATAGTAGAGGGGGCAAACGAGCATGCGGCTCACCTGATGGTAAGTGACTACCGCCGCCCATGAACAACTGCAACACCAGGGAGGGAATTGCAGATGCGTTGCCGGCCTTTTAAAAAGGAGTACGCTCTTTTCTTGAAGGTCCCTAAGTCGTATCGGTCCGGAAAAATCGCTGATGGTAATCGATTCCACAAGGAAGTCGTGCGAGGAAGAAAACATCTTCTAAATCGCACAGTGGTGGACCGCCAATCATCCAGATGGTGTGGATGGTATCGGGAGTTCCGCCGCGATATGCGTTCGTGAAATTTGGCGGCTGGGATTAATCCGAACAATTCCTCAGAGCACTCCCCATGGTAGATGCGAAAGAAAATGCAAATCCCAATCCTAAATCTCCAACGTACCTTAAGGAACAATTTCACTATCGACATGAATTTTATGACCCTAATAATTTGCATTCAGTGTCACCTTTATTTATTTATTTATTTATTAGGATTACCAACAGAAATTACAACAGTAGTCCAAAGATCATTTCCTTAACGAATTCAACACATTATAATTGTATTTCTTTTTATGGGTAATCAAAACATGCATTGATTATTTAGTAAGGAATAAAAACTGAATTACATCGTTGAATAAATACAAATTATTAAAAAAAAATAGAATTATTTGACAATATTATAAATATCTTCATTGTCATATTATATTATATTAATCAAACTGTAAAAATCAAAAACAATTCCAATGTTATACTAATAATTAGCTAATTCGTTAATTCATAGAAATTGATTAATTTTGATTTGAAGGTGGATAAACTATCGCAATTAATATCGAGACCAGAAACCTTCGAGGACAGTTCGTTATAAGTGCGAGCCAGTCTGGCTAGAGGGGAATACTTTCCCAAGTTAGACCTATAAAGGGATACATTGAAAAAGGCGTGCGGATTTTAGGCATTCTTGATTGCACCTTAAAGTTAAATAATTTAACTATTGCTGGACAATCAATACTATTATTGAGCGTTTTGTATAGGAACATCATGTCTGAGATACTTCTACCGGATTGTAGTGATGTGATGTTAAATTGTGCCAACTGTCTTTCGTAGGAATCATTAGTTTGATAGCTATTCGAACGGTATATTATATATTATATTAAATTATATATATATATACATATATATACATATATATATATAAATATATATATATATGTATATATATGTATATATATATTATATTATAGGTATATTATATATTATATTAAATTTTATATATATATATATATATATATATATATATATATATATATACAGTCAGGTCATAAGTATTGTCACCAGTATAAACTTTTCTTTTAGAATGCTGGCCACAAAAAAGATTATTGAATTCTAATTTCGAATTGTAACCAAAAGATTCGTTTATCGTACCATCAAACGATACAATGAAGACTCTAGTGTAGATGACAGGTCAAGAAGTTGTCGCCGTCGGTCTGTTAGGACTCCAGCAGTGATAAAAGCTGTGAAGCTGCGAATTCAAAGAAATCCCAAACGTAAGCAAAAACTGTTGGCCCTTCAGATGAGATTAAGCAGAACCACGGTGAAAAGGGTGTTAAACGAAAATTTAGGGCTTCGGGCATATCGAAGAAAAACAGGACATCGTTTGAATGCTCGTCTAATGGACCTGAGACTGAAGAGATGTTGCGCTTTGTTGAAGCGGTACGCGGGAAAAAATATCGGGAAATTCTTTTTTTTGGATGAAAAATTTTTTACCGTAGAAGAGAGCTGCAACAAGCAAAATGATAAGGTGTACGCACACAGTAGTGAAGAAGCGAGCAACCGTATCCCGCGTGTCCAACGAGGTCATTTTCCATCCTCGCTCATGGTATGGTTGGGAGTTTCTTATTGGGGCTTAACAGAGGTACATTTTTGTGAGAACGGTGTAAAAACGAATGCAGTTGTGTATCAAAATACAGTCCTGACGAACCTTGTGGAACCTGTTTCTCATACCATGTTCAATAACAGGCACTGGGTATTCCAACAAGATTCGGCGCCAGCTCATAGAGCGAAGAGCACACAAGACTGGCTGGCGGCGCGTGAAATCGACTTCATCCGGTACGAAGACTGGCCCTCCTCCAGTCCAGATTTGAATCCGTTAGATTACAAGATATGGCAACACTTGGAGGAAAAGGCGTGCTCAAAGCCTCATCCCAATTTGGAGTAACTCAAGACATCCTTGATTAAGGCAGCCGCCGATATTGACATGGACCTCGTTCGTGCTGCGATAGACGACTGGCCGTGCAGATTGAAGGCCTGTATTCAAAATCATGGAGGTCATTTTGAATAAACTTTAGTGTCATAAGAATCTATGTTTTGTTAAGTTCATTTTGGTATATAAATGGTTACATAATAAATAAACTTGTTTCAATTATTTTGTATTAAACATGTGACAGAATTTATGACCTGACTAGGTACATATATATATATATATATATATATATATATATATATATATCTTATAATAAGTAATTTACTTCACAAGCAACCCGCTTTTGAATTCATTATTACTTAACATTCAGCAACTGTAATCTTTACAGGCTTAAAAAACCTACTTAAGGAGTATTATTTAAATTTTCTGTCATAATAATAACTTAAATGTATTTCCTCTTTTTCTGACTTGTTTAGTTTTTTATTTTTTTCTGCAGAGAATATTAAAAAAAATGTGACATGTGAATATATATTGCATGCCTTAAGCGCGAAGCGCGCAGGTATGTTCTGCTAGGGTCTAAAAATTAAGATTGCAGTTTTGTAGCATTAAATCGTATCTAGCAATTATATTACGAGTATACAAACTTTCATTTAATTGAAGTTTGACATAAAGATATCAGAAAATTGGAAGTATAGTTATAAGGTTATTAGTGAAAACTTGTGTGTATTTAAACTACTCAAACAAAATAAGTATTTCTTATATATGTTCATTAAATATTATATTAATAAATGTATATTATACATAACCATATATAAATATTATTAATAATTAGTTTTTTTAATTCAGATTATTTTATATTACATGTTGCACCTATCCGTCAAAATATAAAATTACAATGTCCTTTTATGTTTTATTTGTCTGGTAGAAATCGCTTAAAGCGATTTGACTACCGTTTGTAGTTCATAATATTTCCGTTAATGTAACAACTTTATGTTTAAATGCAATAAATTCGTCTCTAACGCAGATTCCTGAAAAAGCTACAGTGACAAATTAAATTCGGCAAAATATACAAAAAACCGATGTAAATAATCTGCCTCTTTGTCTTGCAAATGTAGACTATGAGAAAGCATTTGATTCCATCGAAAGTCCTTTTTGTGTTCAATTATTACAGCTCTCATTTTACAGGTGCGGGTAGTGGCGGTCTAAGAATATCCACTACTCCATATCATCCTGTAATGTCGTAAGAAGTAATAGAGGGAAATTAAATAGGAGATGAGCAACAGCATTTTCCTGACAACAGCTGAATAAAAAAAGAAACTACGGTTTCTAAACCACTTGCCAAGGATGGCACGTGTAATATTTTTTTTTCTTTGTAATATTTCTTACTCACAAAAGATTGTTGTAAACGCCTATTTCTTTCCGTTACAAATAAACATCGTTTTACTAGAGCACACAGAATCGATGGTATGTCCTGAAAGATTTTAGGTATCACTTCACTACAGTTCACGTCGCGCTTTATTGATAACAAAGATTATCATATTAAACCATTACTGGTTCCGACCATTACGAGTCAGCTACCCGATTCTTTAGTAGATGTTTCAAAAATTCGGTATTCAGATAAACTACTCTTAGCAGATTATTAGTTTCATCAACCTGGGGTTATTGATGTTTTTTTGGGTGTTAACATTTACTTAAAAAAAATTGTCACATGAAAACTTAATTCAATCGCAGTCGCCTAGTGGTGTAGAAATATCACTCGGATATACGGGTGATGCCGAAGTCGCTATATCTCATTGTTCCTCGTGTTCTCTTGTTTCCTGTTCTTACCACACAAATAATAGTTAAGCATAAACTGCAAATTAAGTATAGATTGTAAAATTTATGTGTAACATTATGTAAATAAATACTTAGACGTTGCCAACCCTAAGAATAATATAAATAAGAAGGTACTTCTTAGTCGAATCCATACTACTGCTAAATAATGAAATTTTATTTTTTGTTGAATAATAAATAAATTAGGTGACTCTTTAATGAACGCAAAAAAACGCCTCTTATTTTTAGAATAGCCGTTTAATAAATATCCCGATACAGATAAGTTTTATTTTCTTGTCTCAACGCCACCGGTCACTTGTACCAAATGTGCTATCCTCTCGGCAACAGCTCGATTGTACGATGTTTTGAGATTTGTCCGTCCAATAATACTTTACGCTTAATTATTAATTAAAACCTTGTGAGCGCTGGCTTGATACAGGCATTGAAGTCTCTATATAGGGACTCTAGTGCTTGTGTCAGGATCAACGGGGCCTACTCGGACTGGTTTGGCATCCATAAAGGTGTCAAACAGGGCTGTATGGCTTCCCCGTGGCTGTTCAACCTATTTATGGACAGTTGTTTGGAAAATTTGAAATCAGAAGAATGCGGGTTAAGAATGGGTGAGTTAACCGTCAAATGCCTTTTGTACGCCGATGATCAAGTCATACTTGCGTCGTCGGCGGCCGAGTTGCAAATGATGGTTACATTAATGAACAGGACATTAAAAGAAAAGGGAATGAAAGTGAACGCAAGTAAGACGAAAGTTATGGTTTTTGAAAGAGAAGAAAGTAAAACGATATGTGAAATAAGAATAGAAGGGGAGTTGGTAGAGCAAGTAGATGAGTTTGTGTATTTGGGATGTGTGTTTAGTAGGGATGGTAGATATGATAAGGATATAGAACGACGAGTGAATGCAGGAAATGGATTGAATGGGGCTCTACACTCTATTGTGATAAGTCAGAATGTGTCCAAAAAGGCACGTTTGGCAATTCACAATGCTGTGTTAGTGCCTACTTTAATATATGGTAGTGAAAGTTGGGTGTGGCAGAAGAAGCACGAGAGTAGAATAAATGCTGTAGAAATGCGGTCATTACGTAGTATGCTATGGCTGAATCTGAATGACAGGGTGAGAAATAGTGTGATAAGAGAAATGTGTGGTTTGCAAGATGATGTTGTGACTAGGATTAAGAAAGGAATGCTTCGGTGGTTTGGTCATGTAGAAAGAATGAATGAGGAAAGAGTGACAAAGCAAATTTATGTTGCAGAGGTGAATGGCAGAGTCGGGAAGGGTCGCCCTAGGCGAAAGTTTATCGACCAAATTGGCGAAATATTGAAAATGGGCCAAACTAAGAATACCTTTAACCGACGAGCGTGTATGCGTAGGTATATGGATGTGGAGGAAGCGAGAGAGGTGTGTCAGGATCGTGCCAAATGGAATTCCATAGTCTCTGCCTACCCCTCTGGGTGACAGGCGTGAGTGTTTATGTTATGTTATATGTTATATGTAAAACTTTGTGGGTTCTTAAACTTGATTGCGACGGGACTTCACCCGCTAATATTGTCAATATATGGCAGCAATATACTATTTCAGAATTACCTTTAATCTCACATCTACAGTTCTCACGTCATATACGAGTAGTTGTAAATGGAAATTGGCATGTGTCGCTACTCGCCTTCGCTGACGCTAGTGAAAAGGCTTACGGGTGTGTCATTTATTCGCACGTTGTTTACCGAAATAATATTCCCATTATAAAGCTCATCTGTTCTAAATCTCGGGGTCCCCATCAAAAACTATAACTTTAGACATGTTTGATTTATGTGCCTTAGTTTTACTCGTTTAGTTACTACGCAACGTTTACGAGTCGTTGTCACTGAGACATCTAATTGACAACAATTACGCATTTTAAGATTCGCAAGTCGCACTCTGTAGCACTCTCGTTAAGCTTAAAATTTTCTAATTGGAATAAATATCTAAGATCCGTTATTTACGTTGTAAGGTTTTTAAATAAATTACAGCGCAGCAATAAAATTAGAACGGCGTCCGATATAAAGATTTCTGAAAACACAATCATTAAAATTGTGCGAAGAATCGTTTTTTCCGACGATATAAAAAAATATGAAAAAGGGGCAACCGTGCTCATCAACATAACGGAGGTTATTGCCATTTATCACGGACGGTTTGCTTCGAGTAGGTGGCCTATTAGAATACTCGTCTTTGTCGGATTCCCAAAAGTACCCAATGTTGCTACCAAAAAGGGGACATATTGTTGATTTTATAATTGATTATTATCACTATAAGAATTTTCACGTCGGTCCTTATTATTTACTTGCTGTATTACGGAAGAACTATTGGATCAACTCACCAAGTAGTTAAATACCGCATTCATAGGTGTAATATCTGTTTTAGACATAAACCTAAACCTACTTACCCTGTAATGTCTGCTTTGCCTGCTTGCCGCTTAGAGCAGTGCAATGCGTTTACCCACACAGGTGTGGATTTTTCGGTTCCACTTTGTATTACATTGACGCGTAAGCGTGATACACGCAACCAGAAGGCTTACTTATGTTTATTCGTATACTTTGTTAGTAAGGCAGTGCATTTAAAACTAGCGTCGGAACTAAGTTCGGCATGTTTTTCAGAAGCCTTTAAGAGATTTATCTCTCGGAGAGGTCCGTGTAAATTTGTAAACAGCGATAACGGTACTATAATTTTGTCGCCTCGCTTTTGCATTGATATTTGCAATATGAAGAATATTATAAGGTATTAAAACAGGTGCTCACTGATAATCGCATTGTTTGGAAACTCTAAGCGTTCTACTAAGCGGGGACTTATGGGAGTACAATATTAAGTTTGTAAAAAACCATTTATTTCACGTAATAGCCAAGTAAATGCTCACGTATTAGGAAATGCTTACTACACTCTGTCAAATCGATGCCATCAAAAACATAACTTGTAAAAAAAGCCAAGTCTCGCAACTCAGGTCTTCTACCGTAAAACGTTGTGAGATCCATGTAATACCAAGTCGGTTAATTTATTCAGTCCATAGATTGATACATAGATTGACTTGGCAATTGCATGAAAACACAATATATCTCACAAGTAATACATATTATATGAATTTAGATTGTTAACTAGTATTTTTTATAAAAAAAAATTAGTAAGATGAAACCAATACGGTATTAGCTCTTTATTATATTTATCCATCGATGATATGAACTAAATATCGAAAATCAATATTACCACATTTCTTTCTTTTTAAAATCATACAGAGTATATGCAAGCTTGCAAGATATAAAATGTATTATACACATATATAACATCCCAACGACTTTTAAAAGTCGTTGTTTATCACATTAAAAGGGAAACTATGCCATATGCGTCTTGTAAGCAAATTAAAAAAATGGAGTTAGTAGAACCGTGTTAGATTAGCACTTAGGTTTTAATGATATCTAGCAAAAAGACTTGAGACTGTGGTAGTTGACGGCCAAAAAATCGTGGAACGTGCATAACAAGAATTCAATTCTAATCACTGCAATTAAGGCAACCAGCAGAACAAATGACTAGCTTGATATTTGTTTGAGTTTGTCGCACTATGATTGCGTCTAGTTTTTATCTCATCTTACAAACAAACTTGCTTCCGAATAAATCTCTTATGTGTATTTAAAATTTTACATAGTATTATATATTTGTTGCGTCACATTGCAATTTTGGCGGATGAAATAACTAAAGGTTTATATTACTATCTTTTCCCTTCTTTCCACTTACAATTCATATGAACAGATATTTAATATACAAAACCACATCAGGTTTTCGTATAAAAATACACTTTCATTCATTATTTTAACGATAATAAAAGAGCTCAGCAATCAGTCGACTGTCCAATTCGTATCAAAAATTCACATCTATTATTAAGTGGCGAAGCTTGCGAAGACACTTATTAAGTGGCGAAGCTTGCGAAGTCACTTATTGATTTCACGATGTCTGTCCGTCTGTCCGTCTGTCCGTCTGTCCGTCTGTCCGCCTGTCCGTCCGTCTGTCCGTCTGTCCCACGATTATCTCAAGAACGGTTTCGAATTTTTAAATTCTGTTTTCAGCAATCGATTACTGATCATCCAGGCATCTGAACGTCTTATTTTGAAACTGATTGCTCAACGGCAAAAAAAGCGGATTGCTTCGCCACTTTGCTATGCTGTTAGCTTGCTAGGTTTATTTAATGCTAAGTGGACACCATGGACGTATAAATAAGGCGGACAGAATTTTGTTAAGAAAGGACTGATGCTGTAATGGCGGCGGTGCAAGCATGTTTGCGTGTTATATAGGTTTGTCATGTAAAACAAAATTTCCCCATTTTTTTATAAAACAATCTGTCAAAATATAACACAACTTTGATGTAATACTAATTTATTATTACGTAACTAATAAAAATAATACATTTGACTATTAAAAAAAATCTAAGAATTTAAAATTTAGATTTTGATTGAAATCGAATTATTCTATGTCAATAAATTTCCATTTAAATTAATTTTATTGCAAACATTATATTATATAAAAATTGTGTTATATCATTGGAACGAAATATATTATAAATATTTTTAACGAAATATATAACAAATATACATATAATAGATAACCAAAACATTTAATATAAAATTAATTTAAAATATATTATTTTAGAATTAGTATGAAAACATTTAGAAACAGCATGGTAGCGATCACCTCATTCTCAGGGGTTACTATCAGTCATGTACTCTTTAGTAGTATACCCTAATAATCCTTACTAAACAATTTTTGCTTGCTAAAAATTTTAAACTTTGATAGATAAGGCCTGCATATTTTCCGGGACTTTGTTATGAAAGCGTATACATGAAGGAATTACTGATTCTTTTGAGTCGATTAACTGGTATAACTAACTTATGCTTGTTCCTAGTATTTACAGAATATACATCACTGAATACAAATACATACATTAAATTTCCGTAAATATACTGAGAGGCCAAAGTTAATATATTTATTTATTAAAATTTTCTGCAAGTGTAAATTATAGTTATTATTTATGATAATTAATAGAATTAGACATTACTTTGCAGAAATCCATCATATTAAATTTGATAAAAAATTATCTCGCGTACATCCGCTCGATAAAATAAAATGATGTGTCTTACCTAGTTTGAAGAGCACCTCCCGCCATCCCTCAATTGCGTGCACTATCCCCGTCACCACTACTACCAGCACCACTTATTATTTATGACAATAAGTCATAAATAATTACCATAATTTATCATATTCATGACAAACAAGAACGTTAAAAACCTTTTGGTTGAATAATTTTTCTAAAATAATGTCTTTTACTTTCGAAAGTTCTTGAAATCCCATCTAATTAAGAAATATGGTGAAATCAAATCGCCAAATATTTTTCTGCTATATATTTAATAACTCTTATCTTGTGCTCTATCCCTGCAAATATGTGCTCAAATTCCAAGCTTACAAAAACCCTGTGATATTTTATTTTTTTTAACGTTACCCCCACACTTGGATTTTCTCCTGTATCGTGGAGGCAGTTTACAAACATATGTTGCACAAGGACAAACATCCAGACCCGGAACAATTATTTGTTCGACATACAAATACTTGTTCCGGGCGGGATTCGAACCCACGGCCCAAACGTTTGCAACTCATTGCTAAGCCACTACGCCACGGAGCCGTCTATTGGCAATAAACTTTTCTAATATTTTTGTAAGTATATACTTTTGTTGTCTTCCATTGTACATTGTAATGTTTTCCTTAATAATCTTTCGTACAACCATTTCGCAAATATTAAATAAATCGTTAGATGGAAAACGTTAACCTCCTAAAGTTTTCAAATTTGTTAATTTATGAAAGAAATGCTGTGCATTTTTGGCATTTAGTTTTTCTTTTGTTGCATAATGACCAATGCTACCCGGCAGATATCCTATTACTAACTTACTACAAAATGCATATAACTGCATTATAATCGATCGGGTAATTTTTCAGAAAAAATATAACAAAAAAGTACACATAAAACAACCTTAAGAAGTTTTTGGGCGCACATATATACCGTATCCGTGCCGACGTGGGTAAAAATAGCAATTTCCCAAATTTCGGGTAATTTTCCCTATAAATATAATTAACAACACTGATCACGTGACTCATGTTTTGTGTTCCAAAAATAGCATTTTAATTTAAGACATAAAATTCTCAAATAAGTGATTATAATTACTGAGTCACCTATGAAAGGATTCCTTGATGTTTTTTGATAAAACCACTATGATTTTTACAAAATTTAACGACGCATATTGATTTTTGTTTTTATTTACGCCAACTACTTCTCTCGGAAGACGTTTGTTGCGTAATGGCGGGCGCTAGACTTATTATTAGTGTGAATGTGTGTGTGACCCCTTGTAATTTATATCATGAAAATGTGATGAGAGAGTAAGAGCAATTTAGGAGTAATCAAATACGACGATATTTCTTTTCGTTTAAAAATTTCCCCGCGCGCCCCTTTTTAACCTCGTGCCCCTAGGCACGTACCTAGTTTGCCTTAAGGATAACCAGCCACTGTCCGGAGGTAAGGTCTCATCATAAATAACAAAACGAAGCCCAAACTTAGCACACCTATTACTATTGTTACTCTTCCAGGAGTTCCAGTAGCTTTCATCGAAGTACACTTTCATGTCACTCCGTCAAGTCCGGGGATAAAGTCTTGTTATAACGAACATAATGAGCACGATCGCGGCTTACCTAGTTCTACTCGTCGAGGAGTTCCAGATACCGAAGCACACCTTCAGGTCACTCCATAAAGTTTAAAACGTATAAGTATATTTATATATAAATCCTACGTACTTTAAGCGAAACAAAATATTGTAATAAAAATCTATGATTATAAAAATAATAATCTTGGTCAAGATTTTGTATTTCTACAGCGATCGATATTATTGCTGCCTATTATCGCTACTGTAAGCTAACGATTCTCTTACGACGGCGGCTGAGCTGGAAGTGCGAGTGAGCTGTGAGGCAAAAAAAAAATTAAAATTATTACAAGGCTGCTCGAAACACCGAAAATTTCGGGATTTCTCAGCCGAAAAAAATTAATTGTAACCAAATAAAACAAAATTAAACTGCCATTTATATTCCATGACTTCTCATATGATAGATAAAGACAATAAAAAATAGATTCAGTTAAACAATTGATATTTTCAAAAGTTATCGTGTTATCGTCCTTCATGCGGACTTGATAAATATACACCATAAGCCTCTAAAACCACTTTTCTAATGTAAAAATAGCTTTTTTTTATAGGATAAGGGTGACAAACGAGCACACAGTCCACCTGATGGCAAGCGGTTGCTGCGGCCCATAGACATCTACATCTATCCTCTATTACAATTCAAAATGTAGATGCGTTGTCACCCGTGAGGACTAAGATGGAATGCCTCATTTCCAGCATAAAGGGCCCCTATTAATCGATTTGACAAAAATAAGTTCAACAATCATTTATCTTTCTGACAATGTGCTTTTTATATCATTTATATCTTCAATATGAGTGTTAGATACGATTTCATGCGACAAAACGTTGGAATCTTGATTTTTAGGCGTTAGTAGAACATAACTACGTGCTTTGCGCTTAAAGCGTGCAATATGAAAAAGGTACTAATTAACTCTAAACTTACACGACAGATTCTAAACTCAGGTTTGTTGTATGTTAGTGATGCCGTCTTTTTGATTGTCTGCAAGTATGCCGCCTGAAGACGAACGCAAGTCGACGCAACACGCAAGTAGGAACGGCCGTGTTACCAAATACTTTCACTTCAGAAGCCGGTCGAAGCGGCTCACTGTAAAAGCATGACACGAAGTAGGCTCGAACTTGGGAAGTTCTTATTATTGCTATTCGGTTATTGCGTTATTGTAAAATTATTTACGGGTCATTGTACAGTAAATAATTGTTAGGTTGGTATTGCAGTATTTTTAACAGTGGTAGAGCTAAGCGGTGGCTTTTGCTGTCGCACGGATGGGCCAGCTCGAACCGGGGTGGTACCACGACCTCACAGAGTACCAGCGTGAAGTAGAGGTTTACCTCTGCGTTGCGCTTGGTGAGTGCAGGTGGCCGGAGGCCCAATTCCCCCCCCCCCCCCCCCCCAGCAACATGGTAGTGGAATTAAATAAAAGACTACCCCAGGAGGGTACCAGCACCCCTGGAGAATCCCTCACTGAGCATCCACGACCAAACTACTCCACTTCTGGGCGTGGGTGCTCAGGCTGCCCCGCGTATTCTGGGGGGGGGGGGGGGGCGAAATTCCGCTCAAGACGAAACCTGCTCGGGGCAAGCGGAGCAAGAAGACAAAGGCAACCCCTGCCACGCTTACCGTGGATTTCTCTATCTATCAGGGGACTTCATTCAAACCTAAACGCCGTCCACTACCATCTGGAGATAGCTAAGCCGGCCTTGCTCTTTCTTACCGAGACACAGGCGTCCTCTCCGGCTGATACTTCGTATCTCTTCTACCCGGGGTACAAATTAGAACACTCGTTTGTGCCCCGGACTGGAGTTTGCGTGTATGTCAGAGAGGATATCTGTTTTCGACGCCTCGGCAGCCTTGAAGGTACGGACCTGTCCATCCTATGGCTGCGCGTAGACAGCGACGACCATCCCCGCGTCTACGGGTGCCTCTATAGGTCCCATAGCGGTAATGCCGACACAGACCGACTCATAGACCACGTCCAAATGGCTGCAGACTCCGTGCTACAACAGGTCCCATCCGCAGAGATCGTGATACTCGGTGATTTCAACGCCCACCACGCTGAATGGCTTGGTTCTCGTTTAACCGATCATGCGGGTAGATCTGTCTATGACTTTGCTTTGGCATATGGTCTAACACAACTGGTTACTTCGCCTACGCGGATCCCAGATGTGGAAGACCATGTACCTTCCCTGTTGGACCTTCTGCTGACCTCTCATCCGGACGGATATCAGGTCTCCGTCGATGCCCCTCTGGGCTCTTCGGACCATTGTCTGATCCGGAGTACGGTGCCACTCACGCTCCAATCGCAGTTGCGATCTACAGCTTGCCGCCGTGTTTGGCACTATAGGTCAGCTGATTGGGACGGGATGCGGTCTTTTTTTGCATCCTACCCTTGGGGGCGGGTTTGCTTCTCGCCGGAAGATCCCAGCGTTGTTGCCGATTCTGTTGCTGATGTGGTACTTCAGGGTATGGAACTTTTTATTCCATCCTCTGTGGTGCCCATCGGAGGCAGATCCCAGCCATGGTTTGGTCGCTCCTGTAAAATAGCATCACGCTATAAGCAGGAGTGCTACCAGGCCTGGGCTGACGCATCAACGTCTCGGGATGTAAACACCAGCGCACTTAAAAAGAAGTATAATTCCGCCTCCAGGTCCTTCAAAAGCGTCATTGCCAAGGCAAGGTCTGAGCACATCGGCAGAATTGGCGAGAAGCTAGTTCGCCTTCCTTCGGGAACCCGTGCATTCTGGTCTCTCGCCAAGGCTGTCCAAGGGAACTTCTGTCAGCCATCTCTTCCATCTCTGCACAGAGAGGACGACTCACTGGCCCATGCCGCAAAGGAGAAAGCCGATCTGTTGAGCTCTCTTTTTGCGTCCAACTCGACTCTAGATGACGGGGGGAACACACCGCCGACCATCCCGCGATGTGAGTGCTCCATGCCGGATGTGCGATTTACACAGCGCTCGGTCCGCAAAGCACTCTTCTCCCTGGACGTCAACAAGTCGAGTAGGCCCGATGGAGTCCCTCCCATTGTGCTGAAGACGTGTGCTCCGGAGTTGGCACCGGTTTTAACGCGTCTTTTCCGGTACTCCTACTCCCAAGGCGTAGTCCCGAACTCATGGAAGACAGCTTTGGTGCACCCGATCCCTAAAAAAGGCGACCGCTCAGACCCGTCCAACTACAGGCCTATCGCCATCTCCTCCTTATTCTCCAAAATAATGGAAGCCATTATAAACTGCCAGCTCATGAGGTACCTTGAGGATCACCAGCTGATTAGTGACCGCCAGTACGGTTTTCGTCGGGGTCGGTCAGCTGGTGATCTTCTAGTCTACTTAACTCATAGATGGGCGGAGGCAGTAGAGTCCAAGGGGGAGGCATTAGCCGTTAGTTTGGACGTAGCGAAGGCCTTTGATCGGGTCTGGCACAAAGCGCTTCTTTCGAAGCTTCCTTCCTATGGGCTTCCCGAGAAATTGTGCAAATGGATCACCAGTTTCCTTGCTGATCGGAGCATCAAGGTCGTAGTAGACGGTGAATGCTCTGATTTCAAGCCTATCAACGCTGGTGTTCCACAAGGCTGCGTGCTATCACCAACGCTGTTTCTCCTGCATATCAATGATATGTTGCTAACTGGCAGCATTCATTGCTATGCGGACGACAGCACTGGTGATGCCTTATATACCGGCCGTGCCAATATTTCTCGGGAAAACGTCGCCGAGTACCGGGACAAACTTGTGTCTGAAGTCGAGTCTTTGCTTAACAAAGTCTCGGATTGGGGGCGACTAAATCTAGTCCAGTTCAATCCCCAGAAGACACAAGTTTGCGCGTTTACCGCTAAAAAGAACCCCTTTGTCGTATCTCCTCAGTTTCAAGGCACTCCCCTTACTGCCTCAGCCAGTATCGGAATCCTTGGCGTCGACATATCGAATAGTGTGCAGTTTCGTGGTCACTTGGAAGGGAAGGCCAAATTGGCCTCTAAAAAGCTTGGCGTGCTCAGCAGAGCGAGACAGTATTTCATGCCGGCACATCGCTTGCAACTTTACAAAGCGCAAGTTCGGCCCCACATGGAATACTGTTCTCATCTCTGGGCCGGGGCACCCCAGTGCCAGCTCCTTCCACTTGACCGCATCCAGCGCAGAGCGGTTCGAATCGTCGACGACCGAGTTCTTTCTGATCAGCTCGATACACTGGCACTGCGTAGAGATGTTGCATCTCTTTGCGTATTTTATCGCATTTATCACGGGGAGTGCTCTGAGGAATTGTTCGGACTAATTCCAGCCGCTCAATTTCACCATCGCACATCGCGACAAAACTCGCGTTACCATCCATACCATCTGGATGATTGGCGGTCCACGACTGTGCGATTTAGAAGAAGTTTTCTCCCTCGCACGACTTCCTTGTGGAATCAATTACCACCAGCGAATTTTCCGGACCGATACGACTTAGGAACCTTCAAGAAAAGAGCTTACACCTTTCTAAAAGGTCGGCAACGCATCTGCAATTCCCCTGGTGTTGTGGTTGTTCATGGGCGGCGGTAGTCACTTACCATCAGGTGAGCCGCATGCTCGTTTGCCCCCTATTCTATATAAAAAAAAATCTTTTTGAAAACACACCACATCTGATTCCTAATAATACAATTATTTCTGTAAAAGTAAAATATGATAATCTAATTAACAAATAGTTAATTATTTAGTTAAACGTTTGCAAATGTAATTAATATTAATAATAAAAATAACCAGAGAAAGGAAACACTAATTGAAATATACACATGCCATCAAAAACATAACTTGTAAAAAAAGCCAAGTCTCGCAACTCAGTTCTTCTACCGTAAAAAGTTGTGAGATCTATGTAATACCAAGTCGGTTAATTTATTCAGTCCATAGATTGATACATAGATTGACTTGGCAATCGCATGAAAACACAATATATCTCACAAGTAATACATATTATATTAAATTAGATTGTTTTCATAATCTCCAGAGTGACCTAGATAAGGCACGCCTTCTAGCTGTTTCGACTAAGGAATCTAGTCACTGGTTACACGCTTTACCATCAAGTAATCTCGGCACATTACTTGATGCGGAAAGCTTACGCATTGCCGTAGGAATCCGACTAGGAGCGGCGATTTGTCAACCCCATCAGTGTCCCTGTGGTAGCAGCGTCGACAGGTTTGGGCTCCACGGACTTTCATGTAAGAAAAGCGCTGGTAGATTTTCACGACACAGTTCTTTGAACGATGTCATCCGAAGGGCTCTTGTCTCTATAAATGTTCCCTCGGTTTTAGAGCCTTGTGGAATATTTAGAGACGATGGCAGGAGACCCGACGGTATGACATTGGTCCCTTGGGAGAGAGGTAAAGCCCTAGTGTGGGATGCTACTTGCGTAGACACTCTGGCGGTCTCTCATCTCAGGGGTACCTCGTTTAGAGCCGGGGCGGCATCAGAGGCAGCTGAACTGAGTAAGTGGCGCAAATATGAGTCTCTGAGAGATGACTACATATTTGTGCCATTTGCTGTAGAGACTATCGGTCCGTGGGGTCCACGTGCGGTGAGGTTCCTAAAGGAACTTCATCCGCGGCTGGTCGTTGCTGCTGGTGATAAGAGGGCTGGTTCTTTCCTTGCTCAAAGGCTAAGTATAGCCATTCAGCGGGGAAACGCAGCCAGCGTTCTTGGCACGATACCGCGGGGAGTAGGACTATATGATATTTAAGTTTCTAGTTTTAGTTTTTTTTTTTAATTATTATTATAGTTTTTAGTATTTTTCCTTGATTTATATATTAAACAATAATTGTATTCCAAATTTGAAGTTTCTATGTCTGCTAGAAGTGCCTTAGAGTTTTGATGATCGGTCAGTCAGTGAGTGACAAAATTAAGAAATTTTGACTAGTTATAATTTTTAAACTGCTGGTTCCAATTTAATGAAATTTGAAATATACCGAGTTCATACAATGCCTACTTGGATAGTAAAAATTCAGGCTTCTAGTTTTATCCATAACGAAGTTATAGGGTTTCGGAAATGGCCTGAACTGCTTCGAGAAAAGGATGGTACGGCCGTGCCGCTTTTTTGCTCGACTTGGCGGGGGCACTGCCGTGCCCCCAGATAATGTTAATTTTGTTCAAAGGTACCAAATATTAATTTTATGAATCTATTTTATATGACAGAAAATCTTTTATGACATCGATCAAAGAGCTACGGAGTTAAAGTGCTTTTGAGCTTCTTAATATTTAAAAGTTTTATATTCTTAGACAGCTTGTTAAATATTTAAATTGAAATACAAAATCAACTTACAATACATGTACAACCTCAATGGCCATTGCTGAAAACCAACGCTACCGCAATTCTGCGATAGCTTTATGTTGAGTCAGTGCCCTTTTCAGCACCACATCACTCATGCAGTCGAATCTTTTTATGTCTGTTTTATTTTATTTACTTTTATCTTTGATGTGCTTATGTATCATTTTATTTTCTATATCAAAAATGTATGAGTGTAAGTTGCTGAATAAATGCATGCCTATGTCTATATTAAGTCTTTGATATATTATATTTATACTCGTAATTTTTCTACAATTGGGCTGTTATTTTTTTGGGATTTCATTATCAGCTAGTAAAATTTCACTGCTGGACATGGGCTTCTTTAGTTGAGATTGGTTGAATCGTTACGCGATTGGCGATTGGCGATGTATCTTTGACGCTGCTGCCCGTCGTCGGTCTGGGTGATTTACGTCTGACGTAAACGAGATGGATGTACTGCCACCCATCGGTTACCTTGACATTTTTCTGGCATTCCCCACAGTCACCTATTACGACACATACAAGACAAAATGGTGTGGTAGATACTCTTACGCCGCCGCTACATAGAAAATTGGCTTATATACTAAAAATAATAACGTGAACTCGATAAGCGTTAGACTACTCAATATTAATACGACCATTGTTTAATTGTTGTGGTATTGTTCACTTTCAAAAAATAAATAATAACTGTCCTGTATTGTAGGTGCGTAAAGATAATCTATGACGCCATACTGTTCCTTGGGCATCTTAAGAGTCGTATGTACGAAATACCAGAAATATATGATTTTAATATTAACTTTCCCGTTCACGTTAGATATATCAAGGATGGTGAAACGGGTCAGCGTTAAGGGTGTGAAAACTGATACTGCAGCTTTCGCCTGCCAAAAGTGACGATTATGGCAAGTATTTTCTACAACTGAAGATACCGTGTCCAGAAGCTAACATTATTTTATAAACTTAAACGACAAACGAATTCGCAGTCCACCTGATCGTTAATGGTTTCTGCAGTCCATGGACATCTGAAGACACATCTGAGGACTAAGTTGGAATGCCTCACAGCTTGGAATTATACTGGCTCCGTATGTCCTTCAAACCAGAAATAGGTAAAAGTTGGTACTTTTACCTATTTCTACGTACACAGTCGAACTCCAAAGCAGAAAAACAATCTTGTACAAAGGGGCATGTTTTCTTCGCCAGACTTTTTCACAAGCTGAAGAAGGAAAATAAAAATGTTATTAAACATTTAATACTTACATTTCACTAAGTAGGTAGTAAACAATAGCCTGGATTATGAAATAATTAATCAGCTTTTGATAAAATGAATAGCGAAAAATGGCGAGTCAGATAAACAACCAAGACTTTGATTTATGAGCTTTGGTTATTTTGTTCTTATGATACTCAGCTACGACAAACTTGAATTATGACTAGATATCGATATCTTGACTGAATTAATAACGTTATTAAATAATTAAATTAAATCCTTAAGTGCTTTGCTAGAAAAAATTAGAATTTTAATGGGAGAAACAGACTGATCCTACGTACGCAACGTATGCGATGCATCGCTCTTACGTAAGTGTACACACTTGAACTACGTATGCAACGTACTGTTATGAGCTTGGGGTACGAGATTATTAAAAACTGCCGAATAATTTACCAAAATTGACACTTTAATTACAGAACACTAATTACAACTTATAACCACAATAATAACAAAACAATTGTACTACATATCACTTTAATTCGCAGTTGTATCGCTTCGAAGTATTCTCTTATGTCGCCAATTCAATACCGACTCGGTCGTGGTCTATACTGGCCTTATATAGGGCCTCAGATAGTTTCCAGAACCTTCTACTGTAGAAACATCTAGTATGTTCGAGTACACATCGGTCCCGAAATTTCTAGAAGAATCTTGACTCTTCTAGTTCTGCTACTCGATTTAAGGGGACGCTAGTGGTAACTAGTGTTGCCATGTACAAGACATTAATACAAGTAGTGGCGCGCAACAGTACGTTTGGCGTCTGACACTCTTGTCACTTCTTAGCGAACTTGAGATTCTTGAGAATGATTTACTTAGTCTGATGTTCACAAATTAATATATCCACGCCATAAAGAAAAAGAAAAAGTTAAGAAGCAAGGTATTGGGTCTAAATGAAATAAATAAACTAAGAAAGGAGTTTCGAGAATACGAAACCAAAAATATTAACTGGAAAATGATGACAAATTATTTTTTCTGTACTTTAGTATGACAAAAGTGCAATTTGAGAAGATTCATGAAATTATTAAAAGTGATAAAAAAAGAAAATACTCATTTACGGAAGTCTATTGGTACTAGTAGAGAAAGACTCGCAGTGTGTAAAATTAAAAACTATTTTCCAATAACATTTAAAGATATTTTTCAGTTTTTTGTGTCCCTTGAAAAATTTGGACGCAATGAATTCCCCTTATATACGAGGATACTTTAATGGCGCAGAGCAGGATTATGGTTCACGAATGTGTGCGCAATGCACTTTTTATTATCTCATTTTGGTAGTCCAATGTAAACCGACATGAATATAGAGAGATCACACTCAGAACCAACGGCTTTGTATACGTTCTTTCTGAAGCAAAGGGGTAAAATACTCCGGGTTGTTACTGAAAATTTCTTGATAGAAAAGGCATCTGATTTTCGGCACGGTCACATCTATTAATCAAAGGGTAAGGAACTGTCCTTGGTTGAGTGTAGTTTGTTTGCAGGTAGAGGCATAATATAGATACGTAATTTTTCTCATTTACTTGTAATTAAATACCTAATTTTAGGTAAGACTTGGATTAGTTAAAATTTAAAATATTTTTTTTAATATTAAAAAAGGCAATAAGGTACCTCACTGTACTACCATTAATTGGTGATTGAGCTTGCTTGTAGTACCAATAATCGACGGATTCAACTCGGCTGGGCAGCGTTCGGGAAACTACGACACATCTTCTCGTCAGATATACCTCAGACATACCTCAAAACCTTAAAACGAAATTGTACAACCAGTGCGTGTTGCCAGTGATGACTTACGGAACTGAGACGTGGTCCTTCACAGCTGGCCGTATGAGGAAGCTCAAGGTCGCTCAGCGAGCTATGGAGAGGGCAATGCTCGGGGTTTCTCTGCGTGATAAACTTAGAAATGAGTATATCCGCAGTAGAACCAGAGTAACCGACATAGCCCAACGGATTAGTAAGCTGAAGTGGCAGTGGGCCGGCCATATAGCTCGAAGAACCGACAACCGATGGGAAAGAAAGGTTCTTGAGTGGCAGCCTCGTACCGGTAGGCGAAGTGTAGGGCGACCCCCCACGAGATGGAGTGACCACCTGGTAAGACATGCAGGAAGTCGATGGATGCAGGTGGCTCAGGGCCGTGCTTTGTGGCATTCCTTGGGGGAGGCCTATGTTTAGCAGTGGACTTATGAAAGGCTGTAATGATGATGATGATGATGAGCTTGCTTACTTAGGGCAGTCTCTTATCTGTTGTATGGGAACCAATTGTTGACTTGATGAATTCGGAAGCAAATGCGTTGTGAATTACGTTATAACGGCCATTTTGTTTTTTACAATATCAAACACAAGCGTATAGTTTACCAAATAATATTATAAGTATTAGGTCCTTACATATGAAATTAGCGTTTTCGTACTGAACTAACGACTTTTATCTGAAATATCTCCTCTTTGGTTAAGAATTCCAAATTCAAATTTATAAATTCATTTAGCTGGTACATTTCAGTTTTGAAAACAGTTATTCATTTGTGTTTTCCTCATTACTTTTTTCTTTGGAGTCGCTTATTACCGCACAATGGAAAACATGAGTTCTACCGTGGCACGAGTGCTACAGAAACAGCTCGAAGGATTAATGATGCGTGAGGCGCTGGTATCGCAAAAGAAAGCTCGGTACGTTTTTTGTTTCAACGTTTCCGTTCTGGAAATTTCGACCTTCAGAACCAACCCCGTGGACGCCCGGAGACCATAGTGGAAAATGAAGAATAAAAGGCTATTGTGGAAACGATCATCCATCGATCCATCACAAAGCACTTCAGAGATAGCTGCAGCGTTCGGGGTAAGTGATAAAATTGTATTAATCCACTTGAAACAAATCGGGAAAGTAAAAAAACTTGAACGATGGGTACCTCATGAATTGAGTGAATCGAACTTGCAAACACGCGTCGAGTGTTGTGTTACTTTGCTCAACCGACACAATAATGAAGGGATTTTAAATCGAATCATTACTTGTGATGAAAAGTGGATACTGTACAATAATCGGAAGCGCTCGTCGCAATGGCTGAACCCTGGAGACCCAGCCAAATCCTGCCCTAAACGAAAATTGACTCAGAAAAAGTCACTTTTGAGTGTTTGGTGGACTAGCGCCGATGTAGTTCACTACAGCTTTCTAAAATCTGGGCAAGCGATTACGGCAGATATCTATTGTCAGCAACTGCAAACCATGAAGGAAGAACTAGCCGCTAAACAACCGAGATTGGTCAATCGCTCTAGGCCATTGCTGCTTCACGACAACGCAAGATCGCACACTGCACAACAAACAACCACTAAGTTAGATGAGGTACAATTGGAATGTCTGCGACGTCCACCTTACTCCCCGGACCTTGCTCTTTTTCCGGAATTTAGACAACTTCTTACAAGGAAAAAACTCCGATGCGGCAGTCCAAACCGCCTTCAAAGAGTTTATTGATTCTTGCCCCCATAGATTTTTTAGTAAAGGGATCAATGAATTACCTATGAGATGGCAAAAGTGCATAGATAACAACGGTGCATACTTTGATTAATTAAATATATATTACAAAAAAAAATACTTTATAATTCTCCCGTACAAAACGCCAATTTCATATGTAAGGACCTAATACATACGTACCGCCTTACTGAATTGATGAGCTATTCATTTCCCATTTTGACAACAAAACCGCGCACCCGGTGCAGTGTCTATTTGCTTATGACGTGCTACGCGTAAGTTCTAGAAACACACTGCCAGTGTGTTTCTAGTGTGACACTGGTCGTACGTATTGCGTACGAACATCCCCTCCATCTTCCCACGCCGATCTAGACATCGCATCGGACGCGTGTGATTGCGTTGCATAAGATAAGTGTGTTTCCAATGCATATTTTTTCATATAAAATCAAGAGTTCAGACGTCATAATGCGTTGCATACGTTGCGTACGTGGGACCAGTCTGTCTCTACCTTAAGAGTTATAGAATAGATCATAATTTTAAATTTTGTACAACCGAGTTCAATATAAATTATTAAGAATAACTCAAAAACTATTGGTCAGACGTTGATCAAATTTATATGGGACCACATGAGAAGCACCAGCTTACAAAAAAGAACCATCGAAATCTATTCACCCAGAAAAGATTTAAGAGGTAACTAACATAAAAAAAGAAAGAAAAACATACAGTCGAATTGAGTACCGTCATCTTTTGGAAGTCAGTAGAAAACAGTAAACTGTAATTTCGAGACAAACATCGGACTGAACAAGATTCGGCTCTTCGGTTCTAGACGACAGTATGTACAATATTATAACCCTTTTTCCCCTATCATCAGCTACGGATTCCGTCAGACATGGATATCTCCACTTGTAGGGAGTATTTTTCTTGATCTTCATGCTGGCAGCCAGATTGACGATCTGTTACATCCCTACTCACACCGTCACATCACTATTTGTTAAAGTAATGCCGGCTTGCAATTATTGCGGGCTTATTTAATACAATCAGCAATAATTTTGCTATAAATATGCGAGACTTCCCTAAAAAAGTTCAGTTGGTTGTTCTTCAGCTAAACTGCTCTCCAGCTACGGACCCGGTTCTTGCCTGCCGGCTGGTTATCAGTGAAAGCTAAGAATATACTACGGGTCTAACCTGCCCTTCACCAGGGCTATCGCGCTACTATAATCCAAGTCGCGTATAAGTTTTATGTAATAATAGAAATTCTGTGTCCGAACTAGTGTACAAATAAAACTTTTAATTAATAAATAGTTGTCAAAATTTCAGTACTGTCTTTTTTTTTAAAAGTGCTGAATAGGACAAACTAACATTTGGTGTCAGAAGAAAAGGGATTTCTGAAGTCCCTCGGGTCGCCTACTCCTGACGACGACCAGCTCCACACAGAAATCGGTCCAGACCCGCGATCCCGAACTAGCAAGTTGGCCACCTGCTGTCTCTGCCTGTCTTCCTGACGCTGTAAAAGGCCGCCGCCAACCCTAGTCATCGCAGACAACGTGTCAGCACCACTCCATTGTGCGTGAGGGTTTTTCTGACCAGCACCGATTTATTGACTACACAAAATACATCGCGACACTTGGTTTGAGCACTGACCCGTACCAACCGCAAACGCTGCACATTTCATCACTTCCGCCGCATCGTCGCACCGTCACCCGACACCGACGTCACCGAGCTGCCACTGTTTCCATGAAATCGCTGTATCTACTAATAATACTGTGAGTGTTGTTTATTCGATTTATGTTAATTTATTTTCGTCATTTGCATTATTTTGCGTGTGGATATTTCATACTTTTAATTTCCCACTCCGTTTCACATAATTAATTCTTTAAAATGGTTAATGAAGGTAGTAAACTTGAAAAGAAAAACGTTCAGTCGTGCTCAAGTTTGCAGACTGTAGGCATAGAAGAATTAAATCTTTCAATCCTCACTAAATTTATTAAGACATTCGATGGTGACAGGAATAAACTATCACCATTTATTAGAAATTGCGAAAATGCTTTAAACCTAGCTACTGCGTCACAACAAAGTATCTTATTCAAATACATAATTTCCCAACTGGAAGGCAAGGCTGAGTCCGCCTGCTCCCTTAAAATTTTTGAAACCTGGTCTGAGCTAAAACAATTTTTAAAATCCACATTTGGTGAAACCAAACATAGGGATCACTTACTTTTAGACTTACAAAGTTGCAAACAAAAATCAAACGAGTCTGTCACACAGTATAGTTTACGAATAGAAACATACCTCACACGTTTACAGACGGACATTACACATTCCACTAGGGACCCTGGTGAATTAAGAGGTAGAATCGCCAGTACAGAAGACTTGGCGCTACATACCCTTTTACTAGGCTTACCTAGCCACATTTCAAATATCGTAAGGTGTCGTAATCCTACCTCTTTACAAGAAGCTATAAATCTCGCTATCCAAGAAGAAAAATTACAAAATTATATTCAATCTACTCGATCTTCCGAATATAAACCAAAGTGTAAAATTTGTGGTAAGTTAAGCCATTCAGAAAAAACATGTTTTTTAAATCGCCAACGTCATATTAACAACCTTCAAAGTGAAATCCCAGATCAGGCTCAACCTTCTATGTCTCCATACCCGCAAAATAATAACTTTTGTAGATATTGTAAAAACATGGGTCATGATATATCTCAATGCCGTAAACGCCAATTTAACAACTCTCGCAAAAATAATAACTATACCAATCAATCTCAAAAACAGGTACATAATCTCACACCAATAAGCGATTTTGATAATAAAATTGATAATTCAAACTCTGAACTAGATGAAAATTTAAACTAAATAAGGTTCCGGTTACGCGTCGTACGGAATCTTCAACCCAAACCGACGCTTTTGATCTCTTAACGAGACAACTTCTTAATACTAAATCTACTAAATCCTCTGAATCTAATACTAAACCTATTATAAACACTGAATCCAATTCCAAATCCACTGAATCTAACATTAAGCCTACTAAATCAGCTATACCAAATACTCCTACTAAATCTTCAAAGTACAATGCATCTATGCTATCTACCATATCATACAATGGAAACAACAACTTAAATAATGTTTCTGATCCGCATTCTAATTTATTTGAAATTAATTATAACAATAAATTACATTTGCCTCATGTGTATATCAAATCTAAATATTCTAATAAGTTACTAGTTCTTTTAGTTGATTCCGGTGCAGGTGTATCACTAATAAAACAATCCTCAATGCAAATTCAACCAAAACTAGTTCCAGAGATTGTTCAGTTTAAAGGAATCGACAAAAATACGGAATACTTAAAAAGTCTTGGTCACTTTCAATTAGATTTTATATTTCCAAATAATGACGTTATTTTCGGCAAATTTCATTTAATACCAGATTGTGTCGATGTGGAATTTGATGGTATTATAGGTAACGATTATCTCAAGTCTCATGATTCTAAAATAGATTACAGGAATAAGATTTTAGACATAAATAATCATGTTCTGCAAATTCATTTTTCCAAACCAGAATATACTATTCCAGCACGTTCAGAGATGATTGTAGAATGCTATGTTCTAAATCCCGAAGTAACTACTGGATATATTGATAAGTCTGAAATTCAGAAAGGTGTGTTTTTATCTAGTTGTCTCGTTACACTTAAACAAAACAATCATGTCACTGTATCAATCCTTAACGCTAATACTGAAGATGTCAAAATAAAATCTCTTTGCGTAGTCCTAAACCCTTGTAACTTCTTAGATGATTACCTACATAATATTAACACTCTAAATCCTTCTAATCCCATCAACCAAAATACTATATCAAATAGATCCTGCGAAATTAAGAAACAAATAAGAACTTCACATCTTAATTCCGAAGAATCAACAGCCTTATTTGACTTATGCTCTGCATATTCCGATCTGTTCTATTTAGAAGGAGACACTCTTACTAGTACCAGTACCTTGGAACACAAAATTAAAACTACTAATTCACAACCAATTCACGTCAAAACTTATAGATATCCTGAATGTCATAAGGAGGAAGTTAATAAACAGATACAAAAGATGCTCGATCAAAATATAATCAAACCTTCAAATTCCCCCTGGTCTTCTCCCATTTGGGTAGTTCCTAAAAAACAAGACGCTTCTGGTCAAAAGAAATGGCGTATAGTCGTAGATTATAGAAAATTAAACGACGTCACTGTCGGAGACGCCTACCCTATTCCTAATATCACTGACATCCTGGATCAGTTAGGACATAGCAAGTACTTTACCACATTGGACCTGGTGTCAGGTTTCCATCAGATTCGCATGAATCCAGAAGATGCCTCTAAAACAGCTTTTTCTGTTCCTAATGGTCATTTTAAGTACACTAGGATGCCTTTCGGGTTAAAAAATGCGCCAGCCACATTTCAAAGACTTATGAACACAGTCCTTGCTGGTCTTCAAGGTCTCCACTGCTTCATATACCTTGATGATGTAATTATATACTCTCACTGCCTCTCTTCACACATAGAAAAACTTAAACTAGTCTTCGATGCTCTCAGAAAACACAATCTTAAGTTACAACCAGATAAATGCGAATTCCTACGACGAGAAGTCGCGTATCTTGGTCATATCATCACTGATAAAGGCGTCTCTCCAAACCCTGACAAAGTCAAGGCCGTATCCAAGTATCCGACACCCAGAAATCCAAAGGAAATAAAATCATTTCTCGGATTAATAGGATACTATCGAAAATTCATAAAGGATTTCTCCAAAATTACTAAACCTCTAACTTCACTACTTCGTAAAGGTGCTTCTTTCAATTGGACTCAAGATCAAGAAAAAGCTTTTAATACTCTTAAATCAATGTTATCTAATGCTCCTATCCTTCAATATCCTGATTTTTCTAAAGAATTCATTCTTACTACTGACGCCTCTAACTATGCTCTAGGTGCAATACTTTCACAAGGAAAAATTGGCGAAGATCTTCCAATCGCGTATGCCTCTCGAACCCTCAACAGAGCCGAAGGTAATTACAGCACTACAGAAAAGGAACTTTTAGCTATTTTATTTGGTGTGAAAACCTTCCGACCCTATCTCTATGGACGCAAATTTAAAATTGTGACCGATCATCGCCCCCTCGTTTGGTTATTTAATTGCAAAGATCCTAGCAGTAAACTAGTTCGATGGAGACTTAAGTTAGAAGAATACGATTATGAAATTGTCTATAAATCTGGGAAAACTAACCTCAACGCTGATGCACTATCTCGCTCTCCTATAATATATCCTATCAACGATATAGATCTCACTAACGATATTACATATGCCAAATTTCTTCGATCTCGCTCTAGTCCTATGGTATATAGTATTGAAATCCGTGAGTTTAATCAAAATCTGTTAAGAACACCCTGCTCTACAATCGCCTATCCTACCTCGATTGATCTAGACTCATCTAATCCTTACTGTGAAGAAATTATTAACCTCCTAGACGATAAAGAATCTTTTATAAACTCCGAGAAAGAACTATATTCCCTAAAAAATACTAAGGCTAATAATAAATTATACATCCATATGTTTACTAAAATTCATCACTATGATTCTTGTACTTATAGAGAACTATTTAAGGTGTTAAACTGCCTCCGAAATGAATTAATTATATTCCATCCTGATGTAAAAGAAATTTCTATGTCTGATTTTTCCAATCCATTTGACAAACTAGAATTTATTATAATTTACGAAATCATATCTTTTATTTTCCATAACACACATATTAAAATTAATATCTACCACAATAAACTCATTTATCCTAAGCCTAACGAAATTCCTACGATTTTAAGAGATAATCATGACTCTCCCATTGGTGGACATATTGGTTCCACACGTTTGTATAATAAACTCAAGGATTCTTTTTATTGGAAAGGTATGAAGAATGATATTGAATCATATGTTAGGCGGTGTCCACAATGCCAACAAAATAAAGCTTTTCGTGCTTGCAATAAAGCTCCGATGGAGATAACTTCTACATGCCAGGAACCTCTCCAAAGAATAGCAACTGATATTGTTGGCCCTTTACCCGAATCAGGTCCGGAAAAATACAAATACATAGTAACGTTTCAGGACGATTTAACAAAATACTCCATGGCTTACCCTATTAATAATTCAACAGCTGAACAAACAGCTGACTGTTTGATAAAATTTATTTCTCATTTTGGCATTCCTAAGACTCTTTTATCCGACCAAGGTGTTCACTTTATTGCCGAAGTATACAAACAAATAACTTCTCTTTTCAAAATAAAACATCTTTTTTCTACTCCATACCATCCCCAAACTAATGGCGCTCTAGAAAGAAGTCACGCCACATTGAAGGAATATTTGAAATCTTACGTGAACGACAATCAAGATGATTGGCATAAATATCTCCCAACTGCTCTTGTATCTTATAATTCGTCTGTTCATTCTTCCACCAATTTTACACCACATGAATTACTGTTTGGCTGTAAACCAAACCTGCCAAGTTCCATTTATGATATCGAACCAACAGTCACATACCCTGATTATATAAAAACTTTAAAACAAAAGCTTATAAATACTAGAAACATAGCCAGAGAAAATATCCGCCGTAGTAAAGAGAACTCCAAGAGTTATTATGATAAAAATACTAGAAATATTACTTATAATGTCGGAGATATGGTATATTTAAAGCAGCATCATAGATTACGCAAAGCCCTTTCTAGCATTTGGAAAGGCCCATATAGAATTATTAAAATACATAAAAATAATAACGTTACTCTTTTAATTAATCGTAAACATGTCAGACATCATTTTGATGAAATTAAACCAGCCCATGATAATTCCCTTCCAGGGCCGTCGCGCCAGGACTCCTCGCAGGACCAAACATGATTACACCAATAACTAATAGTCCAGGTCTTTTCTACGATCCGATTGGTGCGCTGAAATACTATAACAATCATTGGAAAATAGTTACGTATTCTGATCTATCTTATATACAGCCTCATATAAAAACATTACAAAGGATTCTAGAAACATGTAAACAAATCTGTAATACACATCAATCTACGAAAGTCAAAACTGATTGCTGGAATATCCTAAGTCCTTTAGAAACTCTTTTTTTCAATGTTCAAAATAATTACATCTCCTTATCCCATTTAACTAATGCTAATACTACTCACAAATTTAAAAGGTCTGCCTGGATTGGTATAGGTGGCCCAATCTTGAAACAACTATTTGGTTCTCTGGACGAAGATGACGCTAAGGCTTTTACTGATGCGATTAATGCGGTTCAAGACGATCAAAGACACCTAGCTTCAATTATGAAAGAAAATATTCACTTAATAACTTCTACTATTTCATCTTTCAACAATACCATTGCCAAACTTAACGAAAACGAAAATATTCTTAATAACAATATTCGAAATTTAGGCAAAATTTTAGACACTGTTTCAGCTAATACCAATAAGTTAGAAATAATATCACATTTATCAATGACTTTTAGTGCCTTAGAAAGTTCATTAATGATACTCAATTTTAACCTTGAAGATCTAATCAATGCTATTCTATTTGGGAAACAGAATGTAGTTCATCCATCAGTGCTAAGTCCAATGCAGTTGTATAACGAACTGAATTCAAAAAATAATGACATTCTTTCTAGTCTGCCTTTACATCTATCTCTTGAGAATATTCATACAATAATAGATGTCGCAGAAATATCTTCATTTATCAACGAAAATAAACTAATATTTGCAATCAGAATTCCTCTAGTTACTTTTGTAGATTACAATCTATATCACATATATGCTTTACCAACTCCACACGACATTCAAAATCCAAATACTTTTGCACTAATAAATCCATCCGCAAAATTTCTAGCTGTGACACAAGATAAATTAACATATTCCACGTTACAAGACTTAAGCGAGTGCAAAGTGATAAATAATAATTACTATTTGTGTAAACTAGGAAATATACAATACAGTGTTGGAAATCCTATTTGTGAAATAAGTATTTTAACTGAACTTGTGAAAGGAATACCAGAATCTTGTAATTATAAAATTATACTAGGTGAAATAAATTTATGGCAAAAACTTAGTAATAATAGATGGATATATGTCCAATCAGATATATCTAAGATATCTATAACTTGTGATGGTAAAATGAAAAACTATAATATTGTTGGTACAGGTATTTTAGACTTACCTAAATATTGTAAAGCTTATCATAAACTACTACAGTTTGTTCCGTCTCAAGAATTCGAAATTAAATTCTATGTTCCTAAACCAAATTTTAATATTATAGAAGACGATTGTTGTTCTAAAGCTACTGTAAATCAAACATTACCATATTTAACTCCTATTAAATTATCTCATGTGAATCTTGACTCGTTACAATATGTTTCATATAAATTAAATCAAAACGAGGCAGAACTAACTAAAATCGAAAATCAACCTTACCATATTAAGTATAGCTATTATTTTAGTATAATTACTACCCTATTATCTGTTTCTGTATTTGGATATTTTTCTTATAAGTTGTATAAATGTCTCTATTTTAACAATCGAAGAAACAGTACATCCTGTTGTATTAAAATTATGAATACCTGTATGACTAAACCTCATACAAATATTCGTGCAAGGTCTAATATTGAAATGGCCAATACAAATTATGATACAGAAAGTACTGATTCTAATACACCAAGGCGAAACCTTGAGTTATTGTAAAACTTAAAGTAAATAACATTTTTTCTCTTCTTCTTTGTATTATACTTCATTAGTCCTAAGTTGAATGTTCTCCCCTCAACTTATAATTACTACATCGTCACTTGGATTATACTCACATACTTCTTCTCTATTTCCGTATGTTCCGTTTTAAAGGAGGGAGATGTTACATCCCTACTCACACCGTCACATCACTATTTGTTAAAGTAATGCCGGCTTGCAATTATTGCGGGCTTATTTAATACAATCAGCAATAATTTTGCTATAAATATGCGAGACTTCCCTAAAAAAGTTCAGTTGGTTGTTCTTCAGCTAAACTGCTCTCCAGCTACGGACCCGGTTCTTGCCTGCCGGCTGGTTATCAGTGAAAGCTAAGAATATACTACGGGTCTAACCTGCCCTTCACCAGGGCTATCGCGCTACTATAATCCAAGTCGCGTATAAGTTTTATGTAATAATAGAAATTCTGTGTCCGAACTAGTGTACAAATAAAACTTTTAATTAATAAATAGTTGTCAAAATTTCAGTACTGTCTTTTTTTTTAAAAGTGCTGAATAGGACAAACTAACAGATCGCAGTACTAGATATCTCGTCACAGTTCTTTATCACCTTTGTCACAGTTTTTGTCAACGGTGAAGATATATAATACCAGGTGTAATCGTGATTCGTGAACCGTGAACCGTCCGTTTATTTCAGAAAAATGCCACCACTGTGTCATTAACGTATTATAGTGTATTATATATGTTAGCATATTTCTATGTATGTGAAGTTAAAGTAAATAAATAAAAAATCTGATACCTAAATAAACTGCAGGGAAATAAAATTTCGTATTCGGAAAAGACGTTTAAAACTGCTTTCCCCGCCTTTTATACTGCATTATAATATAGCATTGACGATGCGCTTGTTAGTGATGCAAACTAGCAAGAACAATCAATCATGTTACGAGTATATTCTTTACAAAGCAACAGTCTCTTTGGCATTCAAGCAATAAAATATCATGTATTTAATATACGACGGTTCCATTCATCTCGTCTCAATGGTGCAGTTGCTAAACGTTTGACTGTTTTCTTTCGACACGTGGGTCTCGGGTTTAATTCTCACCAATATTTTTATCGTCTCATAGTTGTACTGAGTCCGGGCGTTGATCCATACACTATTCATATTTGTGAAATACCTCCATGATGAAGACGTAGCTTAAGCATGCATGCATGCAGCTAAACTTTCATAACTGTAATCATTTAATAACTCAAATTCAAAATATAAAACCCCCGAAAAAAGCATTTTGATAAAATATGTCTAAGAACCACCGGTATAAAACCTGCTTTCAAATTAAAAAAAAACTGCAACCAAATCGGTTTACCCGTTTAAAAGCTACGGTGCCACAGCAGACACACATACAGACACACATAGCGGTCAAACTTATAACACCCCTCTTTTTGCGTCGAGGGTTACAAACAGATTTTTTTTAAATAATCGCTGAAAAAATACTTTCTTGTTCTGAGATATGACGTTAAAACGCGTTTCACTTGTAGTCCGGTCAAGTTAGCTCGAAAAATAGGGGCATAAATTACGAAGAAACTGAAAATTTACATGATACAACTTTAGTAAATTTAGAATGGCTTTTTCTCAGAAATGGTGAAAGGGGAAAAGTGTTAGGACAATTTTTGTAGATAATTATATCATCTGCATTTTTGTTTGTTTTTATCATAAAAATAACCGTTTCGCTAAAAATTTCAAAAAACCCATTTTTGCGAAATTTGATCTTGCATAAAATTATTTCCACACATGGCATCGATGGGGACTTTTCAAAATTTTATTATAATGGTATCCCTAACGTTCCTGTAAATTTTCAGCTTCTCGGGAATTTATGCAAGGGTGAATGTTTATTTTACCGGACTATTGCTGCATTTTGCGCTTCGATGATAATGATAATCAGGTTATTCCATAACCTTTTTTTAAGAATGATAAAAAAAGAAAATGATGGTAAAAATGTTGCCGTTTCGAGTGCTGATTTGCCACGTCAAAATATAACCAAATAATTAAAAAAAATTATTACTTGGTAAAGTAACAGCGGGAAGCTTCGTTAAATCTTTTTATCGCCTATCCCACAAAAAGGCTGAAGAGGAAAATCACTAGACATCCTGCTTATAGTCACATATGGTGCCAAAACATTGACACGGAATGGAACAGTATGACTCTTCACAACCTCAAAGTTAAAATTTCTCTAGTAGGTAAGATTTGTATATCTTTGATTCAGCCGGGACTTCTACTTCGATACTCAGAGTACTTGAAAGGCATTCTGTAGTTGTCCTCCTTCTCAAGGAAACAATGCGGCATTGAAGCGAATAATTATTATTACAAAAGTAATATCTGTTGCTTACTTGTTCTGTCATATTTGACGCAGAAATATACATTCTCGTACATTTTAAACGAAATTTAGTCGAAGAAACTATTTACCTGACAAGGTCAATTTGAGCTTGTATCCAAGGATAGCTCAAAAGTTGTTGTGATTAAGTTTCTGCCTATTAGTTTAAAATGCAACAAAAATAAAAATACGAGAGATCGAGGTCATCTTATAAGTTTGCTGTATTGCTAATTTTGTGATACTAATGACTATACTAAATCGAAGTTCAGGCGACTGACGTTGCTGGAAAAGCTAGTTCTTGAATGACAATAAAAATGTTTTTATTTAGCTGTCGATATAATTTTTTTCTAAGTCTCGTTTAATTCTGTTGTCAGATTGCTAAAGTCCGCAGAATTTTTAGTGATGATTAACTAAAGTTTAGATAATGAAGTAAAGATTAAAAAAGTACTCGCTAACAATTGACATGACATCTTTAGTCTTTTTACATTCAGGCATAAAATCGACTGATATGTATTTTCATCAGTTTATGATGGTTGTTGTCTTTCTGTTTTCAATAAATCTTAAAGTATAAAGTAATAATAAAAAAAATGTGTACATATCGATATTATAAGTATTGAGCTATATTAAAGTAGAATAGAAATAAAGTTAAATAGTCATCGATATATATGTACTACCACCTACTAGATTGCGCGTTCCGAACATACACTATGTTCAACTAAACTGTATTGCAATCAGTACAGTGTCTCATTTAGTGGTAAAGTAAAAAATGTCTTTCAATAAGAATTACACATGTGATCTATATTGAATAAAAAAATATTCTATTCTATTCTATTCTGTGGTTTCAATCTACTAGTTAGTTTGTGGTTCCAATATTCATGCAGTGTGGACCGGCGCTAATAATACAAGATTTCAAATTAAAGTTTTAACCTGGACCTAAATAACAATTCAGTACATAGTCAAGTAAGTAAAATTATTTGTTCATCAAATGAATAAATATGTAATAATATCGTAATATAACAAAAGAAAAATCATGAAAAAATATATTTCTTTATATAAACTGACCGCACAGGAGCAACGCGCTTAAATCAACTGCGCATGCGCGAAGACATAGAGTAGTACAAATTTTTTGTTTAGAAAGGCTTCTCTAGTACGTAGTACATATAACTCAAAGTAAATAATATAATGTTTGAAATTTGTAATAATACATACTCACGAAATACCATATACAGTTGCTGCCCTTATAAAATGGAGGCTACGTAATCAGACTATTTAAATTTTACTCAACGCTACCTTTGTCCGAAGAATATCTGAGTTACGCTTGTCATGCTAAAAAAGTTTGACTTGTAAATATGTTTTATACGTGCCATGCTGCAGCTATATTAGTAGTGTAATTGTATCACGAATGGGTCGGTTCGACCAGAGAAAAACCATACTCTCACAGAATATCAGCGTAAAATAGCAGCTTAACGCTGCTGTGTTTCGTATGGTGAGGTAGAGAATCGGAGATGCTTTTTAGTAGAAACGAGGCATTCCATCTTAATCCTCACGGGTGAGAACGCATCTGCATTTTGATTCGTAATCGAGGATAGATGTAGATGTGTATGGGCTACAGCAACCACTTACCATCAGGTGGACCGTGTGCTCGTTTGTCACCCTCATCCTATAAAACAAAATAAGATGTACTTTTTAACCGTGGTTATAAAGGAAGACATTTTTTAATCGACGTAAATGTTTTCTTGTGATGTATGTTCACCAATTTACCGATATTGAATCATTACTTTTCTATTCCTAATTAAAAGTTAGGTTTTACTTCAGGTGGAAAAGCAGGGTATAAAGTCTTTTATGTAATTACTTAGATGATGTTCTAGTTGTAACCTCGAGCTTGTGATTATCCTTAGTTAACTCAAAGGGGTCAAAAAATTTAAGTTTTATTTAATGTAATAGCAGATTTTAAAGAACTAAAAAGAATAAAACTATTTCCACATATAAGCTTTTTTTTAATAGGATAAGGGTGACAAACGAGCACACAGTCCACCTGATGGTAAGTGGTTGCTGCGGCCCATAGACATCTATCTACATCTATCCTCGTTTGCGAATCAAAATGCAGATGCGTTGTCACCCGTGAGGACTAAGATGGAATGCCTCATTTCCAGTAAAAAGGGCCTCCGGCCACCTGCACTCACTAAGCGAAACGCAGAGGTAAACCTCTACTTCACGCTGGTATTCTGTGAGGTCGTGGTACCACCCCGCTTCGAGCCGGCCCATCCGTGCGACAGCAAAAGCTGCCGCGTGGCTCTACCACTGCTTCTGAAGTCAAGGCTTTAATTACTCTATACACTATGTCTTAGCATTGGCTTCTGAAGCTGTTGTGTGGAAATTATTTTATTATTGTTATTTCTTTGAAATAAGTTTTTACTTTTATTAAAAGTTTAAGTATTAAATTTCTTGAAGACAGCTGTGTTTCCCAAAAAAAATTAGGCTATATAAATATTAGTAGGTTATTTGAATACATATATATTTTATATAGGTATTAATAAAAGTATACAAGAACTTATTGCATGTCAGATTGTCGTTTAGAAATATGTAGGTAGCATAGTGTACAAGCAGACGTGAATTAACCTGGATAGAACTGAAATAGTTTTTTGTACCAAAAACTCGTTTGAAAGCGGATATTGCATCCGAAAGCGTTCCAGTTAGATTGATACAACTTTAACAATTTGTTTTGTGCATACTAAATGGTGTGAGTTTGAATGAAATTCAACTACGAAAATATAATTTATGTCGTTGTATGGTTACACTAAGTAAAAAAATACACGACTGCATTATTGTTCTTACTTAGTGAAAAAAAGAAGCAAGAAGTTTCGAATTTTTAGCTGTGGTATAAATTAGTCAAAAGTAATATAACCTTCGGGTGCGGAACCCCAAAATGCTAGTGGAACATATGAGTTTTTAGGTAATTTTAATACAATACATTCTACATACACACACACACACACACACACACACACTAAAAATATATATACTTATAATATATTTTCCTGGAGGTAATGGAATTCTTAACATTTCATCTAAGGAGGTATGAATGTAATTTATTTTATGTTTCTGTTTTATAGGTTTCGATTGAAGTTTGCTGACACGTATCACAAAATTGCAAATATTTCCAATTTCTTTTGATCAGCCTATATTTTATGTACATACCAATCTGCTTCACTATATTAAAACTAATAACATATATTTTTTGGAAAAGCATATAAAAAAAAAATCATCAATCCTCAAATTAAGGTTTTCAAGACGTTCCTTACATATAAAATCATTGAAATGTATAAAACATTAAAAATATTTTTTTTATTCATGGATTATTTTATACCATTATACCAAGCCACTGGTACGTAAATTCTGTTATGTAGTATGTACATACATAAGCAATTGCTTACATACGCAAATCAGTCGTTGAATATGCAACATCTAGTTTAGGAGCTCAGTAAGCATGTGCTTAGACTATTAATTTCCTTATCAATGTGTAAAATTGCTTTACTTTATCCCGTATAATCTCTAAGTATCATCATTGTGAAATTATTTGTAGCGATGGGAACGATATTGCGCTCCGTTTTCAGAGATTATGTTAATTCATTTCTGAATCTCTTTAACGTTAAGGCTAGATTACTCTAAAGTCAACCTTTTTAAAATCAATCCTACAAATTTAAACGTTTATCGCACTCAAAAAAATATAACTCAGTCAAAGTTCTAGATGAGACGAATTTACCATTAGAACACGATGTGTTGCACTTTGCCTTAATAAAAAAATTGTCTGAACCTCGTCTTTATCCTTTTTTATAGGATAGGTGGACAAACGAGCACACAGTCCACCTGATGGTAAGTGGTTGCTGTGACCCATAGACATCTACGTCCATCTTCAATAAAGAATCAAAATACAGATGGGTTGTCTCCCGCGAGGACTAAGATGGAATGCCTCTTTTCCCGTAAAAAGGGTCTCCGGTTCTCTACACTCACCATGCGAAACACAACAGTGTTAAGCAGCTATTTTACGCTGGTATTCTGTGAGATCTGATAGTTTTATTTTATATTATTCAAAATGAAAATTAAAAAACACAAATCAAAACGTAAGCAGTATTTACACGTGCAGCGAGCGGCATTAGCGTTCTTTATTACGCGCGAGTTGAGGATACGCTAAATGTCTACTACTGACGGTATAAGAGGGCGAGATATTGCAAATCTCTGAGTCTTGATCATTAAAATTCTTGTTTCGATATCATTGTTATTGATAAGTCACATTGAGTTTATGATTATAATGATTTTAAAGAGTTCAGATTAGTTACTACGGTAGTGGACTGTGGTAACCAGCTTCAGAGTTATTGACCGTTGACGTTGGACCAAAATTCTATTGTATGTGAAAACACGTATTTGATTTTCGTTCGAAGTACAATAAGTAATTACTGATCAAATCATAATTTTCAGCAGTTTTTCGGGCTCAGAAAACAACGGGAATTAATATAGATACGTGAAGACCGCTTATCCGCAACTAGATCAGCGTACTTTATGGTTTATCAAAAAAATTCTTTAGATTCTACGAGCAGTAGATCTTTTTTAATTTTTTTAAATTTTATAATTATTTATTAAAATAATAGATTATGAATCTTATTACGAATGAGGAAATTTTTTACAAAACAACATATTTCCTTATTTTACTACTTTAAAAACTATGCAATTTAACTTAAGCTACTTAGTGTACTTATGTAGAAAGCAACGAAGGCAGTATTTACTTGTTAATTTTTAAGGTTCCGTACCCCAAGGGTAACCAGCGGGGCTCTATTACCAAGCCTCCGCTGTCCATCCGTTCGTCTGTCTATCAGCGGGATGTATCTCATGATCCGTAATAGGTAAATAGTTGAAATTTGCACAGAATATGTATTTCTGTTGCCGCTATAACAACGAAGAATGAAAATAAAAATATATAAAAATTAAAGGGGTGTCCCCTACTAAAAACGTGTTTTATGATAATACGAAACCCGTTATACGCGAGTACGACTCACATTTGGCCGGTTTTTATTATATGCGATTTTGAAATGTACCATATAAGAAAATTGTTGCTAGCACCAAGAATTTGTTAAATTTCACTGGTAGGAAACTGAGGGGCGTAACGTCTGAAAATAATACAAAACTGTGGTATTAATATAAATTGAGCTTATACTCATACCGAAAAGGAGTGTTAATTTTTTTAATGTATAAGGGTGACAAACTCGAAATGCAGACGCGTTGTCACTCGTGAGGACTAAGATGGAATGCCTCGTCTCCGGTTCTCTACACTCACCATACGAAACACAGCAGCATTAAGCTGCTATATTACGCTATTTTATATATTTTACGTTATTTATTTATTTAACTTTTTTGAACCTTATAAAATATATAAGTACAAAAGGCGGACATAATGCTTAAAGCATTCTCTGCCTGTCAACCTTGAGGAGTGAAAAAACATCGAAGGCGGTTATTATAATACATAACAGTAAAGAATAAGAAATATAATGAATTTAGAAATTATAGCATATAAACATAAATGTAAAAAAATACATATACCATATATATATATATATATATATATATATATATACAGGGTGTTTGGTGGGTGGTCCGACAAACTGAAATGGGAGATAGATGGGTTTGTTAGAAGCATATTTTCTTAGTAAATTTTTTTTCCATCTCTTACCATTTTTTTTTAATTGAATTTTTAAAATTTTTTGTAATTATCCCAATTTTCTAGTATTTTGGTTCAATAACTTCTACTATTTCTAGTTTTCTACCATTTATTTTTATTTTTCCCAAGTATAATGATTTGTATATAATTAAAAAAAAAGATTTAACGCCCAAAAAGCATAAGAAAAAATACTTACGATACATTGAAAGTGAACAAACGAGAAAAATAATTGTAAACCTCTAAGTTTTCTCCAGCCCCAGAAAAATAAATAAAATTGTTGAGTAATTTAAAATGGCCTTAAAAACTTTCCTGATTTACCCTCTTTCTATCGGTATATCATATGTCAAATAAAACTTTAGATTATTTAACAAAATCATTGATAATTGAATGTGAGGGCGGGGGAATTAAAATATTTCCGCTTAGGACCCGCGGGTCAGCTACAGCTACCAGCTCATACGAGCGCCTATTATTGTATTTAATACAAAAAAGTTAATGGTTGTGTCTACACTACACTAACCAGGGTCTTGCTCAATAATAATAAAAAAATAAGTACTAGTAATTTTTTACTAAATTTACAAATTTTGTTCAAAATATCCTCCTACATTATGCAGACACGCTCGATATCTTCGACGTATTTCAGTCGTGGTAGTTTTTAATCGTATTTCTTCTTTCATAATATGAAAAGCAGCATTTATTTTTCCTATCAACTCTTCTTTTGTTTGTATTTCATTTTCGTATACAATTTCCTTTGCTCGGCCCCAGACATAAAAATCCAGTGGAGTCAGATCTGGGGATCTCGCAGGCCATTCGATAGGTCCGAGTCTCCCTATCCACGTGTTCGGAAATACCGCATCTAAATATTCCCTCACGGTTCTGCGATAGTGGGCAGGGCAGCCATCGTTTTGAAATATTATTCTTGTGTCCTCATTCATTATTGGTACCTCGCTCATTAGTTCCGGGAGATCATTTTGTAAAAAATGTAAATAATTATCTCCGTTTAAATTATCAGGTAGATAATGAGGACCGATTAAATATCTTCCGATCACACCTGCCCACACGTTAACACTAAACCGTGTCTGATGCGATATTTATCTCGTTTTACGTGGGTTTTCATCTTTATCTGACCAATAATGTAAATTATGTTGATTGAAAATGCCTTCTCGTGTAAACTTCGACTCGTCGGTCCATAAAATGCTCTTCAAAAATTGATTATCGTCGACATCTTTGTGCAGTATAAAGCTGCAAAATTCTGTACGCCGTGCAAAATCTCCTTCCACGATACCTAGCACAAAAAATAGTGTAAGTTACTTTACTCACTTTAAAATGTATGAAATAATTAATAATGTAGAAGATATTTTAATTCCCCCGTCCTCACATTTGATTATCAATAATTTTGTTGATAATTTAAAGTTTTATGTAACATGTGATATACCGATAGAAAGAGGATGAAATAGAATTTTTTTTTATGGCCATTTGAAATTACTCAACATATTTGTTTATTTTTTTAAGGGGCTGGAAACTTAAGGGCTTACAATTTTTTTCTCGTTTGTTCACTTTCAATGTGTCGTAAGTATTTTTTCTTATGCCTTTTAGGCTTTCAATCTTTCTTTTAATTTAAAAAAAAATATATTTCTTAGGGAAAATAAAAAAACATGGTAGAAAACTAGAAATAGTAGAAGTTATTGAACCAAAATACTAGAAAATTGGGATAATTACAAAAAAATTTAAAAATTCAATTAAAAAAAAATGGTAAGAGATAGAAAAAAAATTTACTAAGAAAATATGCTTCTAACGAACCCATCTATCTCCCATTTCAGTTTGTCGGACCACCCACCAAACACCCGGTATATATATATATATACCACATACACACAAATATACATATATACGTAAAAAACATATGATGATGAAATTAGCTACTAACACAGATTAACTAAGATGATGACGCCAACTTAGGAAGTCAACTTATGTTAGTTTACATCAAATTATCAAGCAATACTGTAACTATATCTTTAAAATTAACAGTTTAATTAAAATTGAATCCGTAAACAATATTAATATTGTCCAACAACTGAAGCTCAAACTCCTTACACGCATGTGGTAATATATATATTATTATAGTGTAGTTGGAGTGCAGTTTCACGGAGGAAGCTAGTTGTTTGCGCCTGCCGGGGGAGTAAGGAAGGAGTTAGGGTGTTAGTGTGAAGGAAAATCCATTTAGCTGTTAAACATTGTATTAATCACACGACATGGAAATTCATTGTCTAAATTTTAGCTACTATTTTAGTATTTGATGAAATAGATTATTTTTTGCTTCGTTTAGTAACATAACGAAATATTTAATATATTATATTAATTAATGGTTTGTTTTTAGGGTGTAATATATCTTCGAAGGCTTTGGATTCTGATTTTCACATTTGATTTTAAACTGCGCAAGCAAAACGAGTTAGTTCCCGCCAGCAAGACAGAAATTGTACCTATTTACTACTAACGTTCGACGATAAAGATGTACATCGTAAGGTAACGGACGGTGAGATAAACATCTTAAGTTAATCTTTATGTATGAAAAATATTACGAGCATGTTACCCGCACTGTAGCAACGTAGTAGACTGTTTCTTGCTCAACAATCCTTACCAAAGAGACATATTTATCTAAATAAATTTAATTGTTAATTACAAATGAGCAATTAAATTTATTTACCTAAATGCCATATTTACTAAATAGTTTTTACAGATTTCGTCGTTAAAGTCGACAACACAATTGGATACGTTACATAAATTTAATTTTGTTGATTTTATATAACAATTTATAAATACGGATATGTCAATACATTAATTACTAAAAACTGAAAAATGTTAACCTTACACAACTGCCGCTGCAAAACGATTTTGGTAGTATAGTACTTGTAGTATTGTCTTTTTCGCTTGCACAAAAATACAGCTCTCTTCCATCCGACAGGCGCGTCACGCGCTGCTACTGCTAATTTATGTTGTTTTACTTCTGTGTGCGTGGTGGTTTGTTCTGTATTTTGAGGGTGCAACACGAATGAGTCAGCTGGACCGGGGAAAGATCATCAACCATACTTCCATGAAAACCACCAGTCTAAACAGGAGGTAAGATAGATACACCTTTATCGCATCACAAAGATACATACGGATTGAACAACAAGCGAACTCAAAATCGCTCTAGTAGCGTATCCAAATAACTCTACATGATTCATGCGCTCCGCATGGTTAGCCTTTGAGGTTGCCGGTGTGAGATCTCCCCTTTTATTATCAACGGCCACAATATGAATACAAGTGCTATTTGTTTCGCCTACGTACTATTATTTCTTCTGTGCCTACAGATAATTAATTTATCTTACTTCTGCTGATTATCTCTTTTCGATATTTCTCTAAGTGCAAATAATGTTTGCAAAAATCCTCCACTCTCCATTTTAACTGAAAATCGTATCGGTAACATTTAAAATAAAATTGAAAATTATCTACACCTTTATACTATTATAATATACTTTACTATACTTTATATTATTAATTAGGTAGTATTTATTATCCTAACTTTGCTCACATTTTAGTTTTTTTTAATAATGCTGATAAAATACTATTTATATTAAATAAAGGTAAATGTATTTTAATTATTATAAACGTGAAAATCGTCACGTTTATAATAATTAAACTTAATTTTAAAATTCTACAATTGCAGTAGTATACAGTGGAACACAGAGTATGTTTCTCGGTAAAGTCATTTATATTTAAATTTATTCCATAAATATTAAATGTATTATATGAGCATATGCGTGTCTCGAGATTTCCTTGAAATCAAGAATTTCATATATTAGTAAAATGGAACATCTGCCACTGTGAATATGTTGGCTTGATTCTCGTATTATTCTTGTTCGAAGAAATACCCGCATGGTATGTTAGACCCTCGTCAGGTTATACAGAGATGTTATTCAATCTAGGCCGCCCCATCAATCTGTGAGTTCTCACGCATATATTTCTGTTGATTTGACAAATGAGAAGGGTGTGCCGTCTATGCGATGTAAATGGGCATGAAGACGATAGACTGATATTAAGCGTAATCTGTATATTTTTATGTCAATACTAATGTTAGTAAAGGAAGACGTCGTCATCTTTATTTTTTATATGTAACTTTGTATTTTGAACGTGAAAGTCAGTAACGCACGCGGCGATTTTTAAAAATATTATAAAAATTATTTAAAGATACAAAAAAAACAAAATATTACTAGTCTTTTTGCGAGATACAATTACAGTTTTCAACATTTTTTTAATTGAATTTTTTCTTTTAAAAAAACGTTACCGCCACTTTAAGATTTTCTACTTTATCGCGGGGGCAGTTTACGTACATATATTTCACAAGGACAAACATCCAGGCAATTATTTGTAGGCCTAACAAATACTTGTTCCGTGCGGTATTCGATCCCGCGGCCCTCGGTGCTTCAACTCATTGCGAAGCCACTGCGCCACGGAGCCGTCCAAACATTCTGGTTAGAATGTGGAGTCCGACTGGGTAAGTACCATCCTCTTACCTCTTTCTATTGCCAAATGGCAGTGCTTTCTTGAGCAGTGAACTATTTATGGGCTGATTTTGTAATAAATCAAACATTGATAATAATACTCCTATACAAAAAAGTTGTACAAATTTTCATATGAAGCATAAGTAGTAATAAATTTGACGTACTGTACTCATATACGAGTTGTCATGAAGCAGGTGCGAGCGAAGCAAACGTTATCTATTATATGCGAGAGTGAGTAATGCACTGTAAGTAAGGCCCTTGCTTATTCAACTGGGGCAGCTGCATTAGCATTAAATATTAAACAGCTTGTGGAAAAGGTATTTGTATTTTAAAATCAGTAAGGGGGTAAATATGTTGACAAATTATTTTTGAGGATGTTAAACATATTAGTAGTCCTATGTCACATATTATTTGGGAGGTTTAATCAAATTCACGACGCGAAGCATATGGTGAGAGCAAAACCCTCTCCTCTAGCTACCACATCACTAGTACTAAGATTTTAGAATCTTACATAGGTTTCCCGCCATTATTTCTACAGTACCTTATACTCGGAATCAGCAAACGATATTCGTAGTAGGTCATACAGCTTTACGCATCGGTTACGCCACATCCCGTTAAGGAGGAGGAGGAAATGTATGAGGATATCTCTAGAACTAGAGACTTCAACGCAAAAGTAGGCATAAGAGAGAACGGTGAGCTGAAGGTAGGGAAAATTGGGATAGGGCAATGGAACCCAAGGGGCAGCAGCTGGCCGATATCATGGAGAAAGAAGGCACCCCACAGAAACTGAAACCGATCAAGCCCCGACTGTTTGACAAAAAATAAGATTGACTTCATTATGACGACCAGACGGCAGCTGTTCAGTGATGTCTCAGTGATTGCAAAGGTGATTACTGGTATCATTCACCGAACGGTAAGTGGCACATTGAACCCTACTGTTAAGTACGAGAGGTCACGTTTAAGGAAGTAAACGCCGAGTCCTCCTCTTCATTTTTTTATTTTTTTTCATTTCATTCAATTCTAAACCCCGAAAACTTTCAGCTCGAATTACAAAATTATTTTTACAATACAGTAGACGATATGGATGACAAGCTCGTGGAAATTGTCCACGCAGTCGAAGCGAAACCCGTTCTGCAAGACACAGTGTAGAAGATCCCAAAAACTCTCTGATCACACTCTTAATCTCATGATTGTTAGACGAGAAATGAAGCTGCAATTGACAGCAGACCTCCCGGGCGAGGATGGAATTACAGCGGAACTTCTGAAAGCGGGTGGAAAACCAGTACTTGAAGTCCTTCAGAAGCTCTTCAATTCCGTCCTCCATAGTTATACTACTCCAGATGTGTGGAGTAGAAGTGCGGTAGTCCTGTTTTTAAGAAAGGCGACAACGCTCTCTTGAAGAACTGCAGACCGATTTCCCATCTGAGCCGCGTTTACGTCACCCGTGCGCTGCCCGTCACCGTTATGGGTATTTTACGTCTGACGTCAACGAGACCACTATCTATCTCAAGTCATAAGAAATTCTGACGCTTCTTAAGAAACCCTCGGGCGGAATGGGACGAAGGTTTCTTTTACGCCGTTACACGGTAATTATAATTATATTTCATTTCACATTGATAAAAGTAGACTTACGCTAGGATTGGAATATGAACAGTATGAACAGAACATAGGAAAGAAAAGCTCTCTAATAAACACACTAAAAGAAATAAAAAAATTTCACCCCACAAACAAGAATAAAACAAACGGTTTTCCTTTTACTTTTTATGCGTATAGACAGAGCGGTAATGGGCACAACTAGTTACACGTAAATATTTTTCTAGGTACACGCCAGCCAAACACGCGTAAAAACTTCAAACAGTTGCACCCTGGGTTCATAGCCACCCTCGATCGTAAATTACTCAACTCGCCCTCATTATTGGGGCCACCCATCCGTAGATGATACGGGGTGAAGGGTCTAACATTCCCTAAATGTCTACGCATGTAGTTGTGAACTTTGTGCTTCAGTTGCAATGTGCAAGCAATGTCGCCCCGAGCCACTGAATAGCCCCTTTGTTTAGTTTCGTTTATGAATGGTGTTATATGTGAAAGTTAATGTGCCAAGTGAAAGTGTTGAAATATTTGAAAAGAAAACATTCCCTTCTAAGTTTGAACAAAATGTTGCAGATTTTACGTATGTCGTTTGTACAATCAATGTAAAATACTCAATTTACGTACTACTGGTAGAATATTTCTATAAAATCAAAATAGAGAATTGAATGTGTATTGAGTACTGATGTCAGGTTTTAATATTTATTTTCATAATACTGAACCTTCCAAATAATCGGAAGATATAATTTGATATTATAGTGAACTAAGTGTACGCGTAAACTTAGAGGCTACTCTACGATAATCAAATGTAACGCTTATGCTAGGAGATGGGATTCTAAAGATGCTAATGGGATACTACACATTTGACGTAGACCAAATGCGTAGTAGCCAGCTGCTCTGACCAGTGGGTCGTGTGTTCGTCATTGCGACATAGCTCTAAGAAACCAGATTAAGCACAATAATTACTAGGGTCGACTGATAGAGAATGCCAGTAAACATTAAGCCCTAGTCATATAATGCAATGACGTTATAGTTTTTATAGACAAAGATGCATATTATTTATATATTATATTTAATGCCGTGTAGTGGCGGTCAAGAATATCCACTACCCCATATTCTCCCGTGGGTGTCGTAAAAGGCAACAAAGGAAAACAGGCGGGAGATGGGCAGCAGCATCTTTAGCCAAAATTATAATAAAAAATCTGCGGTTGCCAACCCGCTCGCCAAGCGTGGCAACTATGGCAAATACCCCCCAATGACGAGAGTAACAAAAAGACGGCCCCCAGTCCCTGGCGGCCCCGCTATTCCTGGCTACGGTGGCGACCATGGTAACGGCGGGGCAGGGGGTGCTAAGAATCTCCGGTGGAGGTTCGGTTGCCACCTACGACGACTTGACCTGGCAACGTACAACGCACGCACCCTGAGGACTGACGAGAAGATCGTGGAGCTGGAAGAAGAGATAGACAAGATGCGCTGGCATATTATAACATTATCCGAAGTCCGAAGAGAGGGGGAGGACACGGTAATCCTCGAATCCGGCAACTTGCTCTATCACCGGGAGGGCGACGTGACTGTGTCGACGAGGGTTGCGTACCTTATACTCAGAATCACCAAACGGTATTCGCTGAAGGCCTTACAGGTTTACGCACCAACCTCGGCACACCCCGATGAGGAGGTGGAGGAAATGTATGAGGATATCTCTAGAGCCATGCATTCCTCCAAAACCCAATATACGGTGTTAATGGGGGACTTCAATGCAAAACTAGGCACAAGAGAGAACGGTGAGCTGAAAGTAGGGAAATTTGGAATAGGGCAACGGAACCCAAGGGGCCAGCAGCTGGCCAACTTCATGGAGAAAGAGGGACTCTTTATGATGAACTCTTTCTTCAAGAAGCAGCCACACAGGAAGTGGACCTGGTCGAGCCCCGACGGTTCGACAAAAAATGAGATTGACTTCATTATGACGACCAGACGACAACTTTTCAGTGATGTCTCAGTGATCGCGAGGGTGAAAACCGGCAGCGATCACCGAATGATTAGAGGCACACTGAACCTAAATGTTAAGTTGGAGAGGTCTCGTCTGATGAAGTCAACGCTCCGTCCCCCTCGTGCTCTAATCCAAAGTCCCGAAACCTTTCAGCTCGAGTTACAAAACCGTTTTCAGTGCCTAGAAGATTGCAATGAAGTGGACGATATGAATGACAAGCTCGTGGAAACTGTCCATGCTGTCGGAGCTAAGTTCTGCAAGACCCGCCGCAGAAGAACACAAAAACTCTCCGATCACACTCTTAAACTCATGGCTGTTAGACAGGAGAAGAGGCTACATTCTTCAACAGATTTGACAGCATACAGGCAACTGAACAGACAGATCTCCAAATGCATGCGGCGGGACTTACGCAACTTCAATACAGCTCGTATTGAAGAAGCGATCGAGCGGAACCAAGGCTCCAAAATCTTAGCCAGAGATCTGTCTGCCAGAAAGAGCCAACTGTCAAAGCTGAAGTCCGAATGTGGCAGCATCGTTTCCGGGGCACCTGACATTTTGAGTGAGATTTAGAGGTTCTATGGGCAGCTGTACACGTCATCGTTGGAGCCACACGCAAGTGTGAGTAACGATCCAAGAGCGAGTCTTATCCGAAGCTATTCCGAAGATATCCCGGACGTCAGTCTGAGCGAGATTAGAATGGCTTTCCAGCTCCTTAAAAACGGCAAGGCCCCAGGCGAGGATGGAATTACAGCGGAGCTTCTGAAAGCGGGTGGAAGACCGGTACTTGAAATCCTTCAGAAGCTCTTTAATTCCTTCCTCCATGGTGGCATTACACCGGAGGCGTGGAGCAGAAGTGTGGTGGTCTTGTTCGTCAAGAAAGGTGACAACGCTCTCTTGAACAATTACAGACCGATTTCCCTTCTGAGCCGGGTCTACGTGCTGTTTTCGAGAGTCATTACGAATCGTCTCGCGCGCAGACTTGACGACTTCCAGCCTCCCGAACAATCCGGTTTCCGAAAGAGCTTTAGTACCATAGACCACATACATACCCTTCGGCAAGTTGTACAGAAATCCGAGGAGTACAATTTGCCACTATGCCTGGCGTATGTGGACTATGAGAAAGCCTTTGATTCCGTCGAAATTTGGGCGGTGCTGCAGTCCCTTCAGCGGTGCCAAGTTGACTGTCGGCATATCGAAGTACTGACGTGCTTATACAGTAGGGCTACGATGGCTATCCGAGTACAGAAGCAGAGTACGAAACCTATCCAACTGCAGAGAGGTTTAAGACAGGGTGATGTTATATCCCCGAAACTCTTCACCGCTGCATTGGAAGATGTTTTCAAGCTTCTAGACTGGAAAGGATACGGTATTAACATGAATGGCGAGTACATCACTCACCTTCGATTTGCCGACGATATAGTCCTTATGGCAGAATCGCTGGAGATGTCTCCCAACGGATAGGTCTTAAGATTAACCTGGATAAAACAAAGATTATGTTTAATGTCCATGTCACACCTATGCCGGTAGTTGTTGGGGACACTAAGCTCGAAGTTGTTGAGTATGTTTACCTGGGACAAATAGTCCGACTAGGTAAGTCCAACTTCGACCGAGAGGTCAATCGACGGATTCAGCTCGGCTGGGCAGCGTTCGGGAAGCTACGACACATCTTCTCGTCAGACATAACTCAAAACCTTAAAACGAAATTGTACAACCAGTGCGTGTTGCCAGTGATGACTTACGGAACTGAGACGTGGTCCTTCACTGCTGGCCGTATGAGGAAGCTCAAGGTCGCTCAGCGAGCTATGGAGAGGGCTATGCTCTGAGTTTCTCTGCGTGATAAACTTAGGAATAAGGATATCCGCAGTAGAACCAGAGTAACCGACATAGCCCAACGTATTAGTAAGCTGAAGTGGCAGTGGGCCGGCCTAGCTCGAAGAACCGAGAACCGATGGGGAAGAAAGTTTCTCGACTGGCAGCCTCGTTTCGGTAGGCGAAGTGTAGGGCGTCCTCCCACGAGATGGAGTGACGACCTGGTGAGACATGCAGGAAGTCGATGGATGCAGGTGGCTCAGGACCGTGCTTTGTGGCATTCTTTGGGGAAGGCCTATGTTCAGCAGTGGACTTGTGAAGGGCTGTAATGATGATGATGATGATATTTAAATAGAAAAAATCCAAATAACAAAAAAATAAATCGATTAAGTTTTTAAACGCTACTAAAAGTAGCAAATTAAAATAACATACTGTTTGATTTTTTATAAAATCTAGTTTTACGGATTTTATCGCGTATATTAACTTATTTTATATTCCCGACATTTCTAGTAATTTTCAGTATCCTTGGTCACGGGGAGGGGGGGGGGGGAGAGGGGGGGACTGGGGTGTTTGACGACAAAGAAGAGTACAAAGATTTACCCACTGTAGCTAAATGTAAAGGATAGTGATGATAATCACCGTTTAAATATCTATCTGTATGGGTCTTTTTTATATACACAGTGTGGCTCATGGTGTTATCAGGATTCCGATTTACTAACACATCTAGAAAAGCTAAAGAATTGTTTGCCTCTAACTCCATTGTGAACTAAATTTTTAATTTTATGGAGTTACTAGGGTCTAAAAATGCTGTTACTTTATCTAAAGGTAGAATTGTGAAAGTGTCGTCTACGTACATCTTGTAGAATCTTAGATTTACTGGAGAAGTAATCAGGGCTTTCTACTCAAAGTCTTCTATGAATATATCGGCGACAATGGGAGATATAGGTGACCCATTGCCACACCATCCACTTGTTTGTAGAATTCCTCATTCACAATAGGTAGGCAGATGTAAGGCAGTGTCTGAATAATACTGAATATTCTACCGGCATGTTGTTTTCCTCCAGCCTTCTAGCTACAATTGAGATGCAGTCTTCAACAGGTAAGCATGTGAACAGAGACTGCACATAAAAACTGGCCATAGTTTCATTGTCTACCAGATGTAGGTTTGTAATCTCGCTGGCAAAATGATAGGAATCCTATTATAATCATAAGCATATCATAGATCATTTATTTGCAAGAAATATGGTTGGTACACAAGATGTTAAATTAAGTTATAGCACAGGACATATTTCACCGGGCATGCAAAATTATAGTAAATTTATAACAACTATTTGAATAAAATTACAATTATTAGGACTGTTTTAATAACAATTTATAAGAATTATTTGAATTACAATTATTACAATCTTTTAAATTTCAATTATTTGAATTACATGATTATAATTACATAAATTATTGAATTATTATAATAGACTAAGTCACAGGAAATAAAAGGAAGATCTGATATCTTAGTGTGCACCAAATCGGCAAGTGCTTTTATTCAAAAAATCTTTAATAATATAGAAACTCTCCTGGATTAACCATTCTCGCAAGGCACAACAGAACCTTTTATATGGCAGGTCAATCACTCCTTTAGGAAAGAGTTATATATTAGTGTTAATACTTTGTGTATGCTCTCGTATGTTCTCTAAGCGGTGAGAGTACTTTCGCTAAGTGTTGAGCCAACCTATAAGTTGGTGAATCGATTTGGCTCACTATGGAACGTAGTGCAGCATTGGGCTTGTGTATTTTTGGTGACCCATACAACTTCAGTGGTTTGGCACACGTAGGTATTATCGATTTTTCGTCCAGATTTAATTTTTCGGAGTGTTTTTTATGAGGTCAATAGTTGTTTTAAGTGTGCTATTTGTTGGGTCGCTTTAACCTTTGTATAAGTGCTTACATCCGACAAAAGTTCTTGTATTTTAGAATTATAGTCTGACGTATCCCTGACTACCGTGGCGTTTCTTTTACCTGCGCGGAGAATCGTGAGGTCTAGTTTATTGCGAAGGGCTCTAAGTTCGTCTTTGGGTAGATTCGGTTTCGGCGCTGAACTTCAATGTAACATAGACGAAATGACGCTTCTAAATCTTCCTTTCGCATATCGTTTTCAAAGAAACAGTCCTCGATGAAGCAGATAATTTTTTCATACGGTAATCTACGCGGTGTTAAGGCGAAATTAAAACCTTTCGATAATACGCTAATTGTTGCATCATCCTGTTTGTTTTGAGATATTATAGACCGCGTTTTATATATGATCCGGGTTTGTGGTCAACGATTGCGTTTCGTTCTGACGATGACACATATGTTTGACATTTAATTTGATCGTTAATTTTTGATATATTACTATATGTTTGTTTTTGCATTCGTTATATTTACTAATTTCTCATTTATTTAACCTTTTGATGCAAACATTATAATTAAATGTCGTAAAAACTGCCTTTAGCTCACTGGATGATGTGTCTATGGATTTGTTTATGTCATGTAGATCGGAGCGTTTTTGTTGGATTACCGTTCGTAACAGCTTTATACTTGCCTGATTTAAGATCTTAGCACTTCCTCAAATGTCTTTTTGGTTGATATTTTGACACCCGTAGGAATGAGATTATTGTCATAACACCGCGATGCAAAAACAAACATATATTAAAATATAAATATAATATATAGTATGCCAAACCACCGAAGTTGTATGGGTCACCAAAAATACACAAGCCCAATGCTCCACTACGTCCCATAGTGAGCCAAATCGATTAACCAACTTATAGATTGGCTCAACATTTAGCGAAAATACTCTCACCGCTCAGAGGACATACAAGAGCACACACAAAGGATTCCTACTATTTTGCCAGCGAGATGAAAGACCTACATCTGGCAGCCAATGAAACTATGGTCACTTTTGATGTGCAATCTCTGTTCACATGCTTACCTGTTGAAGACTGCATCTCAATTGTAACTAGAAGGCTGGAGGAAAACAACATGCCCTTAGAATATGCAGTATTACTCAGACACTGCCTTACATCTGGCTACCTATTGTGAAATGAAGAATTCTACAAGCAAGTGGATGGTGTGGCAATGGGCCACCTATATCTCCCATTGTCGCCGACATATTTATAGAAGACTGAGGAGAAAGCCCTGCTTACTTCTTCTGTAAATTCAAGATTCTACAAGCTATACATAGACGACACTTTCACAATTCTACCTTTAGATTAAGGAACTGCATTTTTAGACCATATTAATTTCATAAATTCTAAAATTCAGTTCACAATGGAGTTAAGAGGCAAACAATTCTTTAGCTTTACTAGATGTGTTAGTAATTTGGAATCTTGATAACACCTTGAGCCACATTGTATATAGAAAAAGACTCATACAGATAGATATTACACCGTTTAGGTGATTCTCAACACCATTCACCACCATCCTTCAGAGTTAACAACCGTGGATAAATCGTAATTTCAGAGAGCACGAAGGATCTGTGACAGTAAACGCCTGGCCGCCAAGCTCCAACACGTTAAGCAAGTTTTGTACGATAATATGCTTCGGGTCCCGCGCCCACGTCACAGTGAACGAGTGAAGTCGGCCATAGTAGAACGAGTGCCTGCTGCACTGCCATATGTCAGAGGTATCACATCACTGACATGATTGGCTATATCTTGAAGCGTGCTTCCATTAAAACATACTTCAAGCCACCGAAGAAGATTCATCAGTTTTTACCATTAGTCAAGTGTAATGCCCCTCTGCAAGATGCAGGAGTGTACAAGCTTGACTATGAATGTGGTTTCTCTTATATAGGACAAAATAAAAGATTAATAAAAACCCGCATTAAAGAACACATAGCTGATGTGAAGAATCGACGCTCCCGGATGTCTGCAGTCTGTGAAAGTACAGGATCGCCCCCGTCACTACATTAGATTTTATAGACCACAAATCCTCGCTAAAGAACACTGATTCCTTCCAATGATTATTTGCGATAGCCTTGAAACCAAAACACGTCAAAATTTCAATAGAGAAGATGTCTGGGTGCTACCATCTGCTTGGGATCCTATAATAAATAAAATTAAATCCCAACCCAAGCATACAACTGCAAGACTTTAAGATACTGTAAGTTCATACTGTGTAGATCGGAACAAAAATGAATAATTTTAATCTGGAGTTAGCCGTGGTTAACTATGATATTAGAACGTCAAACACCTCAGCCCCTCCCATGAATATGGGTACTGTAAAGTATTCGAAACGTCAAGAATATAAAATAAGTTAATATACACGATAAAATCCGTAAAGCTAGTTTTATTTACATAATGTAGTAATATAATAATAATGGCGTCCACACAAGAACATATGACAAGTCTTTATTGGGTATAGAGACTTGTCATATGTTCTATAGAGACTTGTCATATGTTCTAGTCCATTACTTCTTTAAAATAATGTTCATTCCCATACTGCACTATTGACTATCTTAAAATTACAGTACCCTCGATTGGAAAATCGACTGATTTATACGTGGTATACGTGGTAGAGCTCTGCAGCAAATACGAGTGGACTCAACTAGGGAACACCTACGTTTGTACGAAATAAAATCGTGAAATAGCAGCATGATGCTGCTGCGCTTAGTATGGTGAGTGACGTGAATTGGTGGTTTTTTCTGGTAATGAGACATTCAGTCTTAGTTCTAACGAATCTGCATTTTAATCCTAAATCACCGAGGCTAGATATAAGTGTCTATCAGCTGTATTCCATCCACGGGATGGAATGAGGTGATAGATTTTGCATGGACTAATTAATAGCATAACTGATAGACTAATTAAAAATAGCACATTTTAACCTACATCTGAGTAAAGTCTAAGCGTGTGTAAATTTCAGCGGCAGTATTTAGTGTTACTGTGAAGATTACTTTCATTCGTCTGATTATATTTTTTTTTTATCAAACCACCGTAAAGACTTTTCGATTTTTTTCTATTTATGAGATTTATAAGAAAAACCATCAATTCTGATAATATAAATAATACTTTCTTTGATTACATATATACTTTAACTAAGCTTTAAATTCTTTTGCTACATGACTAGTCGAGTGGCGGACTCAAACCCACGGCTTTTGAGTTTCGTAGCTCGTAGGCTAATCAACATTGAGCTTTTGAGATGAGTCTGCTGGTGCTGAATATTTATGTTTTAACTTTTCAGTTTACTGTATTGAGTGTACATACAAAACCTTACGTCTACACGAAACTCCAATTTCAACCTCTCTAAGATAACCCAAACTACAGCTTTGGTTTGGAACCGAGATCTCTTTCGAACAGCCCGCAGCCCCGGCAGGCGTCGGCCCTTGCGGGCCCCTTCACGCTGCTGACAGCTCTTTGAGGCGCGCGTGGAACAAAACGCGCCGTCGACACGGCCTGTCGTCGTTAGACGGACGGACGGCGAGCTACCCATTGCTCGCCGTCCACAGGCCCGCGCCTACGGTGACCGGGGGCCACGACGTAGCCCCCGACGCTCGGGGCGTCTCCCGCGGCGGCCGGGAAGGAAAGCTGCTACTCTCTCCTTCTCCCGCTCCGCCACCTCCTTCGCTAGCATCACTGCTTCGCAGAAGGTGGTGACGGCATCCGATTCCGTCTCGCTCCGGACCATGGCTTCGACCAGGGCCGGACGCGAGAGGTCGCCGCCGCCTATCGCCGCTACGAGGACACGGCGGTGCTCCGCCCAAGCAGGGCACACCTCCACGGTGTGCTCCACCGTGTCCTCCGGTCGATCCTCGTAGTGGGAGCACCCGGGCGTTTCCTCCCGCCCGATTCGGTGCAGGAACCTCCCGAACACACCGTGTCCGGTGAGGACCTGCGTCAGGCGGAATGTGAGGACGCCGTGGCGTCTCTCAAGCCACTCCTCAAAGAGGGGTCTTATCGCCGCTATAGTGGCGTGCCCAGCACGGGGTTGCGACAGTCGCTCTCTCCATGTCGCCATGAGATCATGCCGGAAGTCTGTCCGCTGCACGACAACGTGCCGCGGCAGCGGGGTTTCCCCCCGGCATAGTGCCTACGCGCGCCATTCGTGCAGGCGCGCGAGGACTATCGCCTCCAGATCCCATGGCGGCAATCCGGCAAGGAGACACGCCGCCTCGCGGGAGATCGTGCGGTAGCCGCGAACCATTTTCACGGCGACCACCCTTTGGGGCGCGTTCAGGTGGTGGACGGCAAGCCGCGCCAAACCACGCGCCCACACCGGGGCCCCGTAAAGGGCCATGGACCGCACAATCCCCGCGTAGAGCCTCCGGCAGGAGGCGTTTGGCCCCCCCAGGTTCGGCAGGAGCCGCCTGAAGGCAGCCCCGGTCCGTTCCAGTTTGGGAGCCAAACGTCGAAAGTGCTCAACGAAGTTCCATCGGCCGTCGAGGACGAGTCCTAGGTACTTCAAGGTCAACTCGACGCCGACGGATACCCTTCCTACCATCACTGAAGATCTCGGTGGTGGCCTTTTCCGAGGACCATGGAAGTGCATGGCCTCGGACTTGTGCAGAGCCACCTCAAGACCCAGCTGCCGGATCCTCTCAACGACTATCGCAACCCCGCGTGTCATAATTTCCGCCGCCGCCTCGTACGACCCCTGTGCCAGTACCAGCGTGTCGTCAGCGTAGCAAACTACGCTGACGCCGGTAGGGAGGTCGGCGCGCAGCACCCAGTCGTAACCGATGTTCCACAGGGGCGGTCCCAGAACCGAACCCTGTGGGACACCGCACGACATCTCTCGCCGGTTCCACTCACCGTTGCGACCGGGGTAGATGACGGCCCTGTCCGTCAGATAGTCCCCAACTATACGACGGAGATAGGTCGGCATCCGGTGATACCGGAGTGCCTCCCTAATGCAGCTCCAGGGCATGGAGTTGAAGGCGTTGGCGATGTCGAGAGACACCGCCAAAACAACCCCCCCCCCCCCCCCCTGGCCACTGCATCCCCCGTCGTGAGGGCTCTCACGCGCATGATGGCGTCCACCGTAGAGCGCCTCTTGCGGAAACCAAACTGGTGTTCCGCAAGATCCGGCCCCGTCCCCGCAAGGTGCTTGGCGAGGCGGTTTGCAATGATTCTTTCAAAGAGCTTGCCCACCTCGTCGAGCAGCACCACGGGCCGATATGCGGACGGAGAGTCCGCAGGGCGCCCCGGCTTCCGAATGAGGACCAGCTTTCCCGTCTTTCAACGAAGCGGGAATTGGCCTCTCTCCAAGCATGCGCTTAGGAGCCCCTCCAGTCGGGGCCCGAGAGCCTCCGAGGCCAGGACCCAGGCTTTGCCAGGCAAGCCATCGGGTCTTGGGGCGATATTCCTGGCTTTGAGCCTACGTACCGCCTCTCTCAGGTCTACCCCGGTCCCTTCCGGGATGTCGTCTTCGTCGTCCTGGTGGTCCGCTTCCGGCACCGCAGGTGGCGGAGCCATAGGCGGGAGCGGATGTTCCTCTCACGCAGGGAACAGAGCGCTCACCACGTCCTCCACGAGCTGAGGGCGGAGACTCTGCGTCAGCGGGGGGGCCCAGGTGCGGAGTTTATCCCGCACCATCTTGTAAGGGCGCCCCCACGGATCTCTGTCGAGAGTCTCCAGCATCTCCTCACGGGCCCGATCCCGGGCCCGCATGACAGCCTCCCGGAGCGCCCTCCGGGAGGCTGTCATGCGGGAGCTGTACGAGGGATACAGAGCGGCGAAGACCGCCGTCTTCGCCGCTCTGTATCCCTCGTACAGCTCCGCCTCAATGGCTGCCGCATTCGGTGGACGAATGCGGAGCCTGCGATGCCTGGCGTACAGGTGCCGTGCGGCGACGCACGCCTCGCGCAGAGACGTCAGCTCACGCGACCACCAATACACCTGACGCCGGGCGCTTCCTTGCCGGACGCGGGGCATTGCCACGTCACATATCTCGGACATGGCCTCCTGAAACCACCCTGCCTCATCATTGACGTCGGCAGGCCTATCCGGTGATGACACCCAGGCCTGCACGATCGATGCTTCCAGGAGGAGCTCCCGGTCCAGCTGCTTCAGCGCCCAACGTGGACCACTCGGGGCCCGTTGGACTGGCGTGCTCGAGGGCTGGGTGGAGACGTCAAACCGGATGTACCGGTGGTCGGAGTAGGTTTCCACCCCCTCCATGACTCGCCAGTCAATGGCACGTGGCGACAGAGCGGGGCTAGCAAACGAAATGTCCACCACCGACTCGCCCCGCATCCGCACACACATGGGGACAGAACCCCGATTTAGGACTACCAGGCCTGTCTCCAGAGCCTGGTCTTCCACCATCCTACCCCGCACATCTGTACGACGAGAACCCCAAGCCAAGTTCTTGGCATTGAAGTCTCCGAGGACAAGTACGGGGAGGGGATAGCTTCCGACGACGACTGCTCTCAGCTCTGCAAGAGAGTTGTGGAGCTCGGCGAGAGATCGGTCCGGGGAGAAGTACACCCCCACAACGACGAACTCCCCGAACCGTGCTGCTACGCACCTCTGGCCCCTCCTGACACCTTCAAGGGTCGGGGTACCGGCGGCGGCCGAAGAAATGATGGCCACTGAGCCGTTAAGGTCCGCCATCCAGTCATCCCTAGGCCAGACAAAATACGGCTCAGCAACCACAGCGATGTTAATCGACCACTGCGCCATGCTCTGGAGCAACAGATCCTGAGCGCAGACGCAGTGGTTGATATTCGCCTGGAGGAAGCTTAATGGGGCCGTTATAGGCATTCCATTTCAGCTTCCTCCACGGGGCGCCCCTCTGCGGGCGACGGTGTCGCGGCGGCGGCGGCGGCGACAGTGACAGCGGCGGCGGCGGCAGTTGCGGCTGCGGCGGTGGCCATAGAGGCGGTGGCGGCGGAGGAGGGCCCTCCCCTACCCGCCACCTTGGCCTTGGCGGGTGGCACGCAGGCCCTGCTTCCGGCCTAGTGATCGGCTGGCTTGCTGGTCGCTGCACATGCATCACACATACTTAGTATTTAGTTGGTGCTGCAATCCAGTAGTGATATGTTTGTCCGAAATGCTTAAAATTTTTAAATTTATGTTTATTATGACATTGATTAAATAAAAACTGATTTTATATTTAAGATATTTTTGTCTATAGGTGACAAGCTTGGCAAAGTGGTTCATATCATTCAGAGTAGAGAGCCTTCTTTAAGGGATTCGAACCCTGATGAAATTGAAATAGATTTCGAAACTCTGAAACCTTCTACCCTACGGGAATTAGAAAATTACGTTGCATCTTGCCTGCGGAAAAAGACGCGTAAGTGTATTGCATATATACTTATATATAGACTATATCTAAAGACGTGGCGCAGCAGGTCGCCGATATGTGTCCGGGCTGACAGCAGCGGAAGCAAAGGCCACTGCGGTCAACCTCCGAGGCGCATTTCACTGATACGTGATGCCCCACGAGACAGCGGTAGCACCTCTGAGGTCTGGGCTCCAGCAGCTTAACCTGCGCTGAGACCCAGCCCACCAGAAGCCTTCGGCCCTATACTATGGTTTTGGCCGCTGTAACAGGGCAGCACACCGTGGCGGCATGCATACCCTGTTGGTCCGGGCGTATGGCGCCTGACCTGACCTGGTCAGTAGTGCACCCCCCGGACCTGGCGACGGCGGCCACCAACTCCTCCGATACCGAGTCGTCCAGACCCATGATGCGCAGGTCTGACACTGGTCACTCGGGCCTCGTCCGCGTTCAGGGACGCTCTGAGCTTTGCAGCCAGAGCGTCCGCGGTCGCGCCACTGGATTCCCCGGGGATTTCCAGCATACGGGCCCCCGTCTGGGTGAATTTGAGCCGGAGGCCCCCGGTGATCCCGAGCTCCCCGAGATCCACCGCCTCTTTCGCCTTCGCGAGCAGATCGCGGTAGGTAACGCCCTTCTTTTCCGCGTCCGGCTGTAGTGTAATCACTACAGCTGCGGTCTTCGGGGCGCAGAGCCTAGCCGCGATCTTGCGCGCCCTGAACTGGCGCTGCCGCTCCTGCTCCTTGGCCTTTTTGGCTGCCTTCTTCCCCTTCTTTTTGTCCCCGACCACCTGCCAACCGGCTTCAGCCGCGGGAGGTGTAGGGAGCTGGGGGGGGGGGGGGGGCGGTGGCGGCGGCGGCAGCTGGCTTGCCGCTGGCGCTGGCCCATTCGCCGTAGGCACTGGGGCTGGCGCAGCCACCACCTGTGCTGCCGCCTTGCCCTTTTTCGCCTTCGCCTTGCCTCTCTTTCCCGTCGCCGGCTTAGCCGGAGCCAGTTCAGCCGGTATCGGTTTTGCCGGAGCCGGCTTTTCAGGGGGTAGGGGGAGGGGCAACTGTAGCCCCGTCCGAGGGCTGGCTGGACGGCCCCGGCCTGGATGCGGCAGTCGTGGCCGCCGCGTACGAGACCGTTGCCGGCCTCGCCACCGTCTTGTTTGCCCCTAGGGAGGGGCGCAGTACGATGCCCTCCAGCACGGAGAACCGGTGCTGGAAGGCAGCCAGCTCCTGCCGGACCAGGTTCAGAACCTGGTTCTCCACCAGCACGGGCTGGCTTGGGCGCTGCGTCTGGGGCGCCGCGCGAGAGGCAGGCTCATGTAGACTGGCCAGGTCTGCGCGGAGCTTCTCATTCTCCTTCTGGAGAGTCTCCATGGCGGACGTCAGGCGGGCCACGTCCGCCCGCAGCTTCGCCACCTCGTCCGCATTAGGCCCGGCCCCAACAAAGTTGGCCTCCGCAGCCGCCATGATGGAGGCGGAGGCCGCGGGAATGGCCTTTAACTTCGAGGAGGCCTTTTGCTTGTGGGCCACGACCTTGATCGCGGCCTCCACCTCCTTTACGAATCTGGCCTTACGCTCCACCTCGGAGCCGCCAGTCGCATCCGTCTCTTCGCCTGAGACCCGAGCCGTATCGTCCGGGTGGCGCCCCTCCTCGGCAAGCTTTGCCGCTCGTTCGGCCCTCTGATTGGCAGAGAGCTCCCTCCCCTTGCCTCTCAGCCCGCCCCGCCTGTTGGTGGGGATTTTCCGGGCCGAAACCTCCTCTTCACCGGATGCCGACCCCTGGTCGCCATCCCGCCTGGACCGCTTGCGGAAGAACTTGTTGGTCTCCGCGGTCCCAGGCTCCACGTGTCGGGAGCTCTCTGAGCCTCCCACGCTGCTCGATGCGGCGTCGGACTCTGTCCCCGCATCGTTCCTCCTCTCCTCTACGTTGCCGTTGCCGGCGGTTTTGTTTTTTTGTTTTTGGTGTTCCATTTTTTGTACCCACGAGTATGGGGGAATTAAAGGTCCACCTTGGCAGAGACCCCTTACCAAGGTAAGCAGATTTCGAGGATTTATTACTCGCCAGGGGGTCTGCAGGTACCCTGGCAAGGAGCGCACTAGCGACTGATTTGTTCATAGAACCCCGTCAGCCATCCATCCCCTCGCGGTGCGTCGCCGCTCGAGATTCGAGGTAACTTTTTATAGAGGTTTTCTCCCTCGCGGTCCGGGCGGTTAAGCCATGACCCTCGGTCCCTATCAAAACCGCGAGACCTGATCCACGACACTTCGATAATGGGATTACGAGACCGGCGGTGACAGCAAAGGATGAATCCTTCACTGTCTGCCCGGAGGCAGGGTAAGTGCACACCGAGCCCGCCCTCACTCCTCTGCTATGCCCTCTGCTGATCAGAGGGTCACGCAGTGGAACGCACCGTTGGTCCGGGACGGACCCCACCCATGTCAGAATAATTAGCCGCGGCAGTAACATTCCCCAAGGAGTAAGAATTTCTTCTCATTTCTCGAGGAAGATTACTGCCGCGCCCAGGGTGCACCGGCCCAGTAGCTGCTCTTCCCTCCAGACGTATCGAGAGGGACCCGCAACTACCAGGCACACGTGGAGGACTTCTGACTTCGCACCCCACGTTCTCATCCCTGCGGACTAAGATAGGATATTTATTTACCAGTACAAAGAATCTTTGGATCTGTATGATTTTTTAAAATTTTTTCTTGATTAAGAATCCAAATACACATTTTCGCTCCTGTGGACTATGTTAAAATGCGCCTTTACCAGTAAAAAGGGTCTCCGTTCTATATACCACCTTACGAAACATAGCAGCAGTAGACTGCTGAATCAACTAGCGTAAAGGACATGGCATGTTTTACAGTGGTATCTTATAACTTAAGAGCCAGTGAGCGGCAGACTTACGGTATTTCAATAAGCTTCACTTTGAATGTAGATTTCGATGGAATTTCTGAAATTCTGACGATGAACCTGAAGGCTACAACTCCGACAGCCAAGAATAATATGATTTGAATATTCCTAAAATTATTGAGTTTTTAATAAAATGCCTAATAAACATTTGCATGAATAAATTAATATTATTATGACATAATAACATTAAAACATAAACAAATAAATATTACTATTGTGTGCTTATTCGACATTTATTTATTTTATAACCCGTAATTATGATTAATTGCAATAAACATGAAATGATCGTATTTACTTTCAATTAATATAATTATTTTTTTAAATTGATCTAACGACTGTATTAGAGCGAGCGCTATTATAGTAAACTTTTGGACAACATTAAAAAGCTGTTGTTTTTGGTTCAGAGCTAAATTACTGTCATCAAAAGCTGCGAAGGGTTCTTGGTGTGACTGAGTTTTCTGTAGTAAGGTAAAGGTTCGTTTTTTTTCCTTATTAAAAAAAGTTGGATTATAATCACAGCCCGTAAATACATAGAAACTAAGCAAAATTTTTGAAATATTTATGAATCGTTCATTATTTCCTGTTCCCGTGAGAATCCATACTTGAGAAGAGCTATTTTTTAAATGTAGCATATTACCAAGCATGATTATTATGATATCCGTATCAGAGCGTACAAAACTAGAAAGAAAAAGACTGGATTAGAGAGAGCTCTATTATAGTACGCGCTTATGGGTGCCCCAGAAGTTTGTTGTCTGCCTGGGTGATACAACCACAATATGTGTCTGCCGTGAAAATTATACATGTCAAATAAGATTATCAACAATATATATAAATTGCAGCTTTATTGAAATAACGTAAATTATTAATAAAAAATTGTACTTTTCAACCTGGCTGCCATGACCTTGAAACCGTCCTAGGTGTCTGCCAATGTTATTTTTCGGTAACTTTTATTAAATATTTCAAGATGTCAAAGCGGCAGACTTATTGCTATCACGTTTTTTTGGGTCATTTTTTTACACATTTAACACCTGAGCGTCTCTATATCGACCGCCGGTCAAACTAAAGAGTCCCCGTTTCATGTACCTCAGGTATAGGGGATTACCTGAAAAAAAAGTGAAGCTTATAGAAATACCGTAAGTATGCCGCTCACGGCTCTTAAGCTATTACGATACCCGGGGGAAAATGCGGTGATGGATGTATGGAAATATCTCTTTATGAGTACACTGAAATCCAGAATTTTTACTTTTAAGTTATATAAACATCACAGGACAAAAATGTGATGTATTGTTTGATTGATTGATTAAAACAATTAGTAGATAAATCAAATAGTAATTTGTAAAAATCAACGAACGTCAACAAAGTGTATGCATATAAATATTCATGAAGTTAATACAACATAGTAGAAAAAGAAAAACAAATGAATGCAAGGGATAAATTAAGTTTCATCGTCTATTATATTTGACGTAACTGCATTAAATATATAAAAGTGAAGGCTGCCTTTTTATTTGTACTAATATTTATAATACTAAGTATGAAATAATATCAATATCAAAAAATAATATCAAATATACTATTCTTTAAGTTAAGTTTTAAGTTAAGTTAAGTTTTTTTTTAAGTTAAGTTTTCAAAAACGTTACCCCCACACTAGGATTTTCTCCTGTATCGTGGAGGCAGTTTACAAACACAAATTGCACAAGGACAAACATCCAGACCCGGAACAATTATTTGTAGGTCATACAAATACTTGCTCCGTGCGGGATTCGAACCCGCGCCCCCCAGCGCAGCAAGTCATTGCTAAGCCACTGCGCCACGGAGCCGTCATCATTCAGTATGTAACTTACAATTTTACGAAATTTGACATGTTTCTATGCTACATGACATTTATATGTAAACCTTGAGCCTTATTTCGGTGTACCGCATATAATAATTCGTGCAGAGCTACCATTGAGTTAAATGTACACGTAGTACATATAACTCAATGAGTGCTACTGCGCTACCATCGCGTCACCACCACAATCTGTTTTTTGATGTGGGATTTTTTTTTTGTTATTAGATGAAGCGAAAGGATGCGCCTGAATTAAGTATACGTAAAGCAACATGGTAAACATTTTAATTACTATTATTTCATATGATTTCACTGCCATTATCATTATCTTCATTACTGACTATCATACAACCTCTACAAATCATATGCCTCCTCAAAAGATGCCACAAAAGCAAGCTACTCGGATTCATCGTCTTCTTGCATGCCACATTAGGTTGTTACTTCATGTGCTCTATTCCTAACCTTCTCTTGTCGGGTCGAGGTAGTTGCTGGAGAACCTTTCTATAACATTGATTCTCATTTTTACGAGATAGATATGGGTACTATCTAGAGATTCTAATGCGAGCATGTATTCTTGTTACGTAAAGTTTTTGATGAAATTTAATTTTTTTTAAATATATTACAGGGGCAAATGCGCATGCGGCTCACCTGATGGTAAGTGACTACCGCCGCCCATGAACAACTGCAACACCAGGGGAATTGTTGCTATATACTATATTTTATTCTAACCTAACGCTATGAACATGTTTGCAACGACGGTTTGATTTCGTATAATACGCTATAGGGATTATCAAATCATATTTAAAATGCGGGTTTAGTGTTTCGTGCAGCCGTTAGGCGGGTTTATTTACTCGACCAACGAAAATACGCGACGTGCCGGCCGCGTGCCTTGGGGCTTTTCCTAATGTGTTATTATGTGAAATAAAACGCGCCCGCCTATACTAACTGCTCCGTTCGCTATACTGTTACCGCTTGAATTACCTTATCGATGTCTGCGTGAGCACGGACTTTTGCCTAATTAAAATATATGAGCGCCACTTAAAAAAATGTTTATTTTCTTTATAGGCTTGCTTTTTCGTTATACGCGGCAATTTAAACAAAATAGAAATTGAAATGGGATTAATGTTGCTTGAATATGCGAACTTATGACTTTAAATGCTTCTTTGACAGTAGCACTTGATTAAATAGTTTTTAGCTACACTAGTTACATATTCGAATGGTTGCGAAACAAGGGAGCAAAAACTAAAATTTCAAAGAATTCACGTAAATACTTCTTTAATTATCTACAAATGTAAGGATGCCAATCGATAAGTTCCATTATGGTTGTTACTTGAGAATACCTGGGGATTGTGATGTTGTATTATAGTCCTGTGGATAATTTCTAATGTTCCTTATCTTCTATATTCTACATTATAATTTAGATTTTCTTTAGCGAAGATTTGCTCCATCAAATGATTTCGTATTTCTACATATATAAGGATAAAGCTGTCATAGAGTTATTTAATTAAGTACTTATTCATTAATATATTTAAATTATTGATTGAGGTCAGCTATTAATTAGCAAACAAGTTAATTTTACATGTGCATCAATGCGTTTTGTGCAGGGGTTTTCTTATATCGCTATCACTTAAAATATGACAATGCTATACTAATTAAAAGGTAACGTGGTATATGTGGTATATATGGTATATGTGGTAGGGCTCTGCAGCAACTACGAGTCGGTTCTAGTAGGGAACGATCACGCAGAAACTAATTTCTTTGTGGTGGCATAAGAAATTCTATCATGTGGGAAAGCTGAGCAAGGTTCTAAAGATACTCATGTACTCAGAATGGTGACGGGGAGATTAAAAATGTCTGGGAATGTGATCGTCAATCTATCAACCAGCATGAAAATTACGGCAAATCTTAACTACAACCATTAAGACGCATTTGAGCCGTTTGCAAAGTAGGTTTATCTATTTCTATGTAACTACTACATACGAACACTCACACTCTTAAACATTTTTGCTAGCGTGTTCAAGTTTTTATCCGCTGTTACTAATGTAACGGAATATGCAGTAAGTAGCAATTTTGTTGCTGTGATTTTTACATGCATAATTTCGGTTTGGTTCACAAATAGCTAACTCTAATTTCTTCAATATTTCTTTTTAATTTTTATATCAACGTCCAGCTAACACATTTGTAGTCCAATAATTTTTAAAAAAACATTTGTTATACACATACTACTTTGTTAAATAGACTTATAATATATTTAGTAATAATTTAAAAAAATTATTCCGAGTTTAAGTGTCCAATTACGTGAAAAAATAATAAGACTTTATTTGTAAATAAATAATAGACATTATTTCTGAAATATTTTCAAATAAAAATACACTTAATCGAGAGGAAAACTTGCAACTATCTATGAAAATGATGTTAAGATCTTATACGATAATAAGAAATATCCTCAAATAACTTAATTAAGATCTGTTGCATGTATCATTGACCATCTTCATCTTCGTCTCTATTAATCTACCCATGAATAGAAAGTATTCATATCATTTAACTACCAAGTCAATAGATGTCATTTACGCAGAATATACCACGTCACGTCCACGTGTAATAACGGAATAAGATAATACATCGCCATCGCACGGCAAATATACAGACATAAAAAATATTTTTAAAAGGCTTGTGTACTAAATGCTAAATGTCTATAGTGATATAAGGTTAAAGGACTTAAGAACTCGACTCTCTATCGACTCAGATAGAGAGTCGAGTTCTTAAGTCCTTTAGTAAAATTCTACATCTCTCTATACAGAGTTATTTTGCAATAAACGACTGATTTTGCAGAGAATGTTCAAAATAAGTAATATAGGCAAATGGTGAAGAAAAATTAATTAAAAAAATCTCAAAGATTCAATTGTTTTATCTTTTAAATTGAAAATTCGTGGTAATGCATTATTTAACTGATTTTACTACGCACGCACACATTCGTAGGGGTCGAATGGTAGGCAGAAACGTTGTTGCCTATAAAACACATACAGTTTGGGATAGAATAGAATAGAATAGAATAATTTTTTATTCAATATTGATTATTACATAATACTTATTGAAAGTCATTTTTTATTTACCACTGGTTCGGAAAATACCTCAGTCCTGGGAAGAACCAGCAAGAAACCCAGCGGGACTTTTTTTTTTAAATTAAATATTAAATATTAAAATATAATTTAGATAATTTAAAATTAAAGTAGAAGCCATAAGTAAGTAAAAAAAAAACTAAAATAAAGAAAATACCATTATTATAGTATCTCATTATTTATATATTTGCACTTAATATGGCTTAGATTTTCATTTGGAAATGGTAGATATCCAGAAATTACCCGTAGTACCCGAGGCATCCTCAGGTGAAGTAGACTGACTTGACGCAGATACTACTTGAGGGACGGTGAGAGGTGCTCATCAAATTAGGGAAGACACATCATTTTATCTAATTACGCAGATACTATCGGCAAAGTAATCTTTACAATCTTTAATATAATGGCAAAGCAACGCCTCATTCTATAAATTATCCCTCCTATGAGACAATCTATAGGGGAGGCCTATAAAGTTGTTCAGAAGTGATCACTAACAGATGCACCAACGATTATCGAAAGCACCCGAAACATCGGAATTTAATACAGGTTAAAATGAAAGGCTAAAATCCGTATATTTTGTTTTATTCAATTACTAGTGTTCATAAAAATAAACATGTACAATACAATAAACATTCGTGTGAGATTACAATGATTTATTTTCTCTTTGGCTAGCGTGACTAACATCTTAAACCAAAGCCTTAATTTCCATCAGATACGTGGAGTTCAAACGATTGCCTAGTAAAGTACTAAAAATAGATTAATTGAATAAATGATCTTGATCACAATGTATAAATAGTTAAATTTAGTAAGAAAATACAAAATTTCTGTTTAGGAGCCCGCCTGGTATGATTCAACACTCTCAATTATTTCTGTTGTTAAGCAATAATGTATACATTTGGTGTTCTGGTTTATTCAATGTACGATCGTCGTACTGAATGTCAACATACTTATAGCTTTATTTGTTTAAATTGAGTAGGAAACATGGACATGACCGGAATGACCTTACCTAAATACCTTTTCGTGGCACGGTGGTATAGCATCGCCACCTTTTAGACGCCGGGTTGCTATTTCTTCAGAGAAAAACCTATAATCTGATTTCTATCAGAACCTGGAATTGAACACAGGATCACATTATCGCGCTTATGACCACTAGACCAACTATGTAGTTATCATGAAATGTAATCTTATATTGTTATTTCATAAACATTTCGTTAAAACGTTTATTGTTAATTTTAAGTATGAAGATAAATAATTTTTAACTTTTGATAAAAATTAAAAACCGATTTCAAACCATTGAGCAACATGGGACACCGGCGGATTGGAGGGTAGTAGCCATACGCAGGTGCTACCTCTGTCAAAGTATAAATCCACGCGGTCCTATGCCTATAATAAAACTAGTTGCAGCCGCACTGTTCACAAGACTAAATTTAGTTGCGCGGCTGAATCAACCACCTACAAAAATGCCAAATTGTTCAGTTTTTTTGCTGCAAAAAGATGTCTGACACATCAAATTTACAAAAATATAGCGCTACCTTTCATATATAAGTAATTTATAATCACATTTTTGTCATTTAGTTCTTTTTAAACTTAAAAATTACAATAGTAACTATTGTGTTTTTATTTACCAATACACACCGCTTGCCCTCATATAGTACGTATCGGCCGAGCGACTGATCCGAGTCTGTATCAGTGTTGTCGCTGTCACGGAGCGATAGTGTTATAATGTATCTATGTGTGTGCGAAATTGTAGTTTATTTTTTTAATTTTTATGTATAAGTTTCGTAGTGACAGTCAATTGTTTTTGTGTGCGCAGTCCCCCCCTCCCCCCGACCCCGCAAAAATGACAAACAGTTCTGTATCGGGGAAAACACTATGGCTACTAGCGGTTGCTCTATGTTTCCCCCAGAAGTAAAATCTATTAAAATTATTTAAAACATGGTTTACAAATTCTAGTGTTGTGTTCATTTTATTCCTATTTATTTACTTAGGTGATTGATTTTCTACGAGGCTTATCCATCAGCATAAATAATATTGATAAATGTAGTCAGTTATAGCCACAGTTTACTAAATTATTCATTATTCAGTTACTCCAATCAAACAATAGAGTCAAAGGATTGTCAAAATGTTAAAATAGGGTAGCTATTCTAGATTGTTATTCAAATAGATATTATATTGGGATCTAAACACGAATCTTGTAGTAGGTGTAGAATTTACAAAGTAATTTGAAATGCTTGTCTCTTCAGCTTTTGTAGTTTACGTATAATATTCCTTTTTTTAATGTTGCGTTTATGTGCCTAGCTAGCTACCTACTAATATCAGTACATAAAATTTAAGAAATTAATTAAATATTACACTAGTTACTTAGTATGCTCGGAGTAATTCGTCTTTTATATTTAACCTTTATTCAATTTTAAAAATATTAGAAAATTGTAGAATAAAAAAAAATATACTTATTCACATTTTTTACGTGCATACGTTTCACGTATTTGTAAATGCATACGTATTATTAAGTTTTTACTAAATGTAGAAAGGGGATATATGAGTTAACCGCAGTAAAGTAATGTTAACTTATTCTCTAAAGTCAACCTTAACCTGTACGTGTACTCTCTGCTACTTGACGGGCAAAACTCTGGTGACATGCCGAAAAATTCACACTAAATACTTAGAATACGAAACCAAATCCCATCTTTTTTAAATCATGGCTGGATAGAGAACAGCATTATTAGTGATTAGGGATCTTTCGAGAATTTCATGATTCCACCTATTTTAAATTTATGTTCAACAATGGATTCGTAAGACCGATAGGGTAAATACGGAAAGGTGGGTATAAATAATTTAAAAACACTTATGCATGCAGGAGAGGCATGGTAGCTAAGAGCGAGTAGTAGTAGCTCAGGGCCTAAGCGCGCGTCGTAAAAAAAGTGCAAGTTCGTGTCACTAACAAAATTGTTAATTGTAATTTTAAGTACTGATTTACCACTAGATGAACGGCACAGTAAAACATAGTAAGATTTTATGAAAAATATAACAACGGGATGTTGTGAAATTCGCAAAAAGCAACAAACCAACGAGATGGTCAAACTAGGGATGGGCAAAGGAAAAAAATATATCGATATATATCGAATCGATATATTTAAACAGTATCGATATATATCGCGTGATAAATATCGATATATCGATATATCGTCATCATTTGCATGATGCAAAGATAAGGTCCTTTTTATTTACTGACAGTTGGACGACGAAAAAAACGATACAATATTTTAAAATATATCGAAATTGATACGATTTCGATACTCGAAAATAAATATCGTTATATCGATATATCTTGATTTATAATATCGACGACATATATCGATATTTTTATTAAAAAATATCGATATTTCGATATATCGATATTTTTTACCCATGCCTAGGTCAAACTGCTCCATAAATCTTTCAGAAATTAATGGATACCGTTTCTGGTTGTGGGACGAGTAATACAATACAAAACTTATACAGGTTTAATGTAGAAAAACGTATTAATTTCCAAATTAAAAAATATTTAAAAAAAATGTTTTGAATAGTTTTAACGCCAGAAATCAGTTGTTATAGCCATTAAATTACTGTGTAACGAACATTAGCGTGTTAAATACATAAAAATAACCATGACATCTTCGTACCATCTAGTTTATCGGTAAAAACATCTCAAAGAACCCTGAATTGAAGCAATGATTTGTCAATTACTCTCATGTCACGATCGTACTTTGACGTGATTTAGGATATTCCTTATGCATACACGGTTCGAATGTCAGCAGAATCGTTACAAATAAGGAATGTGTTCGACAGTGTTGTCACGTTCAGATGGCGTGTTCGGGTGCAATTTGCTCGGTTGCGCCGCCTACTGTAATAACGACTTCCGTACCCTGTCGCGGGCGCCTCCTCAAATTGGTCGCTTATCACCAATCTACGGTGTAGAGTAGAATATCAGCTGGGCTGGTCGCAATTTGTCAACGGTGCGCTGTGAACAGATGTTTCCTTATTTAAAATTGTTAAATGGACATTAAAGTGATATATATATATATATATATATATTGGACAATCTGACGTAAGCAAGCTTAGCGTTTGATACTACTTATTTAACGAATAAAATAATATTATCTCTCCGTTATATCTCTAAGTAATTTTAAAGTCTTCAATTGGAATAAAAAAACCTGCACTATAGCACAGGTTTTTTAAACAAGTAAAAGTAACAAAGAGGCGCACAGTAAAAAACAGATCATTTTTATTCAATATAGTTTATAAATAATACTTTTAGTTTCAGTAATTGGTGGTACCGCTCTAGTTCGGGATATACCTGCGTCATGGAAAAAAGAAACGAGAAAACCAGCCGGACTTTTTCAACAGTTTGTAATTTTATGTATTATGGTATTATGTTACACAACTGTTTGTTTTTTAGATATTTACTCTACTTAACTGTCAATAGAATAGAATAGAATAGAATAGAATAATTTTTTATTCAATATTGATTATTACATAATACTTATTGAAAGTCATATTTTATTTACCACTGGTTCGGAAAATACCTCAGTCCTGGGAAGAACCAGCAAGAAACCCAGCGGGACTTTTTCCTTTTTCAATTTATTCCTTAATATAAAATTACTATGTTTTATATATATAAACAAAGATATGTGTTTAAATTATTTTTAAGCAAGGCGATTGACAAACTTGGTAGGTATATTTCCTAGTAGACTGACTGAGTATTACAGAGCTTGTGTTTGTTCTTATTATTTACAAAAAATAAAAATAAACTTTTTTAAAAACTACTAAAATGTTTTTATGGACAAAGAGATAAAAGTTAGCATATTTATTGAAAGGTAGCGAGCCGCCTTGGCTTCGCCTGGCTAGTATATATTTAATGAAGTGTTATTTGGACTTAAGAAAATCATCAAAGACCATTTACCTTATCAATTTTTCGATTACTCACAAAAATCCAAGATTTTCAGATTACTTAAGCCTAGATCACTCCTGGCAATGCCCTCTATTTGTTACTGAAGTTTCATTACAGTCGGCTCAGTCATTACGAAGATTAACCCGAACAGACACAGAGAGACAGACATATTTTTTATGGTTATCTATGGTTGGCATGCAAATAACCCTCTGAGCTTTATAAAAGGCACTTATTTCCATATTTCAGGATACACCTAAGTTTTATGTAAATGTGTAGGTATAGTATATTAAATTTTATTTGAAAATTTAAGGTTTTATATAATAGATTGCTATTATATACTTCTATCGTCCACCTTACGTTATGTGATACTGTTGTGTATAGACAACAATGTCTATCGTCAAAATGAACTCTAATACAAATGCGTTGTCACCCTAGAGGACTTAGATGGAATACCACGTCACCTGTAAAAAGGTCTTTAGTATAGCCTGTTCGCATAGCCTCGGTACACCCGAAGGTGCACTTATTATATTGCTTTTATTTTTAATTTTTTCATTGTGTTTGTTAAATAAATGTTTTTCCATTCTAATAACATTTTTTTTTTATTTTAAAGGACTACCAACAAGACGAACACTAATACATGGAATTTAAAGTAACATGAATATCAAACTAAAGCTAAGCGTCATCTTAATTATAGGCTGCCACGGCATGCAAATGTGGACTTTTCAAATAAAACTTAAATAGGTTAGTTAATACTAAGCAAATGAAAACCAAAACATTTTAAACCTTATTTTTTATGTTAAAAATCAAACAATAGGTATAGATAGATACCTACTTGAATCAAACAGACAACATTGACTCGAGAAACTGACCGAGATTGCGTCTAAATTTCAACGGCTTGTCAGAAAAGATGTCGGTGCTGTAAGACTTAGATATTAAGTTAAACTGTCTCTGTAATCGATTCATAATGGCGTGGCCAAGCTATTTTTGGCACCTTTTGGTGAGAATGGAACATATCGTACGCGACGCGGCAACTTGTATGGGTTAGTAAAATTGACAGATCGCAATAACGCAGGAAGCAAAAAGATTACAAATACCAGTGCCACAAGTTTCTTCCTTATCATCGAATTTCATTTCAGAAGGATACGCATTGCTATTGACTTTTTACTCTTAAGAATGGTCCAAAACTTTTTTGGATTTACTAATAGAGACTTCTCGAGATCAGTTATACTCGTATATTTAAGATAACAAGATTCTGTTAAATCAAAGCACCGTTTTTTAATTGTTTGGAATGCCAGTTCGTCGAGTGGTTTTTTGTAGTTTTTGTATCTTATCCTGAGCTTATACTTTTCACGTGAAAGGCGAATAAGATCTCTGTTATACCATGGGGGTCATAAAATAGAATACTTTTAAATTCTTATGGTTATTGTTATAAAATACGAATATAAATAATAAAAACAAGTTAGGTAGTGAAGAACCTTTCATTAAGGCGCGGCGCTTCTTTTTAAAATATCATATTTGCTGCATGCGGCAACCTTTGATGTCATGGCGGCGTCTTTGACAAAATGTGGCACATGCAAGTTCCCACACTTGGCAGGCAGGTTGGCAATCGCAGTTGTTTTAATTATTTTGAGATGTTTTCAGAAAGATGACTCATCTCCTGTGTCATTTACCTTTGTCGCTTCTTACGACACCTACGGGATAATATGGGGTAGTTTTCTTACGCCGTCACTTCACAACGAACGGTAAGTAATGTTGTCGTCATTTTGACATTTGTTTTCTAAATAAGATGGCAATGTTATTTCACGCAGTCATGTGAGATAAGTAGATGTCAATACAATATGAATGTTTTAATCATGTAGCTCCATATTGACGGCTCCGTGTCGCAGTGGCTTAGCAATGAGTTGCTGTGCTGGGGAGCGCGGGTTCGAGTCCCGCACGGAACAAGTATTTTTATGGCCTACAATTAATTGTTCCGGGTCTGGATGTTTGTCCTTGTGCAATTTGTGGTTGTAAACTGCCTCCACGATACAGGAGAAAATCCTAGTGTGGGGTAACGTTTATTTAAAATTAAAAAAGAAAAAAAAAGAAAAATATAAAGGGTTCATGATGAAGAATGAATTATAATTAAATTTGATAAATATCATCACCATTATTGCTTGAAATACTTTTATTTATGTTTTTGCAAGACCCTATATCTTTTCTGTGTGCATGAGTGTTTAATTTTGTTTGTAAATGAAGTTTTAACTCAAAGTATTAAACTAGTTAAGCACTCAAACTTATATGCGCTTACATTCAGCTAGAGTAATAACTCTCGTATGGCTTTTACCTACTTCATATGGACATAAATTATAATGCAAAATACATTACGAATGTGTTCATACCTAAGTTACGATCGGTATTGAAAACTTTGTTATATTTTCCCACAACATATTCTGACTTGCTGGTTTATTGCTTTCAAACATATTATTTCAAAGAACTCTTGTAATTTATTTTCCCACAAATGTCTAAAAAGGTAATCCCAAAGGTTTTTCGGCTTCTTAGTTCAAATAACATGAATATATGTATAAAAGATTTCAGGTCGTTGATAAATTTTCGACTATAGAGATAACTTGTACAAATGAGGCTCAAGTCACACACTGGGTGCAAGTTATATATTATTATATTACAGTGCCTTTGCTATTAAAATACAGTGAGCAGGTATACGAAGTAAACCTGCTCACTGTTTTTATATAACGTCAATGACTAGTACATCACTTACCTTCGATTTGCCGACGCTATAGTCCTTATGGCAGAATCACTGGAGGACCTAAGCACTATGCTCAATGACCTCAATGGTGTCTCCCAACGGATAGGTTTTAAGATGAACATGGACAAAACAAAATTAAAACAAAACACCTATGCCGGTAGTTGTTGGGAGCGCTAAGCTCGAAGTTGTTGACGAGTATGTTTACTTGGGACAAATAGTCCGACTAGGTAAGTCCAATTTCGACCGGGAGGTCAATCAACGGATTCAACTCGGCTGGGGTTCGGCAGATTACGACACATCTTCTTGTCAGACATAAGTACCTCAAAACCTCAAAACAAGATTGTACAACCAGTGCATGTTGCCCGTGACCTATGGATCTAAGACGTAGTCCTTCACTGCTGGCCGTATGAGGAAGCTAATGATTGCTCAGCTATGCAGAGGGCTCGGGACCGTGCTTTGTGGCATTCCTTTGGGGAGGCCTATGTTCAGCGTGGACTTGTTGCCTGGACTTGATGGGCTGTAATGATGATGATGATGATGAGCCGGTATACATATCATACAAATAATCTTGATATACACATAGGTACACATGTCAATAAAATTGAAGTGTCTGCCTGTAATTTCAATATATTTGTCTTCTATTGATCTCAGGGGGTTATTTGCCTGATATTAAGATGAATAACCATTTTTAAAGATTTTGTCTTTCCTCCATTCGACTGTCTTTCCGGGCTAATCTTTGGAATGTCTAAATGAATTGCGATGAAAATTCACGAATATAATATGTAGAGTAATGCTAAGAATTATCTAGTCTATATTTTATTTGAAAACATGCGTATAATGCGCGAAGATTAAATTGATTAAAAATACTTTAAAATAAAAATTGTCAACGATAATAATGTTCAGGAAATGCATGGCATGTAAATGTGAATTATATAATAATTGTTTTATTTTAAATTAAGCAACATTTTAAGACTTAGATCAGTGTGTTAGATTGTTTTATGTGAGTGTCAGTATCACCGAGTACCGGGACAAACTTGTGTCTGAAGTCGAGTCTTTGCTGAACAAAGTCTCGGATTGGGGGCGACTATATCTAGTCCAGTTCAATTCCCAGAGGACACGACACGAGTTTGTGCGTTTACCACTAAAAAGAACCCGAAGAACTAAGAAGAAGAGAAGATCGGAGTCCTCGGCGTCGACATATCGAATAGTGTGAAGTTTCGTGGTGACTTGGAAGGGGAGGCCAAATTGGCCTCTAATTGTTGTTCATGGGCGGCGGTAGTCACTTACTATCAGGTGAGCCACATGCTCGTTTGCTCCCTCTGCTATAAAAAAACCATATGAATGATTAAAAATATATTGCATTTTTAATGTAGGAATGGAATGTCTTAGATTGTGTATCGGCAAATTTATACCGTTTATATTTCTGTCGTTGGAGTGAAAGACCGAACTAAAATGTCAGGAGTAGGTGATATTAAATAATGTTATGTTTATGGGACACGCACAGGCGCTTAAAGAGCTATTTGTAACGGGTAACATTAAAACTGGGAAATAAAAAATGTAAAGCTTTATTCTGTATCTGTGTCAATACAGCAAAAACTGCTTATTGCAAGAGAATGCTTAAAAATTATCAATTAATGATATAAACAAGTAAACAAAAGAGCTTTACTATTTCAAATAGTGATGCAAAAATTCATAATTACGAGCAAGGGTCGAGTTTATTCGTATACAAAGTCAATGAAAAGCATATTCATACAGAGTAGCTCAATGTTATTCGCAGTACAAAAAAAACAAAGTGGCGTGTATAACGAACACACTTACGCTGCATTCAATATTGTATTCATTGTATACAACAATTGTGTACGTGTTACTGGAGCTGAAAATAATTTCCGCGTATTCGCTGCAGATTTAACTCAATGTTGTTTATTTTAGCATTAGTGTGCATCACAGGTAAAGAATTATTCAATAATAATAAAAAATATATTTGATACTATTATACTTTTTGTACGGTATATACTTTTTAGTGTAAGGTAACAAACAAGTTAATTGATTATTTAATTTTAAATAAAAAATACAAAAAGAGAAATTATACCATTGGATCACCAGCTTTTTAGCAGATTGGAGTATTAGGGTCGTAGTCAACAATACATGCTCCGACTCAAAGCTTGTTAATGCTGGTGTTCCGCAAGGATGTGTGCTATCGCCTGCCATGTTCCTTCTGCATATCAATGATAATATGTTGCATACACTGCAGCACTGGCGTTGTTTTATACACCGGCCGTGCTAATATTTCTCGTAAACACGTCTGAAGCCGAGCCTTTATTAAACAAAAGCTTCACATTCGAGTCTAGGACAGTTTAACCCACAAAATGCACGGGTTTGCGAATTTGCAGTAAAAAAGAACACCTTTTTCATATCTCCTCAATTACAGGCCACTTTTTATTCTGACTAAACCAGCATGGGCCATGGCGTCGATATTTCGAGAGACGTTTCGCAGTTTCGCGGTTATTTGGAAGGAAGGCTAAATATATATATAGCATCAAAAAAGCTTGGTGTGCTTAGTATACGGCGATGGTACTTCATGCCGGTGCATCATTTGCAGCTTTATAAAGCTCAAGTTTGGTCTTATATGGAATACTGTTCTTATCTCTAGGACGAGGCACCCCAGTTTCAGCCCCTTCCATTTGACCGCATTCAATGGAGAGCGACACAAACCATCGACGATCAAGTTCATTCCGATCAGCTTGATCTACTGGCCTTGCGTAAAGTCGTTTTTATTTGCATCTTCTATCGATTATTTCACGGGGAATGCTCAGAGGAATTGGTCGGATTGATTCCAGATGCTGAATGCCACTATCGTACAATGCGACAGAACTCGAAATTCCATCCTATTCATCTCGATGGTTGGCGGTCCACAACCATGCAATTTAAGCGGAATTTTCTGCCTGGCACGACCATATTGTGGATTTACTGTCACCAGAAGTGACTTTAGTTTCAGTAGTATTTTCAGACCGATATGTCTCAGGAACCTTCAAGAATCTACACCTTTCTAAAAGGCCGGCAATGCACCTGTAATTTCCCAGGTGTCGCAGTTGTTCATAGGCGGCGGTCGATATTAACCATCAGGTGAGCTGCATGCTTGTTGGCCTCAACTTCCACAAAGTATAAAAATCAAATAAAAAGACTTATTTAAAAATAGCTGTGCCTGCGAAATCATACGCGCAAATACGTATAATCTGCGCATCCTACTAATATATTATACAAATGAGACTGTATAATAGGTTAAATAACTATCTTAATAATCTTAAATAACATACACACTTGAGCAGCCCTAGATTGCTTCATGGGGAGGATATTTGGCAGGCGGGCTTGCAACGGCAGTCTTTTTTATCTGTTATGAGGAAGTCGCTGCGGACCATGTTTGTTTCACTCTGGTTGCCTTTTACAATACCCATGGGACGATATGGAGTAGTGGGTATTCATACTTGCTCGAATATAAATGTAAGAAAAGTTTGTCACTATGGGTAGATACTAAAACAGGGATACTGTTGCATTATGATTATATATGTCCTATTTATTTTACATTAATTGTAACATAAGGAGCTCAGTATAACCAAATGTCGTTAAATGAAAATGTTATAACACGAATATACTTTTAAATGTTTACCAGCGATACGGCCCGGCTTCGCACGGGTGATTTCCAGATCTCGACAACAGCGCCACCTACTGGTTCTAAATGTAAATTTAAACCATCATCGAAATACACAAAAATTTAATCAAAATTGGTTGAGCCGTTTTTAAGTTTTCACGAGACTAATTGACAGCCATTTTTTTTATAGGATAAGGGTGACAAATGAGCACACAGTCCACCTGATGGTGAGTGGTTGCTGCGGTCCATAGACATCTACATCTATCCTCTATTACAAATCAAAATGTAGATGCGTTGTCACCCGTGAGGACTAAGATGGAATGCCTCATTTCCAGTAAAAAGGGCCTCCGGCCACCTGCACTCACCAAGCGAAACGCAGAGGTAAACCTCTACTTCACGCTGGTTTTCTGTGAGGTCGTGGTACCACCCCGGTTCGAGCCGGCCCATCCGTGCGACAGCAAAAGCTGCCGCGTGGCTTTACCACTGTTAAAATTTTTGCTGTTTGATTTTTATAAGTTTAAAGAGATGTATATAATATTTTCTAGTGATGTTGTAAATTATTGTGATATTTGCCTCTAAAAGTAAACATCCATATAAATACTCAATATTGTCTTATCACTTTCAATTGTCTTATTATAGACAGGCCACCCGCTCCGGCTAGCTAGCCCGGACAAGACAGACAGACAGGCACTTTAATTTCATGGCCCTTGTATTATAAAGTAATACTTGTTAACTAATTCGTATTTTCTTAAATATTCTACTTCTCATACTAGTTATATAAATAGCCTTGTTCATTTCCTTGGCAGTTCCATATTATTATACTTGTTTGTGGTCCCCCAATAGCGTGACGGTTCGCAGAGTCAACCTAGAATTAGAAAGCCGTAATAAGCAAATATGCAGAGATTTATGCTCAAAATAATTAAGCGAATATACCTTTATAATTTGAATAAAGTACTAGTTGACGTTTCGTTATAAATCACTAGGAAATTGATATTTTTATGTACAGTTAACTTATTCTTAGAAAATAATGCAGCTGAAGACTTGTGATGGGCTGCAACGATGATGATGATGTTAAATATAAGTTACTAGTTAAGATCCAGACTGACTTGGAACGATTTCGTGCAAATGATAATGCTGTGATATTATGTATCGTATGTTGTCGATGAACAGTATTCGTAAATAGTCGCTTTGTTAGAATCGTGCAATAGAACATTATCTCCTTTATGGACGGAGTTTAATTGTAAAAGTTATTTTATTTTTCTCTTCATTCCCAAAATATGAAAGCATGCTGAATATGTTTTAATTTAAATTACAGCGCCGTATGTACATATGTATGTACATTACGTTTGAATGCGAGATGCAGGTTTACGTTCTTAATGAGAGAATTTGGGCCACACTTGGCTCAGAGGCTTCACTGCTAGTAAGCAAATTAAATTCGGCTCTAATTTTATTTTTATTCACTGCATTCTGATTTAAATGTGATAATTTGTATATAATAAAATTGAATTTGATGCAATACTAAAGGAGCAATCTTTTCAAACATAATGAAAAAGTATGTAAATATGATTTTTGTACGTATTGTATAAACATTATTTGGAATCTACAGTAGACAGTAGTGAAATAGAAAATTCATATTATTTATATTGTTATTAACACTTATATTAATGTCTTTCGAACCGATTTTGACCGAAGTGATGTTCCCTATTTTCAATTTGAGTGTAGCACTCCCGGGATAAGTTCGGATATCCGCCGATAAAATGCAAATGTAGCGGAAATTTGTCATTTTATTCTTGCGAGAACATTAAATTTGGCCCTGTAGCACCTATGTTGACTTGTTTTACAATATCGTCATTGCAACTAGCAATTCACACGAAATATGAAACGCGTATATTAAATGTGCAAAGGGCCTACTGGGAATAGCACATACTGATGCTAGAAAAGCCTAGTTAATGTACCTAATTGTTAAATATACACAATAAAGTTTCAAAATATGTTGTAAAGGATTTTTAACTAAATTTATTCGCTTCTGTTTAAGCCATTTTACAGTTTTCTGACATTTTAAATTAGATTATTAACAATTTAGGAAGTCCTACGCAGATCTTCGGGTAGATTGCTACGTCAACGCTTAAACTCATCATTTATTTATTTATTTTTATCATCATCATTATCTTCAACATTGCCTTGCCATTGACTGTCTCGTTGGTCTAGTGGTTGTAGTGCGACTACTGATCATCGGGTCTCGGGTTCAAATCCCGAGTCGGGCCAAAAAATGTCAGTTATTGAATTTTCCCATCAAGAAAATCTCAGTAGCTGCCCGGAGTCAGGAAGTTAGCAGCGTCTCATTCCCGTGCCTCGGAAAGCACGTAAAGCCGTGGGTTCTGTGCCTGATCTCTCTCTGGTCGTGTCGGTTTACCATCCCATCGAACTATGAGAGTGAGGGAATAGAGAGTGCACCTGTACTTGCGCACACACTTGGGCACTAAAATCCAGTCCTGCGCAGATGGCTAGTCTCCGTTGAGACTGGCCGCCGTGACCGAAATTCGGTCTGGAGGACTTTATTATTTTTATTATCATCAGCATTACAGCCTTTCAGAAGTCTACAGTCGAACATAGGCCTCTACCATCTGCATCAATCAACTTCCTGGGTGTCTTACCAGGTTGTCATTCCATCTCGTGAGGGTAGCCCTACACTTCAAACTCATAACCAGTGCTAAATACAGCAACGGGAACTTTGTTAACTTATTAAAATATTAACTTTAATTTTAATCTTATGCAAACACTTCATGGATGGCACTTTTTATATTCAAATTGTGGATAATTCACTGATTCTTCACCTATAGACATTATTGCAATTTTATGTTTTAATGTAGGGTAATACTATAGTTTGTAATATAAATATTAAATATAATTAAATAAATTTGTCGCCGTAATAAATAACATCGCAAAAATTATTAACTTTTAATGAACTTGTTATTGATTATAGTGTACGTAGAATTATGATGTACTGATTCTGATTCTGATGACTGATGAATTATGACTATGTCTGCAACTAACGTTCTACGTGGTAGATCCATTTTGCAGGTATATTATGGTTGTAGAACGAATGGGTCAGCTCGACCGGGGACGGACCACGCTCTCACAAAACACCAGCGTGAAAAAGCAGCTTAACACTGCTGTGTTTCCTATGGTGAGTGTAGAGAACCGAAAACCCTTTTTGCTAGATACGAGGCACGCATTCCCTCCAGTCCTCAGGGCTGAGAACGCTTTTGCATTTGGATTCTTAATCCAGAATAGATGTAGATGTCTGTTGGCCATAGCATCCACTTATCGTCAGGTGGCATATGTGCTCGCTTGTCACTTTTATTTTACGAAAAAAAGCTTCAAACAATGAAAGCTGTGGAAGCGTAGTCTCCTCTGAGCTTGTAACTATACTAGCTATTTGAACCATTCAGATCTAAAAACAGCAGTGCAAACTCTGTTATTTGGCGGGAAAAATAGTGAAGAGGTAAACTTAATAGGTAAGTGGTACTCACCCATACGGACTCCTAGACAAATAAATCATACCGCCAGACCACAGTTTCCTACTATATATTTACTGTGGCCAGACGCTGGGTTGGTATCCACCCATTTGTTGTTGATATACCATGCATTCGAAAGAAAAGATTTTGTTTCGTCGTTCATGATGCGTACAGCAGGGGAGTGGGGGTTACTAAAAGTGGTTAAAGGGAATATTAGTAATGTTTAGCATTGCTAGTATTTTATTAAGAATAAACGAGAAATAAATGAGAAATGAGTGTAAATAATTTGCCGGCATTTTTTTTATAGGATAAGGGTGACAAACGAGCACACAGTCCACCTGATGGTAAGTGGTTGCTGCGGCCCATAGACATCTACATCTATCCTCTATTACAAATCAAAATGTAGATGTGTTGTCACCCGTGAGGACTAAGATGGAATGCCTCATTTCCAGTAAAAAGGGCCTCCGGCCACCTGCACTCACCAAGCGAAACGCAGAGGTAAACCTCTACTTCACGCTGGTTTTCTGTGAGGTCGTGGTACCACCCCGGTTCGAGCCGGCCCATCCGTGCGACAGCAAAAGCTGCCGCGTGGCTCTACCACTGTTAAAAATCGGCGGCATCTGTCTTTGCATCCGATTATAATGTGATTGATTTCAAGGTAAGAGTGAATAGGCCTTTGTTAAGCTAAGTCAGTGCGCTAAAATCGTTGGCTGCATCACTACTTATTATAATGGTGGGGTAATAGTCAAAAAATTGGTTTTAATAGTTAAAAAAAAGTCTTGCCATTTTGTAAATATTAAAACGTGAACACATCTTTATGAATTCCAAATATTCTATTAAGTGGTTGAAATCTGTTTGTTTATGTTACAAACTAAGCTGAAGTACGTCTATCAGACCAAGTTCGCGTGCCTTACCCCAGCTCGCCTGCTCACAGTTTTAACAGCCACGTAACGACTCACTTTCTAATATAAGCCGTTTACGGATTGAATCCACTGGGTAAATACGTACCTAACCGACTTTGACTAATTATTGTTTAACTCTTAAAAATAATTATGCCTTTGATAATAATATATATCATTAGCTGTGCACGCGGTTTAGCCCGCGTAGAATTTGGCTAGTGACAAAAAGGCAGGCAAAAATGATTTATCAGGAAGCGGAAGGGAGGCGAGGAGTGCCACTGAAGTTACGTTTTACTTTAAGGTATTTTTGATTATAAAATATAAAGAATCAAAGTATCAATTTTCAGATTACGATCTTCAAAAATGACGGAAATCATCATGTGAGGCTCATACTAACTTACATCCCATATACCATCTCAGAAATGGAATTTAGAAAATCTTGAAAACTTACTACCAATGTTTATTATTCAACTTAAAAACGAATGACTTTCATACAAATCTTCACACGCCACCCTTCACCCTTTAGGGAGTGGATTCAAAAAAGTAGCCTTTGTACTTTCTTAGGGTTACAACTTTTCCGTATCAAATTTTCGGTTCAGTTGATTAGCCGTTCTTTCAGTTTTTGAATTGCAGCCTCGTGATGGAAGGGAAGTGTAGGGCGGCTCTTCGGCTAATGGAGTGACGGAGGGAGGCCTATGTTCAGCAGTGGACTTGTAAAGGGCAGTGATGATTTTTATTCGTAAAAACGTAACAGACAGACAAGGTTACTTTCATGTTAAAATTAGTTGTCGTTCGTCCCATAATAATGTACACTGTTAAAATAATCTATACTATGATTTCAATTAAAAGATGATTTTTGCCCTCAAATAAACATACACTTTTACAAACGGTAATTGTTGCGGCAATTACAAAAGTGTGTTGTTACTCCCACTCCCAACGCGTTGGTACAAATAGTCGCATGGACCTATTGTCCACAACTCACGTATTTGTTCACCGTCCCCGTACGTTCCCTTTCAATCACGAAGCTAATGTTTGATCAAGCAACGTATATTCTGCTTGGACGGTAACAATAGAAGCTAAATGCTATGGTACATAAATTATATCCGCTATGATCTTATTAGTTAAGGATTTAGGACCAATTACGTTTGATCTGTTAATACATTATGTATTGAGTCCATTGGATGCAATGTTTTACGTGGTAGAGCCACGCTGCTGCCATATTATGGTTGTGGCACAAATGAGTCAGCTCGCCCGTAGACGGTCCACGATCAAATAGTAGCTTAATGCTGCTGTGTTTCATATATTGAGTGTTGAGAATCGAAAATCCTTTTTACTGGAAACAAGGAATTTCACTTTTGTCCTCAGGTGTGACAGCGCAGCAGCGTTTTGATACTTAACTGAGGATAGATGTAGATGTCTACGGGCCACGGCATTCACTTACCATCAGGTGAACTGTGTGCTTGTTTATCACCCTTATTCTATATAAAAATTACCTCGAAAATAAATAATTTCTGTATTACAGAAATGTTACTTTTGTTGCGTATAGATGTCCCACTATTGAGCACAGAGCTCCTCTCACACTTAGAAGATTTTAGTACAGGTCAGCCGAGCTGTACTAATGCGTCTTGAGGGATTTAACATGACCTTGAAATATATGTTTGTTTCACAGTTACGATAATTTACTTCACCGTTGAGTTCTAGTAAATAAACACAAAACACTTTCAGCGTTGCCGGCGGGGATCGAAATCAGTTCGCTATCATAGTATTTGATAGCATAGTTGTTTTTCTTAACAATATTTTATGGTGAAATTATTTTTCTCCAAATGATTAATAATAATAATAATAATAATAATAATCCACCATGCTTCCGCGGCAAGTACAGCCTCATTACTGACGATCACCCTGTGGGACGTCATTATAGTACGGACTTTTCTGTCCAGAGTGTTCAGTTCGGTCTGAGTTCACCTGAGTATGCCAAAGGTATACATGAGAACAGGCATGATCCAACCGTTATATGCGTGCGTCTTATTCACACCGGACAAAAGGCTATTAAGCACTTTGGTCAAGCGTGCATGAAACACATCGCAAACTGACCGTTTCATACCCGCCTCATCTACACCGATGTTCTGTGACATACCCAGGTATCGGTATGTTTCAGCCTCGGAAAGGGTTCTTATGCTGATGGACATAGATAAGTATATGCCCTCAGAGTTAGCAACCCTTCCCCTTTCGACATGGAGGATCGCACACTTATCCGTCCCCAGCTCCATTCCAATAGAATTGCTAAAATCACAAGTTATGTTTAGCAATTCCATAAGGTGGGAGCGACTGGAGGCGAATAATTTGAGATAATCCATATATAAAAGGTGGGTCACTTTTGTACCTCCTCTCCGAAGCTGGAACCCCTCCCGGAATCCTCCAGTAAGGTACTGAGAGGGTTCAAAGAGAGGCAGAACCAGATTGGACTTAAACAATCGCCCTGGAAGATACCCCTTCTTATCCTTATGTGGTTCTCCGCAGCCGTCATCCGCTCACCTAGATGACAAAAGATCGTACTCCACTGCCCCATACACTGCCCGAGGAAGTCTCGAACTGTACAGTCAACCTTGTACAGCTCGAGGACCCTCTTAAACCATGTATGAGGCACCGAGTCGAATGCCTTTTTGTAGTCTATCCAGGCAGCGGAGAGGTTCCGACAGTTGCGTTTAACCACCTTGCCAATGACCGCGTCAATGAGGAGTGGTTCCTTGGTTCCACGACCACCGCCCCTACATCCATTCTGAGCGCGCGACATCACCTGATTTAAGTTCAGGTGACGAGTGATTCTCGCACTCAAAATGGATGTTAGTGTCTTGTATATCGTGGGTAGACACGTTATGGGGCGGCATTTGCTCGTGTCTGTGGTATCCTGATCTTTAGGAACTAAATGAGTGACCCCAGTAGTGAAGAGGCTCGGGAGCGACTTCTGGTCGAGAGCCTCTTGAAACTGTCGGGCGAGTACAGCGTGATACACCACGAACCCCTTCAGCCAGTAGTGATGCAGCCCGTCGAGCCCCGGACATTTCCAGTTCGGGGCTCTACGGACCGCCTCAGCTACGTCATCCAGCGTTATGATGACGGGGTCCATGGGCGTAACATTCACACACTGACTCGCCACAACTTCCGTCCAAGGGCCCTCGCTGTGGTTTACGGGCTCTGACCACAGGCCGCGCCAGTATGCGATAGTGTCGGCCTGATTCGGTGCTGGGCCCGTTCCACGTACCATTGGTCGCTCCAGTGATTCATAGAGCCTCTTCTGATCACTCTGGAAGAGACGATTCTGGTTGAACCGTGTAGACCTCTCGGTATATCGCCGAATCCGCTTCCCAAGCAGCTATTCTCTGCTTCAGGTCGTCTATGCGCTCCGTCAGTTTTTGCGTTATATCCGGCTGGGACAAACTGATATTTGTCCCAGCAAACGCCATCCTGACGGTGCGCACAATTCTCGGCCTATTATTGCCCAACCTGAAGCTTATCAGTCTGCCGATGAGGGCTCTTGCCTTTGCGATACGGTTCTCAATCTTTCTTCTCCAGGCTGGGATGGCGCTACTTTATCTAGTTGCGCGTCCAGCCGTGGGAACTTTGGCGCCAATAATTCGGCAAACTGCCAGCGCGGCGCCACAAAGAATTGAGTCCGTCTCGCAAAGATCCCGGCTGGCTTCCAAATAGGTCACCAGCATTGGGTTCAGAGCCCTCACGACAGCCCGATTACGCTTGCTCAGGGGCATGCGCGGGAGTCGCGGTCGATTTTCGAGAGGCATACTACGCGTTTCCAAAATAGCCTCTTCCAATGTTCTCCTCATTTGCTCTAGTTCTAGTTCCTGGGCGACTGTTCCATCATCGTCTGAACCAACCATAACTGAAAGATTTACGGCGGCATCCACGTGTGCTTGTTGCTCTGCAACTTGTGGCGCCGCATCCTCAGCCGTAGCATTTTCATCCGATGAGGGAACAGCCTCACGTCGTAGCCGTTCGAGTTCGGTGCTATCGAATATGTTTGAGCGCAAGATATACTGAACTCGGTCTGCAAGGTTTTGCTCGGTGACGGTTATAGATGGCTCCAGCTCAGAAAAAAGTCGATGCATCCTAGCCCGATATGCAAAACCTCCAATTTCTCCCCCTTTCGCCCTAAAATATGCAATATAAAATATATATATAAAATATGCCCGCAATGCGTTGCTGTTCATCTGCATTGACCAACGCAGGCGGCGTACTCCATCAGTGGCGGGTGCTGATTGCTAGGCCCCCGAAGACCATGCCAACACCAAGCCAGCTGGTGGGGATGATGGATGCGAGGGGTTGCTAGATGGTCGTGCAGCACCTCGCGCTCGGCTGGCGGCCCGCATGCTGTCGCGTCCAGCGCCAGCTCCAGACGCACCCCGGCGACCCCCAGGCAGCGGCCATATACGCAGTCTATTTTTTTCCATCATCCATGAAATGGGCGTCAATTAACGGGAGACGCCCAGGCCCGGCACCGTTTCATGATTTGGCCGAAAGCACAAGCGGGCCCAAATTAGCACCCTCAATTCTGCCGAGGCACGGCGCTCACACCTGTTGGCAAGGTGCTGACTGACTGCGCTGACGTAACAGTTTTGTCAGATAACCGTTGCGTCAGCGCGCGATGGGGTCGTCACTTCCCTACGCCCATTTATATACTATAATGACGTCCCACAGGATGCATCATCCGAGATCGTCAGTAATGAGGCTGTACTTGCCGCGGAAGCATGGTGGGCGCGGCGTTTTAAGCGCGCTTACCATGCATAATCGTGAAGTGTGCAGCCTCCGTAATTATTTTCTGACGAGAGCGGATGATCCATACTATAGGGACGTTATTTCTTGTGATAAAGGACTTACCCCCATATCCTTAGCCAACGAGCAATGGCAGGACCCGGCAGTACAGAGCATTTCCGACCGGGAGATCGTATGGAAGGAGAAAGAGCTCCACGGGAGGTTCTACAAGGCCCTTCATGAGCCTTTCGTAGACACAATCGCCTCCCTCCACTGGCTACGTTTCGGTGACCTCTTTGGGGAAACTGAGGGTTTTGTCTGTGCAATACAGGATCAGGTTATTAAGACCAACAAATGTCGGAGATACATCCTAAAGGATGGCACCGTCGACATCTGTCGAGCTTGTCGCCATCCTGGTGAGTCACTTAGGCATGTCATCTCTGGTTGTTCGGCGTTTTCTAACTCTGAGTATTTGCACAGACACAACCTAGTAGCCAGGATTCTACACCAGGAGCTCGCTCTGAAATTCGGTCTCGTGGATCGGAAACTGCCATATTATAAGTACTTGCCGGAAGCCGTGCTCGAAAATGACCGCGCCAGGCTCTACTGGGACCGGGCCATCATCACAGATAGGTCTATTCTTGCGAATAAGCCTGATATTGTGCTGATGGACCGGGCACAGTCAAGGATATTTTTGGTCGACATTACCATTCCTTATGACGAGAACCTCGTGAAAGCCGAAACAGATAAGCTGGCAAAATATCTGGACCTGGCTCACGAGGTGAACGACATGTGGGGTGGTCTGCCGGCCGAAAGTATTCCTGTGGTCGTTTCTGCGAACGGGTTAATCCCAGTTAGCCTATCGGGTCATCTGAGGCGACTGGGACTCCGTGACGGACCGCTCCGAGCTCAAATGCAGAAGGCGGTGCTCCTCGATACCTCCCGCATCGTCCGCCGGTTTCTTTCCCTTTCCCCCTAACCCTCGGCCGTTTGGTCTCCCCTGCCGAGCGTTTCCATCTGGTTGGGTTTTTATATATTTATGTAATTTTTATGTATTTATTCTATTTTATTGATATTTATGTATGTTTATATATTTCGTTTACAATTATATATTTAAACAGCCCAACCAGATGAGAAAACTTTAAAGATAACCCCAATAATAATAATGACATTCAGACCGAAATTCGGTCAACGCGGCCAGTCTCAAATGATACTAGCCATCTGCGCAGGATAGGATTATTGTACACAAGTATATGAGCAAGTACCCTCACTCATAAACTCACTCTCACAGTCCGATGGGACGGTAATCCGACACGACTGGCGAGAAATCAGACGTAGGGTTAACGTGATTACTGAGGTACAGGGATGAACGTATACATTAATGACTTACCTTACATAGTAGGAGATAACCATGATATAGTATTATTTGCAGATGACACTTCTTTAATTTTCAAATTAAGTCGACAATTGCTAAAATATGACGAAGTAAATAATGCTATATCTAAATTAGTAAATTGGTTCAATGTTAATAATTTGCATTTAAATGGCACTAAAACGAAATGTATGAAATTTATGACTCCAAATGTCAAACAATTAAATACTAATGTAATTTTAAATGGGGAGAAACTGAGTCTTGTAGATACCACCATTTTTCTTGGAATCACACTAGACGCGAAGCTTCAATGGAGCCCCCATATATCAAAACTAGCAAGCAGACTTAGCTCTGCAGCATATGCCGTAAAAAAGATTAGAAGTCTAACTAGTGTTGAAACAGCTAGACTAGTTTACTTTAGCTATTTCCATAGCATAATGTCGTATGGTATTTTGCTATGGGGACACGCAGCTGACACTGAAATTATATTTGTTTTACAGAAGAGGGCCATAAGAGCAATTTATGATTTAAAGCCTAAAGAGTCGCTGCGACAAAAATTTATGGAAATTAATATATTAACTTTGGCCTCTCAATACATTTATGAAAATGTAATGTACGTACACAAAAATAAAAGTAGTTTTACAAAAATAAGTGATATTCATTCTGTAAATACTAGGAACAGACACAAGCTAGTAGTACCGGTTACTCGACTCCATCGAGTCAGTAATTCATTCTTGGGGCGATGTATACGCTTTTACAACAAAATTCCAGAAAATATACAAAATTTGACCTGCTCAAAGTTCAAAAACTTTATTAAACTAAGTTTGTATAAAAAGGGTTATTATAGTATTAAAGAATTTATAGATGATAATAACCCCTGGAAATGAGGTGATCGCTACCAAGCTATTTCTAATTTGTTGTGTTGTTAATTTGTGTAACATACATGATTGTAAGCTGTTATTTTTTAAAAAAAAATCCCGCTGGGTTTCTTGCTGGTTCTTCCCAGGACAGAGGTTTTTTTTTCGAACCAGTGGTAATTATACAAAGGAGTGACTTTCAATAAGCATTATTTATAATCTATATTGAATAAAAAAGTTTCTGTTTCTGTTTCTGTTTCAACCACTACATAGTTTTTTTTAACAATATTTTATGGTGAAACTGTTTTTCTCGAAATGAATAATAATAATAATAATGACATTCAGATCGAAATTCGGTCAACGCAGCCAGTCTCAAATGATACTAACCATCTGCGCAGGATAGGATTATAGTAGGTACATAAGTATATGAGCAAGTACCCTCACTCATAAACTCACTCTCACAGTCCGATGGGACGGTAATCCGACACGACTGGCGAGAAATCAGACGTAGGGTTAACGTGATTACCGAGGTACGGGGATGAAACACCGCCAAATTTCTAACTCCTGGCTGCTAATGAAAATCTCTTGGCAGAAAAAACTAGATAACTGATTTTTGTCCTGACTCGGGATTCGAACCATATCATCAGCAGTCGCGCGAACACCACACGAGCGAGGAAGTCAAAACTTTTTCTCCAAATAAAACCTACCACTACGGGTCTTATTTGAGGAATTAAGGTTTAGCTACATTAAAGTATAATATACATGTACGTACTACACAAAATTACTTTAAAGGTTTGGCTGCAACATTAATACAGTTGGATCATATAATTTCTGAAAGCAGTAATTTAGTTTAGTTTATTTTAACTATGATTTTGAATAAAAGTAGACTACTTTTATATAATATAAATCCTAACCGAACCAAGTTAAAGTAAAAGGAAGAATTAAGATTACGTTACCCATAAGTATTGTGTACGGTAAAAACTTAGCACAAAGGGTTTCTTAAGTTCCTTCATAAAAGTAACAATATTGCTCGCGGTAACAAGACAAGAACGTTTCTCTCAAACCCATATTCTCGCTACTATTGTCTCGCTCAGTAGACTTTAGAGGCTTGAGCCCGCAGTGTTAGACTGTACAGCCCATTGTTTAGCTTTCTTCACCTGGCAAGACGGATTCCACACAAAGGCAGCGCTCGTTTCTGCACTTGTGTTTGTCTTTGTTATGCAATTGGTGGTTTCGAGCATGCTATATATACGAGGGCGCCGGGCGAATCTTCACTCGTTTGTGAACTGGAGTGTACACAGAACACACCTCGTATTCGTACATTTGTTCAACTCGCATGAAAACAAGTACTTTCAGTTCGCTCACCACTGTAGCGTAGGTATTTTGTTTCGTATGTGAGGGTTATTTTGAAATATGAAAATCCGTCCATGGAACGATTTTCATAAATATAGGTATGGTGTACGAAGTATGCAATTTGCATTTTATGCTTCACTATAAGGATCACAGTAAATGGCTAACCCTCTGGTACTAAGCAAGGAATAAATTATTACTTTATTCTAAAACTAACTTTTCCCGCGACTTCGCCCGCGTGGAATTATTTTTCGCGGAACCCTAAAATAAAAGTAGTCCAAGTTACTCCCTATAATATAAGCTATCTGCCAGTGAAAGTCCCATCCAAATCTGTACTGTAATATGATCATTAAAAGTTTTAGTTTTAGGTTTATTTTTAATACAGTTTTTTATTTTCAAAATCCTATATTAAAAAAATAGAAAGGCATTCCGTGATCATAATGTAATTTATAATTTAATAGGGTTATCTTTTATACAAAAACTGTATTTTCCACTTTAACCTATGGACTATTTCTATCAAGAAATATTATTTTTTCTTTTACAATTTAAAATTTCCAAAAGTTACATCCAAATATATATAATATACTTATTTATAATATAGTTACTGACGAGCTGACAGTTAATATGAAGATTATATGTTAATATGAAGGTAGGTGGTTACTGTAACCCTTAGTTCACCCATCACTCTTGGAAAGAACTTTAAACGAATAAGTCTACAGATATGTGTGGACTAAAATAGAATTTCTCACAGCTTGTAATTAGATCTCGTTACTGCGTATAAGAACACAACAATGGAAGGAAGGTTGCTTACCAGATGAAAAAAGTAAAAGGGGTGTTTGACGGGAAAGATGGCCCTAGTGCCATAGTACTTAGCGAAAACGGAATTTTAATTTCATAAAATTCATTAATACGTCATTCATAAATTAATGGAGATGGTTAAGCTTGGAGTTTCTCCGCGAGACAGAATCCGTAACGGCGATATCTGCAGAAGAACCAGAGTTAACAACATAGCCAAATAGATCAGTAAGCTGAAAAAGCAATCGATGCAAATCAATCGAGGCGACAACCGATGTGGAAGAAAGATTCAGCAGTGACGGTCACGTACCGGTAAGCAGTAAAACATGCGGGAAGTAGATAGATGCAGGTGGCTCAGGATCGAGCTTTGTGTTATTACTTGGGGGAAGCCTATGTTCAGCAGTGGACTTGTATAGGGATGTAATGAGGATGATGATGAATTAATGCGTTATTCTTTTTATTTTTAAATGTATTGTTTTTTTAAGTATAAAAAATATGTTTGTGAAACATCTATACAATCGATGATGAGCACGCTTTCACTAGAACTGAGTATGGTGTAAAGATGTCGGAAAATGGGGTGAGGCAAATTGATCGCCTTCAATAAGATTGAACGTTGGAATTCTATCCCTTGAGATAAGGAGTTCAAAAAAGCTTTATTTAGTTTTAGGTTAACAGCATGACTAGTTTCAAGATGGATGATAGTAAAAGATATTTATTGAATGTCATTTGATTACAAAAAATATTTAATATTTTGCATACAATAGTAAAGAAATAGAGAATAGCAGTATTATGATACAAGTCAAAGTGGTTTTTTAAATCGATTCGAATATTACTCATTGAAAAATGTAACTTTTATTGAATTGTAAACACCAAGTGCAAAAATTATAATGCTGATGCTGATGATACATATAATCAATAATTTCTGCATAAAAGTTTCTTAAGTCGGTGCTTAGACATGTGTATAAAAAATTAAAACCCCGCTTACAGAAGCTACCTATTTAGTATAAGAAGAACCAGTTCAGTACCTTCAATGCTGGCCGTATGAGGAAGTTTAATGTTACCTAGCTATCTACGGAGAGGGACAAGCTCGGAGTTTGCTGATAGACTTAATAGAGATGATGTGTGCAGTAGAACCGAAGTAACCAACATAACATTTTTCAACAAGGAACTTATCAGTAAGCTGAAGTGACAATGGGCCGGCCATATAGCTTGAAGAAATTACAAGTAATGGGGAAGAAAGGTTCTCAGGTTACAACAGTGACGAACTGGTGAGAGATGCAAGAAATCAATGGATGCAGGTGGCTTAGGCCCATGCTTTGTGGCATTCCTTGGGGAAGGCCGTTATACAGTAGTGGACTTGTGAAGGGAATGATGAAGATGATGGTGATAATAAATATATTCAGACATTTTTTTAAATCAGTGAAAATACATAAAAAATATACGCGTCAAATATAGTACTTTTTGAACTTGGTTGATAAACAAATATTTACGCACTTAATTGCGTTTAATTTTGACGTAATTTAAGTTTCGGATGCTAACAATACATTGCGGCTTTTTTCAGGTTTAAGTTATAAATTTTTGATCTTTTATTATATTAAATTGCATGCTATGTTGCGGTGTGCTTCGTAAATAAATAAAATAATAATTCGTAAAAGTTCTCTATTAGTTTTTATCTAAATTGCGATAAATTTTACGTACAACATTAATTAGTGGTAATGGTCCACTACGTATCCTACCACCCTCAGCTTTTTCATACAGCTTTTTTGGAGTCACAGCGTTTCACAACTCCGCTACGCCTCCTCGCTCTATTTTCTCGGGCACCTGTTCTGGAAACGCTGCCTAAGTGTGATAGGGCGAAAAACACCCACAAACTGCATTTTATTTAATTATGATGATTGCATGACTTTGCGGCCAGCAGATTATCTGACAACTATCACCTGAGTCCTGGGCTATGGTTTACTTCGGATGTAATAAGTACTTAGTATCTTAAAAAAAATGTAAGATAAGGAAACTTATGTATACTTAATTAATGAAGTCTTAGCGATTAATTAAAAAAAAATATTTAAAGTGGTGGATTTTGGCTTTGAATCTCTCTGGCTACGAATTTATGTATTTAAGTACATCTTTATTGGGAATGTAGTCTGCTACTTTTAAAGATTTATTGAGAGACTTAATGTCAAATTAACGTTTTGAACAGGCCATGTCCTCTAGCAATGACTACTATTTGTAGTTCAACGGGTTCAGATCTGGGCAGGAAGCGGGCCAGTTTTTACATCTTTGAAGCCTAAACACTGTTCTAGAGCCTTGAGATGTTTTGCCTTGATACTAGAATAAGATTTTACTGGAAAATTGACGGTACATTTTTAATAAGTATGAATATATCCTACCAACAAAAATATAAATGATAAAAAGGGGCCAAGTTCGGTAAAAATGATGTGCCACTTACCATCAGGTGTCCACATGTTATATTGCTTTCCTCGTTAATTATTTAAATGTTATAAAAAAATGTGGGTTAATCACTCACCAGAGATTGCACATGTTAGAGCCATGCTGCAGCTATATTAATAGTATAGTTGTAGCACGAATGGTTCGGCTCGACCGGAGTAGTACCACGCTCTCACAGAATACCAGCGTAAAATAGCAGCTTGATGCTGCTGTGGTTCGTGAGTGTAGAGAACCGGAGACCCATTTTACTGGCAAAGAGGCATTCTATCTTAGTCCTCACGGCTGACAACGCATCTGCATTTTAATTCGCAGTAGTAGATGTAAATATCTATAGGCCACAGCAAACACATGCGATTAGGTGTGCTCGTTTGTCACTATTATTCTTTAAAAAAAGAGAGATTGACAGCTTTGTACGATATGCAGATAGTCGATAGGTGCAGGTGGCACAGTACCACATTTTGTTGTATTTTTTAAGGGTAACTTACTTTTTTCAGTAGTTTACTTGCGATGGTTTGTAATGATAATAATAATGATTACGATACAAATATATGTATTTAGACTATCCTTTTAATGTATGCATGTGATATATTAACATTAAATAATTAACAATAAAAAAACGTAGTCAGAATAAGACATGTGAATATCTTGCTTTTTTATTCGATGCTCGTTAATGTTACTGAACATTGAAGATTCAGATATAATAGGCTTTTGCTAAGCTAAGTCAATGCCCTTTACAATCTTTGGCTGCATCACAACTTAGTATCAGGTGGAACAGTCGCCAAGGACAGGGTTATAACAGTTAAAAAATAGAATAATAAAATTTTGTGTGAAAGGTTACAAACTCTACTGCAAATTCACAGGTCTTATCTAATAATGAAGCTCAGCAGATAGATTTCAGTAGGACTTTAAACGCACAGCACATATTATATTACCGCAAGTGTTCGCATAAATACCGATGCACTGATTTAAATCTCATCTATCTGTAGATACGCTTAAAATGGTGGGCCTGAATGTAATTTATATGACGAGTAACAGATTCATCAATCGATTCATCAATCAGAATTGATTTGCGTAATAGTGGTAAAAGTACTGGTGGTGGAGTATTAATACTGACACGACGTACACTCGGTGCCATGTATCGTGACATCGGCGTATGCGGTCTTACTGAGCTATTGTGGATTACTATTCCTTCATGCGCGTGCGCTTCAAATTCCAACTTACATATTTGTGTGGCATATATTGCCCCTGACCCTCATCAAATGCCATCGGATCTCGTTTTTATTAAACAAAAAATTAATAGTATTATAGAGCTTTCTCCAAATGATAATTTTGTAGTATTAGGAGATTTCAACTTGTCGTTCATTTCTTGGAACCCAAACGGATATACAGCTTTGAAAAAAGGGCCTACTGAGGTACAAGAAGCGAGTATTCAGCTGATGGAAACACTTACATTTCACGGGTTAAGACAATTTAATACTTTAAAAAATCATGCTGGTAACACATTAGATCTTGCATTCTCTAATCTACCTCTGAATATCATCCCTGCGGCTGCGCCGCTACTCAAGGAGGACCACGCACATCCTTCTTTTTGCTTCATAGTTTTGGATTTAAACATTACTCCTCTACGGGAAACAGCTGCGCCGAGGCGAAATTTCAGGAGGGCTGATTATGAAAAAATTAATACATATCTTTTAGAACACGACTGGAGGTCTCTTTTATGTACAGGCACTGTAGACGAAGCTACAAATACCTTTTATAACATACTGGATAGTTGTGTTCGTTTACATGTGCCTTTTAGTTATAACACAGGGAAGCGATCATATCCTAAATGGTACACACCTGCTTTAATAAAAATAATTAAGGAGAAAACCATAGCTCACACACGTTGGAAAAAATTCAGGAATAGATTAGATTACGATGAGTTTTCGTTACTCCGAGCAAGAGAACACCGTGTTCAGAGAGAATGCTTTAATAAATTTACGTCAAGTTGTGAAAATAGCATCAAAACACATCCTAAAACATTCTGGACTTTCGTCAAAGCCATTCGGGGTGGGTCAGGATACCCTAAGAAAATGTCTTTGAAAGATACAGAGTACACCGATGGTATAGACATATGCAATGCTTTCAACTCATTCTTCAAGAGTGTATTTGGTGTTCCTAGTAATAACTACATATATCCACATACGGAATCGTTGTGTACTGACACCGTTTCTAATGTACAGACAAACGCTGCAATAATTGAAAAAATGTTGAAAACATTGGACACGAACAAAGGTGCCGGTAGTGATGGGTTACCTTCTTTTTTTTGGTCACGATGCGCTAAATCACTTGCTCTCCCCTTGACTATTATATTTAATCGCTCTCTGCGTGAAGGGATATTTCCGCATCAATGGAAGTGTGCACACATAGTCCCTGTACACAAGAAGGGATCACGTACAGAAATAAATAATTATAGAGGCATTTCTATTTTGAACACCGCGGCTAAAATCCTTGAACGAGTAGTATATAACGTAATTTACTCCACGCTTTCACGTGCCTTCCCTGAGCAGCAACATGGTTTTTTACAAAGGCGATCCACCACTACGAACCTGGCAAGTTTTTCTTCTTTTGTCCTTGAAAATATGGATCAAGGTGGGCAGGTTGATGTGATCTACACTGATTTTGAAAAAGCTTTCGATCGTGTGGATCACATGATCCTGCTCAACAAATTACAAATATTAGGGATTCACGGTGACTTGCTCCAGTGGACTGAATCATATCTCACAAACCGCTCACAAGCAGTCGTGATAGGTGGTTTCCGTTCGAGCTACATAAACATACCTACAGGTGTTCCTCAGGGCTCTCACTTAGGTCCACTTTTTTACAATGCCTACCTATATGACATTGGTTCGTGCATTGTACACACAAATTACCTCATGTATGCAGATGATAAGAAGATTTTTTGTAAAATTAACACCATACATGACTGCCTATTGATACAACAGGACCTGGACCGTTTATTTGAATATTACAAAATAAATAATATAACTGTTAATGCAAGAAAGTGCGAATGTATTAGTTTTACACGGAAATCTAAGCCAATTCTAAATAAATATCACTTTGACGGATTAGAAATCAGCCGAAAAGTAAGTGTTAGGGATTTAGGCGTAAATTTTGATCATAAAATGATACTATCCGAACACATTGATTACGTTATCAGTAAAGCCTATAAAAATCTTGGTTTTGTTCTTCGCATCTGTAAACCATTCTCGAATATTAATGCAATTAAAATGGTTTATTTTGCGTATGTCAGAAGTGTTTTGGAATATGCTAGTTCGATATGGTCTCCACAGTACAATGTCTACAAAAGCCGCCTTGAGCGTATTCAAAAAATATTTGTTAATCACCTTAACTTTCGCTGTCGGAATAAAATCGATACTTACACAGACAGTTGCACTGAGCACGGTCTCTTATCTTTGGAACACAGGCGCATTTTGCTTGACATGGCTTTGTTATATGATATAATAAACAGTAATATTGACTGTCCATATCTTGTCTCAAGAATCACCTTTCGTACTCCAAAATTCCGCACCCGCAATACTACATTGTTACAGACTCCCTGGCATCATTCAAACTACTGTCGAAACAATGTTCTTTCGCGGCTTGCTCGTACATATAATGAACAATTTGGACACATTGACCTCTTTGCGAAATCTAAACTTACGTTTAAAGATTACATCAAGAAAACTTTTAAGAAATAGAGCAGTTGAAGTTGAAATCACATACAATCATATATTCTCTCATCTATTTTTTCTATATGTATTTTTGAGGCTACTAATATAAATATAAGTACTTAAGTTATTTTATTTAATATATATTATAATTAATTATTTGTATTATGTTTATATATTTAAGCATTTAATATGTATATATACATAAGTAAAAAAATAAATAAAAAATATATATATATATATATATATATATATATATATATATATATATATAAAGGTAATGTAATATATCATTCTACCTGACTATCTCTCCTGATCTGTAAACTTATGACCACCTTCATTACATTGAATTGCTTATAATTTTGCTTATAATTTATCTATTAGATTGTTCTTCTTTCCTTTTCTTCTAACAACAATACACCTACCATCAAGCAATATAAGGGAAACCTGTTATTGGCCATACTTTTAGTTTATTACATTAATATTAATATTTTCTATATACGCTGTTGGTTTTCTAAATAAATAAATAAATACTGAGAGGATGAGGATGGCTCCGTGGCGCAATGGTCTTAACATTCAGTTGCGAAGCTGAGGGCCGAACCAGTACCTGTATGACCTACAGATAATTTGTCTTGTACTGAATTTTTGTCCTTGCGCAATATTACTTTCTAATGGTAACGTTCATTAAAAAAATACTATTGTTATATTGTGTATTATTACTATTATGTTTTATAACTCCTTTTGTTGTTTAAAAAGTCAAAACAAAAGTGCACTTGAGCCTTTCGTAAAATAGGCAGAATTAATCGTAAGCATAGATCAAACGTTTGGCAAGCGATTATAGTATCAAACATTGCAAAACTTTCGCTTGGCATTCCCGTCTTTATTCGGTTAATTTTTCTGCGATAGAATAGAATAGAATAGAATAGAATGATTTTATTCAATATTGATTATTACATAAAACTTATTGAAAGTCATTTTTTTATTTACCACTGGTTCGGAAAATACCTCTGTCTTGGGAAGAACCAGCAAGAAACCTAGCGGGACTTTTTTTAAACATAATTCCACTTAACAATAATTTTGTTTATACAATTTTAAATCAATTTTCATAGAACCAGCATGGTGGCGATCACCTTATTCCCAGGGGTTATTTTCATTCATGTATTCCTTGATATTATAATAACCCTTTTTGTATAGTTTTTCTTTAACAATACTTTAAAACTTGTAAAATAAAGGTAAGATGATAAATTTTATTGTAATTTTCTTCAATTCTCGCCGTTTTCTATGTTTAGCAGTACCAGAATTCGCAGTGGACTGAGGTCCTTGATGACCTGCACTCATAGTTAAGTTTTTTTTAATTTCGGTAAATTATGACGCGAACACTACATATTGAATAAAACTAGATTTAGGGATTTTATCACGTTTAATTTTAACTTTTTAATCCCCGACATTTTGCGAGGTCCCATGGTCACCCGTGATCAATCACAGGGCGACTAAAACGCCATGAAATCCATAAAATTTCGCGTAAATATAAGAAGTCATTATTATAACCTTTCAATTAAATTTTAACAATAATTTGACGAAATAAGATCAAGACGTTGCAACGGATTTTGAACAATATTTACCGACATTCAGATCTTGTCTACAAAGTCATTCAATTCCTCCCCTGCGGTCGCCGAGTCATCACTTTTTTTTTTCACTTCAACAAAATGTATGTCTGTAAAAAAGAATTTGCATTTCATAGAATATTATCAGTTGATATTGTAAAATATTTCAAAACTATTGATATTAAGAAAACAGCAGATCTATAGGGGATTTGTGTTAAAGTTATTGCGACTATAATAGATGCGATCGCTCCCCAACTTGCTATTATTTTCAATGCTAGTATCAAATCTGGTGTGTTTCCTGATTTAATGAAACATAGCAAAGTTATACCTTTATTTAAATCTGGCAATGTAGTGTAGGTCTAAAATTAATGGACCCCATTAATTTTAGACCTATTTCTGTACTGCCAACGCTCAGTAAAATTTTTGAAAAATTACTCTAGATCAAATGTTAAGTTTTTTTAACGTAAATAAATTACTACACAACAATCAGTTTGGATTTAAAAGGGGTCGCTCGACAACTGATGCCAGTGTTGAGCTAATCAAACATACTTTCTGTGCATGGGAAAATTCAGAATATGCTTTGAGTATATTTTGTGATCTTTCCAAAGTTTTCGACTGTGTTCACAGTGAGACATTAATCAGGAAGCTTTATGGTGAAAAAAACTTAGCGCTTAAACGTATTATGTCATATTTAAATAGAACGCAAAGAGTTGTTATTAATGGATGCAGTTCTTCCGGATCAGTAGTATCTATGGGTCTTCCTCAGGGCTCAGTTCTTGGTCCCTTTCTGTTCTTAGTTTATATTAATGACTTACCTTACTTGACAGGGAATAACCATGATATAGTATTTTTTGCTAATGATACTTCGTTGATTTTCCGACTAAAAAGACAATTATTGATATATGACCAAGTGAACAATGCTATATCAAAAGTAGTACAATGGTTTAACGTCAATAATTTGCTTTTGAATGGTAATAAATCGAAATGTATTAAATTCACTACATCTAATGTTAAAAAAGTGAATACCAGTGTGTATTTAATTGGAAGTGAGCCTTGTTAAATCCACTGCTCTTCTTGGTATTACAGTTGACGCGAAGCTTCAATGGGGCCCTCATATATCTAAACTAGCTAGCAAACTTAGTTCAGCAGCATATGCTGTAAAAAAGATTATATGCCTTACATGTGTTGCAACATCTAGATTAGTTTATTTTAGTTATTTTCATGGCATAATGTCATATGGAATCTTGCTATGGGGTAATGCGACTGACATTGAATCTATCTTAGTTTTGCAAAAGAGAGGCATAAGAGCAATTTATAACCTAGGTCCGAAGGAATGCCTTAGAGGAAAATTTAAAGAAATAAATATATTAACTTGTTGTATGTACACAAATACAAAAATTGTTTATTAAAAATAGTGATGTACATTCTGTAAATACTAGGAACAAGCACAAGTTAGTTATACCAGTTACTCGACTCCTAAGGGTCAGTAATTCTTTCATGGGGCAACGTATACGCTTTTACAACAAAGTCCCAGAAAATATGCAGACCTTTTCTAGCAAAATGTTTAAATTATTTATTAACCAAAAATTGTCTAGTAAGGGTTATTATACTACTAAAGAGTACATGATTGATAATAACCCCTGGGAATGAGGTGATCACTACCATGCTGTTTCTAAATGTTTAATGAGTATTGTATAAAATATTATATTGTAAATTGTGCTTTTTAAAAAAAGGTTTGCTGGGTTACTTGCTGGTTCTTCCCAGGGCAGAGTTTTTTTTTTGCAAACCAGTGGTAAAAGTAAAAAATGACTTTCAATAAGTATTATGTACTATAATCTTTATTGAATATAAATGATTTTATTCCATTCAATTAGGATTTATATTTCTTCTTTCTTCTCTCTGGTTTTTTTAGATTGCAGTAGTCATACGTGGTAAGTAATTCTGCCATTTTATTACAAAGAAAACATTTACATTATTGTAAATTTATTTTATTTTCGAACTCGAATTAGTTAAATTGTTTATGAACAACTTCATATTATTCTAACCATTATGTCGCAAATAAAATGTAGATTTACGAAGTAGAACAAAGAGCATGATAATTTGCATAATACTGTTCACCTTTTACATTTCGGACATACTTGGGTCCGGTCTGGGACGGAGCCAAACCGACTCCATTTAGTGAACCCGATCCAGATTATAAGCTTATATCCTTTGGTTGAGCCATTATGCCACTTGACACGAAAAGATCAAATAGTTCAGATAAAAAACGTATTATTCGATAAACTACACTATGTTCTTGTTATACCCGTTGATTCAAAATGAACGCTTTTCTATCTCGATTGACTTTTTATAACTATGAGGTACTTAAGGCATACTGTCATAATAGAATATAAGGTTTTTGTCTGTATATAATATGCATTATTTTATCAAAATTTAAGTAGATTCCATAAAATATCTTCTACATAAAATAAAGTAGAAAGAGTAGAATTCATAAAATATATATCCGTGTTGTGGCAGTGTAAGAATATCTACTACCTCATTTAGTCGTATGGGTGTCTTAAGAGGCGACAGAGGGAAACAAACAAGGAGATGGGCATCGTCTTCCTAATAACAGCTAAAAAAATAAAAAAATGCGGTTGCTAACTCGCCTGCCAAGCACGGCAACTGTGGCAAATATTCTATGAGGCAATCTATGGAGGAGGCCTATGTTCACCAGTGGACTTTAATGTGAAATGAATCTGCTATTTTTCTAAAAAGTTATGCTATAAGTTTTTACAACGGCTCTCACAAGTTCGGTTTTTATTTCCACAACATGAAATATAGTCGGCTAGAGACTCGTTAAAAAGAACACGATCTAGAATTACCCGTTGGCTGGTCGGACGACGTCGGCTAACCCGCTTTATGTGCACTTAAAGCTGGTTCTGAGACTTGTTTCATCCACTCCAGCTTAACGCGCATCTTAATTTAAACTAAAACGAAGCGCATCCAGAAAGGCACAAATAAAATTTTTAATGAATTGCAAAGATTACGCAGAGTAATTTCATATTGTTCGTGACGTAACTAGATAGGGATGTTTTCACACAGTTTCTTGCCGTAGATTGTATGCTTTATCTTAGTTTCTTATTTTTTACTTAACGTGCCGTGTAGTGACAGTGGAAGTATGTCCACTACCCCATATGGTCCCGTGGGTGTCGTAAGAGGCAACAGGAGGAAACAAACCAGGAGATAGACAGCAGCGTCTTCCTGATAACTCAAAATTTTTAACAGTGGTAGAGCCACGCGGCAGTTTTGCTGTCGCACGGATGGGCCGGCGCGAATACCGGGGCGGTACCACGACCTCACAGAATACCAGCGTGAAGTAGAGGTTTAACTCTGCGTTTCGCTTGGTGAGTGCAGGTGGCCGGAGGCCCTTTTTACCGGAAATGAGGCATTCCATCTTAGTCCTCACGGGTGACAACTCATCTGCATTTTGATTCGCAAACGAGGATAGATGTAGATGTCTATGGGCCGCAGCAACCACTTACCATCAGGTGGACTGTGTGCTCGTTTGTCACCCTTATCCTATAAAAAAAGAATTATAAGAAACTGCGGTTGCCAACCTACCCTGCCGGGCGTGATAACTATGGCAAAATACCCTATGAGGCAAAATATGGGGGAGACCTATGTTTAGCAATGGATTTTGTATAGGCTGTATTAGTATTGGTTAGTTATTTCGTACTTTTGCAAATTGTATTTACTTTAAGTATTTATGTAGGTACTACATTACTCAACACTGTAAAATCCGATTACTATACAAATATGAAATGACGAAGTATATTTAGTTTACCACAAACAGAAAAGAATGCGACAAATTTTTTTCCAATCTTAAAATTAAACTTTCATACGGCCCTACTTCACGTAGTTCATAACAAGGAATGGCTCTCGAAAAAGGTCAACATCATACACATTTATCGTCCAGTCGAAACCCAGCCGAAGTCACGCAGAAAAATACTTTTTAGATTATTCGTTAATGATGTAGGGCATAAAAAGCAACCTTCGAAATGTAATATACCTTTAGATATTTCGATAAGATATAGCAGTTATAATTATTAAGCCAGTTTACGGTATGTGAGCTTTTTATTCATAATTAAAATGGGATTTAACTTTCTCATTATGAGGTCGACATTACATAAAATATACACAGAGAGTTATCGACATTTATAACCATTTGCAATAAGTAAATAAGTCTATTATTAAGTATTTATTTATTTGTACCGAAGAAGCTAGGTTTCTCTATTTCTACGTATGTAACTCGAGATCACCAATGAATTTTTCACATTATTATGTCCTAGAAACTATACTCAAACTGACGTATGAACAGATAAGATCCGTCCTTCCATTGGAACAAATGAAAATGTGCAATGAATGAAATGTATATTTTTACTATTTTTATTTTATTATATTTATAAAAAAATTATTTATTTGTTTTTGTGTTCTATTAGGTTAAATTGGACTATATTATATCCATTTAAGAGAATATTATAGACATTGTGAAGTAGTCTGAAAATAAAAGGTAAAGTTCAGAGCCGTCAAAATTTAATTGCAAGATAAGTAGGTACTGTATATCAAGATTTTCCGCATTGTTTTCTTTCAAAACCGTCTCTAAAATCTTTTACTTTAGTCGCGCCAGTAGGTATCTGTCCCTTTTCAACTCAAGTAAAACAAATTTTTCGTAACAGACTTTTTCGAGGCTCACCTCGAGGATTTAAGATAGATCTACGTGGTTTTGGTTTTACCGCTTGTTTGTATTTATTTTTAGTCGTCTTCTGTATTTTTGTTTCAATTTTTTTGGGTATGAATATATTGTTTGAGTATAAATATGTTTTTAAATTTTTTATAATGTAATATATTTTTTGTAGAATAAAGGTGACAAACGAGTTCGTAATCCACCTGGAGGTAGGTGTATGTTTTGGCACATAAGCACCTACATCTATCTCTAATTAAGAATCATAATGCTAAGCCGTGTTACCACTAAGGATTACCATGAAATACCAAAAGGGTCTCCCCATTCAAAATACGAACCACAGCAGCAGGTCTATGCTGCCATTTTACGCTGATATTCTGTGAAAGCGTAGTCTTTTCCCGGTCGCACCTACCTAATCGTGTAACAGGTATTGAAGAGCTGCACCGTGGTTCTACCTTCTATAATATGAACGATATGATTATATATTATAATCACTACCAATTGTGTCTTAACTCCGACCGTCCAATGGTGGTAAATGCATTCAAAAATGGTAAACCTTAAGTTCAGATCTAGATTATCATTATCAGTACGAGGGCATCGGCTCAGCGTAGCCAGACTCACCACGTGGGGATGGCGCTATTACTTGTTTACAAGTTTTAACGTATACCTGATGGAAAGATGTTTGTGTCGTAATGTCGCGAATGCTGCCCAGCCGAGTTGAATCCCTCCATTGACCATACTCCTCAACAACTTCGAGTTTAGTGCTCCCAACAACTACCGGCAAAGGTGTGACATGGACGACACATGATCTTGGTTTGGTCCATGTTCATTTTAAGACCTACCCATTGGAAGCCACTATTGAGGTTATTGAGCATAGTGCTTAGGTCCTCCAACGATTCTGCCATAAGGACTATAAAGCGTAGCAGATATGACAAAATCCCGCCTATGAAGTAATTTATGGGTTACTGCTGAAAATAAGCCTCCTAATTAGCAGTGGACTTTTATAGACTGTAATGGAAGGATGAATGGATAGAAAACTGTATCATCGCTTATCTTCATATCTGTTGACATCGTAGTCAAGCACTGGCTTGTTATTTAAAAATAAAGATTCTTTTTATTGCATTGCATTGTATATTACTGCGACTAAGTTTTCCGATAAATATTAATCGTCTTCTTAATAATATAAAATGCGTTATTCATAATGAACCTTCATGAAATAATATACTTTGCATACACGAGCACTTGATTCATAAAATAAAATGGCGGTGAGCAATGTTTTTGGCGTAACTCATCCACTCCAATATCGCAGAGATTGTGAATGTTAAGTTATTGCTGTAACAATTTCGTATTGGCCTATAAAACCTCACTTTCGCTTTATTTATTCGCAGTAAAATGATCAATATTCGGTACTGCCATTAGATACATTTATAATATAGGGATGAATATTTTTTTAGGGAATATCATTCATATATTCTTGAAAACCCGTGTTAGTAACGGGATTTTAAGTAATGAAGGGACTGAATAATATTTTTAGATAATGTTACTTTCATAAAAATATCGTATTTTGTAAAGTTAGATGCCGTTCATTTTTCTGTGGAATTATTACAATGTTATTTATCAAGGTCTTTTAACAGTAGATATATCACTTCCGGGTGCGTTCAGCGAGCTAGTCACCTATCACATGAGTTATACTAGACAAGATAATGATAAGTTAGGGATTCGCTCTTTTACTCTGCATTAAAATCTCGTTAGTACCAAGTGTAACTGATTGCTTTGCTTCTGCCGTGGTAGTCTATTCTAAATTGTGGACGTGGCAAAATGTTAATCCGTATTTGATTCGGTTTTCAAAAACTTTTTATCTACAAATTATTTGTAGTGTGAGTTTCTCATTTATAAACTTTTTTCTCTTTTGCCGACTTCAAATACACTTAGTATGGTCTGCTACGTGAAAAAGTGCGAAGAGAAAAAATTCATCCAAAGATGTGATAATAAACACGAATATAACAGACTGTTTTTATAAAAGTAAAAGTGACAAACGAAACGGGCATAGACCACCTGATGACAAGTGGATGATTTAGGTAACTATACTCAAAAAATTTACTTGAATTAAAATACAAATGTGTTGTCACCCCTGAGGACTACGATGATACCAGTAAAATTGTCTCCGGTTCACTACATTCACCAAACGAAAATCAGCAGTATTATTTCACTATTTCACACTGGTATTCTTTACGAGCGCGATCCTTCTCCGATCGAGCCGACCTATTCGTGCGTAAGTTGCAACGTGGGTCTAATACTTATAAAACGGTTACTGGAATTAAAATATTTAGCGCGAGAATCTAGTATTGGATTCAACTTTTTACATAATACTTTCGCTATTTCTATTCTTAAATGATATGCAATTGTAATTTGAATACTGGTGGGTTATACCTTAAAAGTCAAAGTAAAAGTTACAGCCTATATACGTCCCACTGCTGAGTACAGGCCTCCTCATTTCTGAGAGGGTTTTAGGGCAAAGAAATGTCCGCCGCGCTGGCCCAATGCGTGTTGGCGAACTTCACATGTCTTCGAATTTTTTTTTATTATTCCTTCACCGCCGAGCATGTGGTAAATTAGCACTTAAAATTACAATTAACAATTTCATTGGTGCCAACGGGGATCGAGCCCGGTTACATTATAGAAAATAACGTAAAATAACTTATGAAAACTGAAATCGAACTAAAGTTTAGTTAATTAAATGCGTCAATTACACCTGTTAAGGTTTTATTCCTATAAAGAACACAAAAGCAACAAACACCGTTGTACTTTTCAAAGAACCTATTTATAAACGGCCGTACAAAACTAAATTTATACGCATAAAAAGCTTTTTGTACTTAAGAAAAAGCTTTAGACTAGCTAAATAAGGTTAATGTTAAATGAGACATGTTTTCATTTAAAATTATGCCTTTTCTAAATTTATATTGATGGGCCTTACATGTTGTCGAAATAATTTTGACTCAGTCTTCATAGTTCCACGTGATGTTTTCTCTCACTGTCGAGCACGTAATAATCAACACTTAAATTTGTGATTAAAAAATTAACCGGTACGGGCCAGTGAACGCAACTAATTTGCAATCACTGGTACAGGCGGATATTAGACTCAGTTTGCTCGGTTTGCGTATGCTGAAATTTTTCTGGGTTTAGATAAATATAACTCTATAGTCATATGCCTGTATTATTATATGTTCATATTTAAATACCCATTAACTTATAGAACCCAAAGTTATATTACTATATATGTATATAGTCATGACATATAGTCATATGACTACATAGTGATATTTAAAGTTTTTACAAAAACTTTAGTGTTTAAAAATCAGTATGTTAATAATATACGGCTTAATGCAAAATTTCAGCTATTAAATCTTGCTGCTAGCTAATAAAACCAGTAATGATATTATAAGTTTTTAAATAGAGTAAGTTTATTTCTTGACAAAATAATTGAAGTAATAACTACTTAATCTAGGAAGTAAGCAGATAATCACAGGAGTTCTTATGTATGAAATTGTAGAGGGTATTAAGAAACGCATCATATCACCTGTGTAAAAAAAACCTTTTTGCCTTCGATAAATGCTGGCAAAATCATCTCGTTTATAAAAAGAAAATAAAAATAATTGTAAAATTATATCAAGTAACTCGGTGCTCCTTTCAGCAAAGGCCTCCTCTAACCTCTTCAATTGACCATTTAGTCTATATTTTACACGTAAAATACACCAAAGATGGTTATTAGAACACGTACTGTGATTGTCTATGCGTCTGCCAAGCGTGGCGATTACATTAAATCATTCTTAATATAGGGAGATTCAAATGTATGTATTTACCATGTTTATAAAATATTACAGCTCTGTTGAAATATTTTATGGCTCATAATAAGTAGGACGAATGCATTAAAAGTACAGTAAACAGTATTTGTAGAGAAAACAAGGCGAGTTTGGTTGCGTGACTAATGACTTTTCTTCTATTTCTTATTGTTTTTCAGTTGTTGACCCTGCGCTATCGACATTTGTTGGTAGCCACAGTAGCCGTCCCCGGTAATTACGCTAGTATAATGATTTACGGAAAAGATTGTTGTGATCAGGATTTTTGAACTAAACGATCTATTAATTAAAATTGTACGTAAAATCTTTGCCAATTTAAAATAAAAAATACATGTTTTTGACGTTTCGCGGCAGTTCTGAATTAAGAAACACTTAGCCTATATTTAAAGAACACGAGAGAACACATTCCTGGAAATATTTTTATAAAAAATACAAGTTTCAGGTGTTACTGCTACTTTACCGTACCTAACCTACAATGTTAACTTTCGCAGCCCGTCCCCAACAAATTATTGTTGCCAATATTTTATCAAGTGATTGTGTTTATAAAGAAGAATATTGTTATGTCATATAATTACCCAAAGAAGAATGTTTGAATATATTACAGTAATCATATCACATTATATAATATACATAATTAAATCGCAGTATATCATTTCTTTACACAGAAAATATTTGTTTTACTTTTAAATAAAAGTTAGACGCTTTTAACAATATTGCACAGTTCTTTTATGTTGCTCCTATTTCAACCGGTTTATATCGTGGTGTAGTTCTTTTAAGGTAAGCTCATTGTAGACCGAAAGCTATGCTAGCATTATGGCGGTAAGAAAACGCGGAAACTCATTTGTAAGTATAGAAAAGGGCTTAGAAAACTGAGTTACTAGTAAAATAGAAGTAAAATATATGTAATATATTACATTTTCGAAACATATTTTAAAAACTGTTTTATTTACATGGGGACTATTTAACTACATAAAAAACAGAAACCTAATATATAAAATAAATGTTTTTTTGCATAACCTATTGAAAACGAAAATTTTGAAATCACACAAAATTCACAGAATATTTAGTCAATCAAACAAAACAATAGTAATTATTTTGTTGGCAGAATTTTGATTTCTTATAGACTATTATGGGTTGATAACTGACATTAGCAATATGAGCGTAAACAAGTAATGTTTTATTGTATTTGTAATTGTTTATTCACCTCCTCTTGATACAAACTTCAACTATGCCATATCTCACACTCCTCCGTGCGCGCAATATACTTAAAAAGGGGTACAAAGTTTTCTCTTCACGTACTAATATATAGATATTGAGGTATATAGGAACGTATTTTCCAAAATAACCTAGCCGACCTATCTAGATCTCCTGAACACGTTGCTCAATGCTGTTTATCGCATTCAGGTATTTCAAAAGATGACGATGGGCTTTATCATTATCATTGAGAGGATATTAACTCTGCGCTCACCAACCAGCTTGGTATGCGTGGTAAGAATGGGTAAATCTCTCTAGCAATGCACGACAGCTGGCAGATTTTTGGACAACCTATGTCTTTATACTTATTAAGTATATTGGAAAAATACTAATTATACGTGGTAGAGCCATGCTGCAGCTATATTAGTAGTATAGTTGTAGCACGAATGGGTCGGCTCGACCGGGGAAGGACCACGCTCTCACAGAATACCAGCGTAAAATAGCAGCTTAACACTGCTGTGTTTCGTATGGTGAGTGTAGAGAACCGGAGACCCTTTGTACTGGAAACGAGGCATTCCATCTTAGTCCTCACGGGTGACAACGCATCTGCATTTTGATTCGCAAACAAGCACGAATGTAGATGTCTATGGGCCACAGCAACCACTTACCATCAGGTGGACTGTGTGCTCGTTTGTCACCCAATCCCATAAAAAAATATTAATTTTACGGATTTTACTACGTTTATTTTAACTCATTTTTACTTTTTTGTTATTATATTATATATTACTTCCTGACGTTTCGGTTGCTTTAAAGCACTGATAGTCACGAAGGGATTGAGTTTTATTGACAGTTTTATAGTTAACCCGCGTTACTTTCAACTTCGTTTTTTATAATATTATTTTTTTGGTTCGATTTATGCACAACGATTCGATTTCAATCAAATCAAGGTTACCAATGAGCCTCTTAGCACGTGTTTCCACTGAGTTAAACACTGCTAAAAGGTATTTTGCAGCACTAGCTCACATGTGATAGCTAAACTCCATGCACTATCAGACTTGCGCTTTATGTATAATGTAAGAAGCTGCCCCAGCGTGTAGTACCGGTTAGGTTTTGATTTTTTATAAATTATATGATAACTTTATAAATGATAGGATAACAAGCAGATGGTAGCACCCAGCCACCTTCTCTAATGTAGTATGAATGTTTTTAATTTAAAAGCTACTACAATAATTCACAAACACATACAGGTCAAGCTAGTAAAAGCGCGTTAAAAAGGCGCATGATGTGGTGTGACAGGTAACGTGTAAAAAGTAAGTTTCATGAATGGGCCAGCCGGTGTAAAAGAAAGACTCTCGAGGTGCAGTCTCGTACCGGTAAGCGAAGTATAGGGTTATCCCTTACTAGATGGTGTGACGACCTGGTAAGAGATACAGGGTGTCAAAGGATGTAGGTTACTTAGGACTGTACTTTCAGACATACGTACCTTGCGGGTGACTATTTTCAGGAGTAGGCTTGTGATGAGCTGTAATGATGATGTTGATATGTATTAAAGTAAATTTACAGTCCATTCGTTGTTGAGAGCGTTATGGTATATGGTATATGGCGTAATTTATCTGCTGTGCGTGCGTATTGGTGGACCTCATAAGTGTTGGAAATATTTGTATTCCTCAAACATGCGGGTTTCTTAACGATGTTTTCTTTCACCGCCAAGCACGTGGTAAATCAGCACTTAGATAATTACTACTAACAATTTTATTGGAGCCAGCGGGGATCGAAACCGGCTCGCTTGCGTGCATGAAATTTACGACGAGCGCTTAGTCTTTAAGCTACAACATCTCACATTTTTTTTGTTTTTAGCAACGAACAGCTATTTATGACAAACAATTTCTATTGAATTATATAATCTTAACATTAATCTTATTATAGGTATTCCTAGATTTATAATACCTCCATAATAGGTATTTGTCTATGAAATGGCCGTTTTACAGTACTGGTAATGTCAAATCGAAATAATTTTCGATTTCGATATTTTTTAAGAATTCTTATATCAAATTAATTTTATTTTAAAAACATGGAATTCATTTTTTAAAAATTTGTTATTTGTTTATTGGTCATCGTTTTTTCATCGCATTTGATTTTTTTTTTCATTATCATGGATACGTTCAGAATTCGAGTAATTATGAAATAAGAGTACCGTTGTGGTAGCAACGTGGCACATGCGGCACGCAACATCAACGACGTTTACGGAGCGAATATTACAAACGAATGCACCACCTGTTATTGGTTTGCCCGCTTCCGTTCTGTAAATTTCGACCTGAAAATTTAGCCCCGTGGTCGTCCGAACATTTGGTCGACAATGATGAAATAAAGGCGATCGTGGAAGCTGATGATACTCAATCTACGACTGAATCAGCTCAAACTTGCGACGTTATCATCAAAACAATACTGGTTCATTTGCGTCGAATTGGCAAGGTAAAAAAATCTATACAAATGGATGCCCCACGAACTCAATGATCGCCAGCGCAAAGTACACGTCGAGACGTGCCTTGCACTGCTTAACAGACACACAAACGTAGCAATTTTGAACAGCATTGTTACCTGCGACTAAAAATAAATTCTGCCTGACAATCGCAAGTGCTCATCAAGTTGGTTGGATCCTGGTTTGGCACCTAAGCAATGCGTTTAACGAAAACTTACCCCTAGAAAAGTGATGGTCACTGTATGGTGGTCTAGCACCGATGTGATTCATCACAGCTTCTTATCAAACGGGATGAGCATTACTGCAGATATGTACTGTGAAGAATTGAACACTATGATGGAGCTCGCATTTCTCCAACCAGCTTTGGCCAATCGCTCTTCACCTCTGCTCCTGCACGAGCTGGGGTTTGAAGCTCTCCGTCATCTGCCGTACTTACCAGACTTTGCGCCTACAGAATTCTACTTTTTCTAGAATTTTCATTCCAGAATAAAAGTTCAACATCCGAGAGGCAGTTCAAAATGTCTTTGAAGAATTTGTTGCCTCCCGTCCGGCTTATTTCTTCAAGAAGGGGATCAATTAACTGCCACTATGTTGGCAAAGATGCATCAATTGCATGAGTGATCACTTTTAAAATTACGTTAACTTATTTCATAAACAACGGCAATTTCATAGATAAAGCCCTAATAATTATTTTTTAATATTTATTCGATCACTACACATTTAAATAAAACTAGCTAATATTTTATATTCGCGACGTTTCGAGCACTTTAGCACCTATGATCTCGGGGGCGACTGGAGGTGTTTGACGTCCCAATGTCATAGTTAACAACGGCTATCTCCAGATAAAAGTTATTAATTTTTGTTCCGAACTACGCAGTATGAACTTATATTATCATGAAGTCTTGAAGTTGCATGCTTGGGTTGGGATTTAATTTTCTGAATTATAGGACCCAATTGATTTGTTTCAAAGAGCACGAGGGATTTGTTAGAGTAAACACCTGGCCGTCGATCTACAATACGTCAAGTAAGTTTTGCACGGCAACAAGCTTCGGGTCCCGCGCCTACGCCACAGTGAACGACTGCCACAGTGAACGCCGGCCACAGTCGAGCAAGTGCCTGCTGTACTGTCATATGTCAGAGGTATTACTGACAAGATTGGCTACATCTTGAAGTGTACTTCCATTAAACAAACTTCAAGCTGGGGAAGCATATTAGTCAGTTTTTACCATTAGTCACGTGTAATGCCCCTCTGCAAGATGCAGGATTAGAAGAAGAGAAGCTTGATTGTGAATGTGGTGTTTTTACATAGGACAAACTAAAATATCAATAAAACCCACAATAAAGAACAAATAGCTGATGTGAAAAAACGTCTCTCTGGGAAGTCTGCAGTTCGTGAACACGTTCAGGATCACCCCCGCCACTACATCAGATTTGGTAGACCACAAATCCTTGCTAAAGAACACCAATTCCATGAAATGATGATTCATGAGTCTATTCAAATCAAAAAACATCCTAATTTCAGTAGAGAAGACGGCTGGGTGATACCATCTGCTTGGGATCCTATAATTAATAAAATTAAATCCCAACCCAAGCATAACAAAAATTTATAACTTTTATCTGGAGGTTGCCGTAGTTAACCATAGTTAACTATTAATAATTTCATAAAATTGGGACGTCAAACACCTCAAGTACCCCCGTGACCATGGGTGCTGTAAAGCGATCGAAACGTCGGGAATATAAAATAAGTTAATATACGCGATAAAATCCGTAAAATCTAGTTTTATTTAAAAACCTAATATTTAAAGTTTAGGGAGTACCGTTCTCTTCAGTATAAAATGTATTATTAAATTTATATTCAACGGTACTGTTTTACAGTGTGCGTATGTGGGAATGCGTGCGTTTGTTTGTGTGTGAGTGTTTGCGCATAAAAATTGCAAATCATAATGATATTTTTGTTCCGTGTTCTGACCTATTTGTTCAGTGTTATTTGAATATTATAAAATACTTTGTGTATTTATGTGTATAGTTTTCTTTTTACAGAAAGTATCAAGACCTGAGAAATAAGTTGCTTGTATAATTATTATGATAGTTAGTAGTATGAAAGTATATATACAATAATTTGGTATGTTTGGCACGATATGCGGGTGTGGCGGATAGGATAAGTGCAATTAAGTGCAAATAATTAAGACGTCCGTGATTGAGATCATACAGTACCATTTGATTAAGCAAATTTTGTCTTCTAATAAGAGACATTTATAGTATACACATTCATCTTTGTTCGTTTGGTGTTGCTTTATAATTATATAACCTAATGTTTAAAATAATAATATGCTGCACATCTGCAATCTATTGCACATATATTACATTAGTAATAATAGCGGTGCTGAAGAATCGATCATCATATCTCATACTATAGGTGTGGCAAGAGAAAGAAATACCAGCAAGAATAAGAAATACCTTATGACCTTGTAAAATACATAAACCAGTTACAGATATTAGCAGTAAACCTTAATCTATCCAATTTCTGCCACTAAATGTCGTAGCTAACAAAGTCAAATGCTTTGGACAAATCGAGAAAATAGGCATAGAAGGGTGTTTGTCGGTTTGTATAGTACTGACAGTCTGCTTTAAGCACGAGATTTTTCTGTGAAAAGACCTGTTCTGAGATCAAAGTAAAATTAAATAGACCATCAAGCACATAACACAAGGCAACAATCGCGGCCAGCGAGATAGGTCTATAGTTACTTTTGACACTAAAGTCATCGGTTTTATTTTTCACAACTGGCCATGTCAGTTGGCAAGTACGAATGTCCTATACATATGGTGTAGAACATGGCTAATACTCGCGGTAGGTGAGGCCCAGCGTATCGTAGGTGCTCGAAGCTGAGACCATCGTGGCCAGGAGACTTGCCTCCTGACATAGATCTCATAACGTTATTGCATCTTTACTGACTCATCTCATGAATATACACGCTACACACTATACAGAGATAATTATTTATACGGTAACTTTTATGTTTCTGAAAATATTAAGAGACTAGTTGTGGCTCGCGGTTTCACATGCGTACAATTTCAGAAATCACTGATTTATTTATTGATTTATAATACTTCAGTAAAGGCAAAATTTTTAAAAACGTTTTCATGTGGCATTTTTAATATATTGGTTCACTCGGTTTTTATCGGGCGGCTAGGGTTGTGTCGTTCGAGTGGAATTATTAAAATTTATCAATAACTCTTAAATCAAAGGTGCAGTTGAAAACATTATTTTATTAATAATCCTCACATTTTTTTTATGGAATAAGGATGACAAACGAGGACTCAGTCCACCTCATTGTAACTGGATGCTGTCGCCCATAGACATCTACATTTATCCTCGATTAAGAATCAAAATGCAGATGCGTTGTAAGCCCTGAGGGCTAAGATGGAATGCATCTTTTTCAGTAAAAATGAGTCTCCATTTCTCTATACTCACCATATGAAATACAGCAGCATTAAGCTGCTATTTTACGCTGGTATTATGTGAGAGCGTGGTCCTTCGCCGGTTTAGTTAATCTACTTATGCTACAACCATAAAATAGTTGCAGCATGGCCCTACCACGTATAAATAGTATCGCAGCTTTTGATACCGGGTGGGAAACCATTACGTGAAGTCCTTCTTTAATTTCGTCCTCTATTGTGGCGCTTCTTCGGAGGCGATAAGCAGAAGTGCGGTGGTCTTGTTCTTTAAGAAAGGCAACAACCTTTTGTTAGAACTACAGACCGATTTCTTTTCTGAGACGCCTCTATGTGCTGTTTTAAACAGTTATTACAAATCGTCACGCTCACAGACTCGACGACTTCCAGGGTCCCGAACAAATCTGAAAAATCGGTTCTCGAAAAGGCTTTAGTACAAAATACTGCATAGCACATATATACCTTTCGGCAAATTGTAAAGAAGACCGAAGAGTATAGTGAGCCACTATGCCTTGCTTATGTAGATTATGAGAAACCCTTTGATTCCGTCGAAACTTGGATGGCACTACAGACCCTTCAGCGGTGCCAAGTTGACTTTCAGTATATCAAACTGCTGCAGTATTTGTTCAGTAGGGCTATGATGACTATTCGAGTGCAGAACCAGAGAACGAAGCCTATTCATCTGCAGAGAGGTGTAAGACAGGGTGACGTTATATCCCCTAAAGTCTTGAAAGGGCACGATATTAATATCAATGGCGAGTAAGTCACTCACCTTCGATTTGCCGACGACATAGTCCTTATGGCAGAATCTCTGGAGCACCTAAACATTATGATCCATTGATCATAAAGTTTAGGTGCTCCAGCGATTCTGACCTCTATAGTATCTCAAACGAAAACGTCTTAAAATGAACATGGATAAAACAAAGGTACTCGTAATCTCACCTTTGCCGGTAGCTGTTGGGAGCACTAAGGTCTAAGTTGTCGACGGATATTTTTACCAAGGATATATAGTTCGACTAAGTCAATTAGTTCAACTTTGACCGAGAGGTCACATGGCTTGAAGAACCTATAACCGATGGAGAAGGAAGATTCTCGAGTGGCAATCTCGTACCGGTAAACGAAGTGTAGGGCGGTCACCCACTAGGTGATAAGATACGCACCCTGATAAGATACGCAAGAAGTCGATGAATGTTGGTGTTTTATTACCGTACTTTGTGGCATTTCTTAGGGGAGGTCTTTGTTTAGAAGTGGATTTGTGAAGAGCTGTATTGATGATGGTAATGATAGTGTCGTAGAGGAGAACAATAGTGCTACTGGAGCGGTGGTTAGTATTAGTTTACGTCTGCGGTAAGATTCGACGATATAACCATTAGTATCTCTTTCCTATTATTTGTAATTTTTAGTAACGTAGTAGAGCCATGCTGTAGTTATATTGTGGTTGCAGCACGAATGGGTTTGCTCGACCGGGGTAGGACCATGTTCTCACAGAATTCCAGCATATAGTAGCTTAACGCTGCTGTGTTTCGTATGATGAGTGTAGAGAACCGGAGACTCCTTTTACTGGAAACGAGGCATTCCATCTCAGTCCGCAGGGGTGATAACGCATCTGCATTTTGATTCTTAATTGAGGATAAATATAGATATCTATAGGCCACAGCATCCACTTACTATCAGGTTTTTTTATTTTTTTTTATAGGATAAGGGTGACAAACGAGCACACAGTCCACCTGATGGTAAGTGGTTGCTGCGGTCCCATAGACATCTACATCTATCCTCGATTACGAATCAAAATGGAGATGCGTTGTCACCCGTGAGGACTAAGATGGAATGCCTCATTTCCAGTAAAAAGGGCCTCCGGCCACCTGCACTCACCAAGCGAAACGCAGAGGTAAACCTCTACTTCACGCTAAAACTGTGTGTTCAGGTGGACTGTGTGCTCGCTTGTAACCCTTATTCTATAAAAAAATAATTAATCCACGTCTGTACGTTTTTCCGTGTACAATTTACCTCCATAGTACAGGAGAAATTTCTACTGTACAAAGTGATTTTAACAAAATAAAGAAAACAACGTCGTTGACTGTATATTCCACTATGCCGTTGAAAAGAAGGAAGATAAACAGCGGTTTTAACTTTAGTCGGGTAGTACAGAGAAAAAGGATAAAAAATATTATATTATGAAGATCTATTTTGTATTACCCGTATTTATTATATGCATATTTTTTACTTGTAGGCTATTATCAACTTGTCAATTTTTTTATAATGGAATTGTAAGCAAATTACATGTTTGTATATATACAGGCACAATACCACAACCAAAAACCACGCTACACCCAAAAAGCTAAGGATATATGAACCTATATGCGTAATAAATAAATTTTAAATAATTTTTACTCTTTGCATTTAAAAGAAAACTTTCAGTGATTTCACTTTTGTCAAATATACAGCGTTATGATAGACGGTGGTGTAACTATCTCGTTTTCGCCAGACATAAAATAACTAAACCGGCAGCGGCAACAATGGTGCGTGATACGCCTGGTACTGCGATTGTCAATCCGGCTGCAAAGCGTGAGGATTAAGGCCAAATATTTCCCTACGCGCTGATGATGATGATGAGGAAATTTCAGCCTACATACGTTTGATACGTTGAGCCTGCGCAAGGCTGCCGGAGCAGGGAAGATTTTGACTCCCTTAATGCAGGTTAGTAGACACAAGTCTCTGATTTTTTTAATTTTTCACATGAGTAGGTATTTTTAACGGTGTTTACCTACATCGCTAAGCACGTAAAAAATCTGAAGTTAAAACTGCAACTAATAAATTCGTTATGCTGGCGGGTATCGAACTTGCACAATAGAGTGTACTTGAGCTATGAGTCATAGTATCTCAGCGATGAAGCGATTAATTTGGTTAAAAAAATCTGGAATATTCTGTAATAATAGTATATTACAGATATAAGCATACATTATCGTTATATCCCATTAAAGTCCACTGTTGAACATAAGCCTTCCCCATAGATTGCTTCATAGGGGGATATTTGCCTAAGTTGCCAAGTTAGGCTAGTGGTTTGGCAAATGCAGGTTTTTTTATATTTCGTCGTTATTAGGAAGACGCAGCTGCCTATCTCCTGATGTGTTCCCTCTGTCGCCTCTTGCGACACCCACGGGATGAATGGGGTAGTGCATATTCTTACACTGCCACTACACGGTAAGACCTTATATCATAGAATCATTTCTGTAGTAAGTTTTTCACAAAATATAAGCATATGAATTACGATATCACCACAGCAGTGAGAAGCACGTTAAATGAAAGTTTCACAGAAGTAGTGTTCAAGTACATTTTTTTATTTAAATTTATTTTGGCTCACGAAACATAAGATCGTCATAAAATACTTTCACTTACTGAGTAAAGACGTTCATAACTTTTGTTTTCGTATGGCCAAAAATATGAAAAGACACTCGTTTTACGACGGACAAAACCATTCGCAGCTCAATCTTCAGCTGTTTCTCGGGTATGGTATCATTTAGTTGCTGTTACCGCTCAAATTGGGCACTTCCTACGTTTCAAGATGCGGAAAAGTGAGGAAATAAAACGTAGAATGACTAGAAGTGGTCTGTAAGTATGCCTTTTTGCCACGTTTCTAACCACGCTGCAGATGTATTATGGTTACCGTACAAATGGCGGAAGATCCATGCTTTTTACATAATACATAATATGCAAAAGCATAATATGGTGATTGATAAAAATATAGATCCTCCTTAGTGCTAACAAGACATTCCATCTTGGTCCTCAGGGAAAATAACGCATCTGCGTTTTGGTTTTTAATTATTCGCCTCAGCATCCACTTGCCATTAAATAGACTATGTGTGTGTTTGCCACCATTACTTGTATAGAAAAAATATCTGCGTACACAACAAAAAAAATTATAATTTAAATTTAATTTAAGAAAAATTATATTATGGGTCGCTTTTTATCTTAGTTTTGTAACTATTCTGATATTTTATTTATAATTTTCATCCCACATGGAATGTTAATAATGTGGGTCAGAGTTAAACAAATTTAATTTAAGCTCCGATTCCGACACTATTTTGTATTTTTACCGAATTCGTATGTTCAACCCGTTGTGAAATTTTTGTGAGATCTTCTGTAAATATACGTAAATGGCATAATATATCAAGACCTTTATACTAGCAAGTCTAGACCATTGGGGAATTGAAAAGTCTTATCTCAACTTCAAACTTTTAAAGGTGAAAGCTGTCTTTTGTCAACGAGAACCATTTTCGTTTCTCTGGTCAGCGCGAGCCCTGACTGTGTTTTGCCAGTTAAAAGGTGTTAATCTAGAGATAGCAAAAAAAGAAAAAATAATAAAAAAAGGAATAAAATAAAGAATAATTACATTTAGTTATAGCTACAGTGGAAAACATTGTTTTTTCATGGAGTAGATATTGATGATTTATACACAACAACATGTAATGACAAATGCATCTGAAACGTGGTAACTAACTTGGTTGGCTCTCAGCTGATGAATTGGTGACTTTAGGAAATGTGAATGCGAACAAGGGGAGTGTGCCTTAATTTTAGCTAATGGAGTTTTCTTACCTTATATGGTTAATCGTCATCTTTCATTAAACATTTGTTTATTATTAATATTTTAGATTGTATATTCGTTTGATATGCTGACAATAAATTGTCTCTGTATGAACCTCAATCAGGATTAAAAATCCGTAAGGCATTTGTTAAAAATGCAATTTAACAAAGCGATTAAGATGTTTTTGTCAAAATCTGACAAATAGCTTATTAAATATATTCTCCTTTTGAGCTTCTTCGCAGTCGGATAAAAGTTTTAAAAACAAATTCTTGCAATTGATTTTATAGACGCTACTTAGGAATTTCATTGCTATCGATGTAAATGTATTAATGTGGACAGGAATAATACTACCATATAATATGAATCTTTGACCGAGATAACAAATCAAGATTCAATCCTTCTGTTTGTATCATTATGTTCAGCGGATGATGCGGGTGGTATCGACGAACACACGTCTATATAAAACTGTAGAGGAACTACAAGTTGATAGCTTTTTGGATTTGTTGGGTTGGAAATATCAAGTAGTAAGTTTGAAGCCCTACGGAGCACCTCAACTGCATACGCCGACTAATGTTATGACAACGGGGTCTACGGAAGTAATATTGACACATTGCTCGCCGCAACTTCCGTCCGAGGGGTATTCTTTGTGGTTTCGGGCACTCACTACAGCTATAGTAGAAAGCGATCGTTTTGCCCTGATTAAGCTATTAGTAGATAGTTTTAGGTTGCTCATTATATCATCCAACAGTTTCACGCTATCTTGCAAAGTTCCCAGAAGGTTTTCAAAAAATTCGATAGTTTTTGGGTCTAGAGCCTATTATAGTCCGATTTTGCTTTCGCTTGGTGTGATAGAGATTCGCAGTCGATTTTTGAGGGGTGTACTTCACTTTTTTTAAATCATCTCCTTTAAACTAATTCTTATTTTATGTGTGACTATGCCCTCAGCGTCTGAATCAAACATGTGAAGCGTGTTGGCTGCAACATGTGGAGCCACATTTAATATTTTGCATCCACTGAGGTGAGGTGCCATCAAAATTTTTTAAGCGCGTTATGTACCGAACTAAGCAATGTTTTTTTTCCAGTGATGGAAGCTGCCTAGTTTTAATTCCGTAAAAAGTGTTGTGTTAAAGCTTAAATTAAAATCAATAAAATTCTATATTTTATGAAGCCGTGGAATATTTTACAATTAAAAAAATAATCTTTTATATTTATGATGTTACGTCTAGATTTCTTATCTCCAAATTTAAGACATGGGTCGTGCGACTACCGTGATATATTTTACGATTCTCGAGACATAAGCCTATGGAGGCACGGTTGAACCTTCACGTATTCGTCCCCATTCGGTGATTTGTTAAGAAGCACTAGCTTGTTACTACCACATATTTCTTGTTGAAGGTTTACATTTGTTTCTCTCGAAAAAGCTAGAAGTTGAAAAAATCATATTGCCCTTGTTTACACCGAATCTTGTATTTTTAACTTTTGTATTTGTAAATAATTGTAAGGAATCTAATATAATGGTAATATTATTTTTTTTGCAGTCAATTACAAGTTCAATATTTAACAAAGTCCTTCATAAAGTTTATCCCTAAACTCGATACTGAACTGTCTACAGCAGTAGAACGTTCCAAGAGTTCAATGAATATAAAACTGATATAAGTTTATATTTTTGCTAAAAAAGCAATAATTTACTTTAATGATATCAATTCCATTTACAATAAAATGATAAGTATTCCCAGAATTCGAATCTCAAACTTCCCTTATACGGATTGATTTATTGCTCAATCAATCAGTTAGATTAATCCCTTTGTGATTATAATATTTTCCTTATGCTTGAAACGCATTTACGCATATAGATAATGTTTACGCAGTTACTATTTGTACGAAATAAATGTATAATTAAATTAATTGTAGATTTTATATAATTATGGCTAGCTCTTCAAAAGTTAGTAAGTATACATATCTTTAAAATATATAGTAGTTATACATTCTACGAAATATTAAACTTCCTTTATTTAAAAAATTGGTTCAATGCACTTTGGTAAAGCATTGGGTCAATTTGATAGAAGTACTTTTGTATATTATGAAGAAAGGGATAGATTTTCCCCCGTTTCACACTCAAAACTTTAATAAGAACCATGTGAACAGGACTCTTCAAAACTCGTTTATAATTTATGACCTAAATTCTGATGTTTTTTACTGTTTTACTTTTTATGTAATTGTATAATATATGAAAAAGAAATAATTGTAATCATTGGATGAAACTAGTTTGGATGGTACATCATATATTTAAACATGCTAATTTCAATAGAGATGGCTGTGTCCTACCAGCTGCTTGGGTTCATAAAATAAAATTACGACTTATATTTATAATTAAAAGGTGTATAATAAGTTCTTTTTGCGTAGATCAGAATACAAATTAATAACTTTAAACTGAAGGTAGCCGTGGTCAAATATAAGGCCGGCCACATACATACGGAATTCCGCTTCGGGATTCCGTTTCGGAATTCCGATTCGGGATTCGGTGAATACAACGCACACATACGTTTATTCCCGTTTAGAATAACAAGGGTTAGTTAAGAGACGTTAGCCATTACGTCTATACATTCTGACAGCGAATAATAACGAAGATTTTCTGATTGCGATTCCATTGTTGCTGCTGGATGCATCCCCTTATCACCCTAAGCTTGCAATATATTCAATATTATGTAAAAAGATCTATCTATCCAGAGATATTTTTTTAAATATGGATGTCTATAAACTCTATCGACGAACTATTAAACAAAATAAGATGAAAGGTTACGAAACTCGCTTCGGTGGTGCGACGAACACTGAGCGCGTTCCGTACGGAATTTACGAATGTGTGGTGCAATTCATACAAAATCTATGGAAGACTTGCGTTCGGAGCGGCTTTTTCCTTTCGAGATTTCGAACGCACAGGCGGTCATACGGAATCTCGAATCGGAGAAAATTCCGTACGGAAAATTACTGTACGTGTGTGGCGGGTCCTTATTTTTTTTTATTTTATTCCCGATTTTATATGGAGTTGCTGTGTTCGGAATCCCGAATCGGAATTCAGAAACAGTATCCCAAAACGGAATTCCGCATGTACGTGGCCAGCCTAACATTAAGATGTCGAACACCTCAACCTCCACGGGACCTGGGAATAAAAAATGAGTCAATAAATGCGATAAAATTCGTAACATTTATTTTCATTCAATATGTAGTGTTTGTGTAAACATAAGAAATCATGGTTGTAATCAATAAATATTCTTTAAATATGATAAGTGCACTTTATAATTTTAATTTTTTAAATAATTGTAACCGAATATGAGTGTTTTTTCTTCGTTTAACAGTAATGAAAATGTAATGACGCTTATATTTACATTAAGTGCAACGATCTTTATTAAACTCGGCTAAAATTTAGCGTCTAAAAATCAAGTCATAAAATCTTTTCGTCTCCATTAAAGTAATTGATTCGATAAGACATGAGAAAAGTTTCTATTTGACAAGGGACCGGTTCTATGAGTAACGTGGAATCCTGGGAAATGAAAAAGGAAAATAGATTTACTTTAGTCTTTTTTAACAAATACATAAGATTTTGTACATTCCACTGGGTACTGTTTTTTTTATAATTTAATTGATATTTTTGACTATTGATGCACTACACTGTATATTTTATTGTTAAAAATTGTTATGAAGGAAGATAATAAAGTATTAATTATTTTTTTGTTGTTAAATATTGTAAAAATAATTTATATGTCACGTTTTTCAAATTCTTTATGTAAAGAAAATTATGTAATTTTGATTTTTATTTCATTTGAATAAACGTTACATCCACATTGGGATTTTCTCCTGTATCGTGGAGGTAGTTTACAAACATAAATTGGACAAGGACAAACATCCAGACCCGGAACAATTATTTGTAGGCCATACAAATACTTGCTCCGTGCGGGATTCGAACCCGTGGCCCCCATCGCAATAACTCATTGCTAAGCGATGATTATGAAACTGTTTCATTACTAAACATCATTTTGCTATTCAGAGGTCTTAAATATAAGGAATACGGTATAACATACTATCGGTTGGTATTGAATTATATAGATAGACTAGCTGTTCCTCGCGACTTCGCTCGCGTGTTAAGGTTTTTATATTTTTGCACGGAACCCTAATTCTTTTTCTAAAATAAAAGTGGCCTAAGTTACTCCTTATAAAATCAGGTATCTGCCAGTGAAAGTCGCGTCGAAATCGGTTCAGCCGTTTCGGAGATTAGGCGGAACAAACAGACATACAGATAGATAGACAGACAGACAGACAGACAAACATTTTAAAAATTGTATTTTAGTTATAAGTACCGTATTTACTTTCATATGCATTTAGTAAAAAACTGTAATTTTGATATTACAAACAGACACTTCAATTTTATTTATTTGTATACATTCAATATTTGATATAATAACCAATACATAGGAACCATTTGTAACAGGGTAACAGTGGTATTACCCATGCTTACGCCGGCACCACACGGCAAATGGCCACGCAGGATATGATTATGGAATTAATGGATTTCCTTCTTCTAGTGTTTGCTGTTATTCTTTCCTACTGTTTCTGTAATGCCTATTATAGAAAACTTACAAGAAAATTAGATGGAGTAAAGTCTTAATACTGACAAAAATATACATTCTCCAGTAGAAATATTAATATTTTTATGTGCGGACTATAGACATTTCCACAACGATTTGGTATCATAGTGCGAAGTAGCGGCGGTTGGTTGGTGCCCCAGCGCGGTCGTAACTTCACGCGCGGCCGCCGCCGGTAACGAGCGGCCACATAAAACAAAATGCCAGAACAGGAGGGATCCTCTAAATTTACTTAAATGCCAAATAAACTGCGAATTGCTTCGCCATTTTTGTAAAATACTAGTTTGCTTTGCAAATGCTGTACTCAAAAAGTCATAGTATTTTTATTACAAAGTGAATAGGTTTGTTATATTTAGAACTTGAATTGCAAATGACTCACTTAAAAGTAATTGATTGAGATTGTAGATGTTGTCGGTTTATACACTCCATTGGTAGAATAGATAACATTAAAAAACTAATGTCTAATAGGCAATTAATGTGCTTTTTATTTTTAGTGTAATGAATTTTAACGAAGCAGCGCAATTTATTTTGAATTGAAGCAACAAATTGTATTAAATTGCGTTTCTTGAATGCGGCCTTTTATTACCAAACAACTTACCATCATCAACATCACAGTCTAACAAAGTGCTTTGCTGAATATAGGCGTCCCTCATAAATTACCTTGATCTTCATCATGATCACCATCACCATCATCATTATTGCTATGCACAAGTTCACTGCTCCCCCAAGGAATGCCACAAAGCACGGCCTTCATTTATTTATTGCTTTGAGGCAATTAAATATCCCCCCATATTTTGCAAAGTTGCCAGGCCAAGCAGACGGGTTGGCACCACATTTATTTTTATTATTTTTTTTTGTTATCAGGAAGACGCTGTTTCAGTCTTTCTCCGTCGCAAATAATAACTATTTTAATCTTAATTTAATCATACGAAAGTACGAAAAACAATACGAACATTGTTATTCAATTTGACTCCTTCAAATAAGAAAAAAAATCTGCTTTCGTGTTTCAAAAATTTTCAACGTAAGGATATTGCAGGTAATTTCTAACTGATATAAGCGGCAATTAAGTGAAAATAAGCGTATCGTAAATACAAAACGTTTTATAACGCTCCGCGCGAACTTCGTTTGTGCTGATTGTAGAACAGATAAGTAAAAGTTGAATGTACAATTTAACGAAAATCGGCTTTAGTTTACTGTCGAAGACTATATAGTTGGCACTGTATAGTTATATGATGACACTCTTTTATTTTTTGTGACATTAAAGTATATAAGGGATTGTACTCCATGTGGTGGTAGAATATGTATGGCAGAGCATAAATGAAGTCGAACAAACATGGATTTAAATGCGTTACCACCCCTGAGAACTAAGATACCACAGACAGAATAGTACATACCATTACTGTTACACTCCCTGATATTTGCCAAAGTTGACATGCTTGGCAAGTGGTTTGACAATCTCAATTTTTTATTTTTTACATGTTAGTAGAAAGATTCTGCTGTCCTTCTCCTAGTTTGTTTCGCTCTGTTGCCTCGGGACGATATGGGGTAGTGATATTTTTACAACAACACCACTTCTGTATTATTGTGTGAACGTTACGCGAGCATGTCTTATCTTGCCTTAATATAGTACGATAAGCGTTAAAATTTTTTAGAGAAAGGAAATAATAAAAGGAAATAATAATTAAGATGCAACCAGTAATATAAAACAGTAATATAAAACGCTGTAAATCACTTGTTTCATCGGATGATATCTGCTGATAGAATTGAAGCATCAGCAAAATCCTGGCAATATGTCACACAGTCGTTGCATGGCTACATTTCTCCGTCTCTGACAGGCAGCTCGATTTATGAAATACTGTCTGTTCTATCCTGCTTCGTCTAGGGTCTAATTTAGAAGCCAATTTCATGTGGTTGATTCATTGTGCTATAAAATTTTGTAAAGGCTCTGTTTCATATTAATATTTTGGCGTCTGAATTTTTTGCTTGTACACTGTACAAATTTTAATACTTATATAAGTAAAAGGATAGAGATAGTAAAGTACAAACTATTTACGTCACATTCTTGGGCACCGATCCCCTCTCATTTCTGAGAGAGTTTTAGGGCAATAGAGTGTGTCCACAACGCTGAACCAATGGGTGTTAGCGGATATCGCGGTTTTACTTCATTTCATTTCATGCAGTAGTAAATAAGCATTTAAAATTGAAATTATTAGTTCATTAGAGCCCGGGTTTTTTTACGAACTGTCAACGTGAAATTTATTTTACTTTAAATAAAATATATTATAACTAATAAGGAGTATTGAAAACAGACACGATTTAATCAAAATCGCTTGCTTATGATTGTATGCTGAGTTACAAATGCACGTTAATTATTATCATCGTCAACTTCATCATTATATCTCATCATAAGTCACACATGTGCATCGATATTCCTCATAGATTGCCGAATAGTCATCTAGATTCATCGACTGATTACTTGTTTCATCAGGTGGAATGAATGGACGGAGAACAAATGTGAAAAATCTAAAGCTTTTCGTCAGTCAGAAGGAGAAAGATCAAGTTGTAGTTGTTTAGTAATTAGGTAGGGATATTTTTAGGAGATGAATCATACAAACATAATGACATTAAACGAATAAAATGTTTTCTTATAGAGGCGAGCATTAAGAATATAATGTATAATTTTGGTAAACAAAAATCTTTTAACGGTTGATCTCATCTTGCTTCTTTCATTCCATTCATCCATATTCTTTAAAAATTATTATATTATATTTATAATGAGGGAGTTGACACTGAGGTAAAGTTTTTTGTTACACAGTGTAAATTAATTGAGAAGTTGTTTTTTAATAAAAGTTTATCAGTTTCTAGAGTACTATATCAATACACAAAACAATGCGTCAGTAGTTTGCTCTTTAATTTTTTTGCACAGTTTTAACTTTTTTTAAATTTTCTACTTTTATGAATATCTGTGGTTTGGTTTATTTATTTTTAATGTTATTAATATAAAATATAGATAATAGTACAAAAAGAAACAATTACAAAAACAATTTTTCGTACAAATTAACTTCCCCGCTATGAAATCTTTCAAAAATTATACCTCCCTTTCTAGTGGCGCCGCCATGGGGGCAGAAAAAGTCGTGGATTTCAATTCAATTTCATTCAAGTCGTGGATTCTCATTGACAGAGACAGATAAATGCAGTAGATATACGTTTTATTTTTATTGTTTGTTCTAAACTAGTATACATAAACTTGGCATAAAAAAATTTAATTATAGAAATAAGTAGTTAACATGTTTAAATACGACTTCAAATAGGTCTATGCAAGATACACAATTCTACATTTGTAAAAGGATTTTTTCTCTGTTATGACTTATGATATTTACATGGCTTCTTACTTAAAGCCAGCTTAGTACTTCACTCCGCTTTTCAAAATAATGTTTTTTGCTTCAATGAAAACATGAAAGTATTATCATTTTAAAAGAATAGAGAAATATAATCACATCTTCAATTTTTGATTGAATTTGATTAAAAAAACATATTTATTCGATGCTACAAACACAAAGAAAAAACCATTATAAGAAACAAAAACCTTATAAAAATATGAATTCACACTGGATTGCAGCAAAGAAAGAGCTTCAGCATAATGCTACAGCACGAGAGTTACCGTAGCGCTGATATTCTGTAGCGCTTTGAATAATAAAGATGTATATTGACTCTTCGAATAACAAATATATTAAATGCCATTTTAGCTAAAATTTTCTTTTTTATTCGTCCTTTCGTATCCAGTAAAATTTTCAAATTCGTAATTTTTGCATGCTACACATACCATATTAACTAAAGCAGAAAAATATATGTAAGTTTAGTTGGTCGTTAATATAGTGAAAGGCATATAGTTTTCCTAAAATTTCGAAATATTAAATTAATTGAAGAAATACAGATAACATTTCGTTTGAAGAGTTCTTAATAATATATTACTAAGTATTACGTAATATGACTCAGCATTTGCCTTTTGGTAGCAGCGTAAGAGAATTCATCGTCCCCTTTCGCCCCGTGGAAGTCGTAAGAGTGTATATATAATCTAATCTAATGTAATCTATAGGTAATGTAAGAAAACTATCGGCAGTCCACCTGCTAAGTGTAGCGAAAAAAAAAATTCACATCATCCTTTAATTATGCAGATATTTGTTACCCAGATCTGTCCCAAGATCTTCTAAACAAGTTGGAACGCCTTCTCAATAACTGTATAAAATTTATTTTCGGGCTTCGTAAGTATGACCATATTTCGCAATTTAAATCTAAGCTTAATTTGGCTTACTGCTGAACTGGCCAGTGTAGTGGCGACCCACTACCCCATATCTTTCCTTGGGTGTCGTAAGTGACAACAGAGGGAAACTGAGGCAGAAGATGGGCAGCAGCATTTTCCTGATAACACCAAAGCAACAATAAAAAACTGCGTTGACAACTATGGCATTATAGCCCCCATGATTAAAGTTACGAAGAGACGGCTCTCAATCCCTGGTAGCCCCGCTATTCCTGGCTACGGTGGTGACCATGGTAACGGCGGGGCAGGGGGCGCTAAGAATCTTCGGTATAAGTTCGGTTGCCATCTAAGACGACTCAACCTGGCAACATATAACGCACGCACACTGAGGACTGACAAAAAGATCCTAGAGCTGGAAGAAGAGATAGACAAGTTGCGCTGTAATATTATAGCATTATCTGAGGTCCGAAGAGAGAGGGAGGAGATGGTAATCCTCGATTTCGGCAACTTGTTCTAACACCGGGAGGGCGACCATCTGTTGCAAGGAGGTGTCTAATTTTTCGTCCACAAGTCTCTCGTTAACAACGTTGTAAAGATTGAGAGTGTGTCTACGAGGATTGCTTTCCTTATATTCGGATTCACCAAACGATATTCACTGAAGGTCATACAGGTTTACGCACTAACCTTGGTACACCCCCACGAGGAGGTGGAGATAATGTATGAGGATATATCTAGAGCCTGCATGCATTCCTCCAAAACCCACAATAAGGTGTTACTGGAAGACTTCAACGTAAAACTAGGTACAACAGAGAACGGTGAGCTGAAGGTAGGGAAATTTGGAATAGGATAACGGAACCCAAGGGGCCAGTAGCTGGCCGACTTCACGGAGAAAGAGGGACTCTTTATGATGAACTCTTTATTCCAGAAGCGGCCCTACAGGAAGTGGACCTGGTCGAGCCGCGACGGTTTGACAAAAAATGAGATTGGCTTCATTATGATGACCAGACGATAACTGTCCAGTGATGTCTCAGTGATCGTGAGGCTGAAAACCGTCAGCGATCACCGAATGGTGGCATACTGAACTTAAGCGTTAAGTTGGAGAGGTCATGTTTTATGAAGGCGACGCTCCGTCCCCCTCGTGCTCTAATCCAAAGTCCCGAAACCTTTCAGCTTGAACTACAAATCCGTTTTCAGTGCTTAGAAGATTGCAATGCAGTGGACGATATGATCCCAAGCTTGTGGAAACTGTTCATGCGGTCGGAGCTAAGTTTTGCAAGAACCGCCGCAGAAGAACACAAAAGCTCTCTGATCACACTCTTAATCTCATGGCTGTTAGACGGCAAATGATTCTGCAGTCTTCAGTAGATTTGAAAGCATACAGGCAATTGAACAGACAGATCTCCAAATGCATGCGGCGGGACTAACGCAACTTTAATACTGCTCGTATTAAAGAAGCGATCGAGCGGAACCAGAGCTCCAAAGTCTTTGCAAGAGATCTGTCTACCAGAAAGAGCCAACTGTCGAAGCTGAAGACCGAGTGTGGCAGCATCGTTTCCGAGACACCTGAGATTTCGAGTGCGATTAAGAGGTTCTATGGGCAGCTGCACACATCATCTTTGGAGCCACACGCAAGTGTGAGTAACGATCCAAGAGCGAGTCTTATCCGATACTATTTCGATGATATCCCAAACGTCAGTCTGAGCGCGGTTTTTTTTATTGGAGAGGGGGCAAACGAGCATGCGGCTCACCGAATGTTAGATGACTACCGCCGCCCATGAACAACTGCAACACCAGGAGAACCAGGGGAATTGCAGATGCGTTGACAGCTTTTTAAAATGGAGAAGGCTCTTTTCTTGAAGGTCCCTAAGTCGTATCGGTCCGGAAAAATCGGTGATAGTAAGGCCCCAGTTGAGGATGGAATTACAGTGGAGCTTCTGAAAGCGAATGGAAAACCGATACTTGAAGTCCTTCAGAAGCTCTTTAATTCCGTCCTCCATGGTGACATTATACCGGAGGCGTGGAGCAGAAGTGCGGTGGTCTTGTTCTTCAAGAAAGGTGACGACGCTCTCTTGAAGAACTACAGACCGATTTCTCTTCTGAGCCGTGTCTACGTGCTGTTTTCGAGAGTCATTACGAATCGTCTTGCGCGCAGACTTGACGACTTCCATCCTCCCGAACAAGTCGGTTTCCGAAAAGGCTTTAGTACCATAGACCACATACATACCCTTCGGCAAATTGTACAGGAGTCCGAAGAGTACAATTTGCCACTATGACTGGCGTATGTGGACTATGAGAAAGCCTTTGATTCCGTTGAAATTTGGGCGGTACTGCAGTCCCTTCAGCGGTGACATGTTGAGTGTCCATATATCGAAGTGCTGAAGTGCTTGAACAGTAGGCCTATGATGGCTTTCCGAGTACAGAATCAGAGTACGACACCTATCCAATAGCAGAGAGGCGTAAGACAGGATGACGTTATATCCCCGAAACTGTTCACCGCTGCATTGGAAGACATTTTCAAGCTACTGGATTGGAAAGGATACGGTATTAACATAAATGGCGAGTAAATCACTTACCTTCGATTTGCCGACGATATAGTCCTTATGGCAGAATCGCTGGAGGACCTAAGCACTGTGCTCAATGACCTCAATCGTGTTTCCCAACGGATAGGTCTTAAGATGAACATGGAGAAAACAAAGATCATGTCTAATGTCCATGTCACACATATGCCGGTTGTTGTTGGGAGCACTAAGCTCGAAGTTGTTGACGAGTATGTTTACCTAGGACAAATATTCCGACTAGGTAAGTCCAACTTCGACCGACTAAAATAGGTTAAAGAGAGTCCCTAAAAGTGCCCAATTCTCACAGGATGATTCAGGTCCCGACTACTCCTTTGATAGCTGCCCAGGAAACCATCAGGGGTAACATTTGAGAGCCTTGATGATGGTCCTCGATTACTATCATTTCGACTTGGATCGACAAGGTTAATTACGCACTACCATACGTTCCTGCAGTTTATGCAACTTAAAGACATTAGCGATAAAATAGAATTATTAAAAGTACAATTAGCAGAATCCAAACTACAGTTAAAAAATGATACTTACATACTGTGCGAACTTCAAATATAATATTTGTCTTCTAAATTACTAAAAGCTACAAAGCATCTAGAAACTTTACAGCCAATACGCGTAAAAAGATGTTTCATAGATGGATTAGGTACAATTGTTAAGAAAGTATAAGTGTACGTGGTATAGCCATGCTGCAGCTTTATTAGTAGTATAGCTGTAGCACGAATGGGTCGGCTCGACCGGGGAAGGACCACGCTCTCACAGAATACCAGCGTAAAATAGCAGCTTAACACTGCTGTGTTTCGTATGGTGAGTGTAGAGAACCGGAAACCCTATTTACTGTAAAAGAGGCATTCCAGCTTAGTCCTCACGGGTGACAACGCATCTGCATTTTGATTCGCAAACGAAGATAGATGTAGATGTCTATGGGCCACAGCAACCACTTACCATCAGGTGGACTGGGTGCTCGTTGGTCACCCTATCCTATAAAAAAAAGACTATCACAGGAAACTTGACACCTCAGACGCTATAAGGTATGATAATGCCATCAAAATTCTTCAGGATAATAATAATAAACTTACGTGGTAGAGCCATGCTGCAGCTATATTAATAGTACAGTTGTAGCACGAATGGGTCGGCTCGACCGGGGAAGGACCACGCTCTCACAGAATACCAGCGTAAAATAGCACATTAATGATGCTGTGTTTCGTATGGTGAGTGTAGAGAACCGGAGACCCTTTTTACTGGAAAAGAGGCATTCCATCTTAGCTCTCACGGGTGACAACGCATCTGCATTTTGATTCGCAAACGAGGATAAATGTGGATGTCTATGGGCCACAGCAACCACTTACCATCAGGTGGACTGTGTGCTCGTTTGTCACCCTATCCTAAAAAAAAAAAAAAACTTACCAGTCAATTTAATACCCATATAAGCTTAAATAACGAGTGGATGACCCAGAATTCTAAAATAATGACTAAATTAATTCAAAATAAAATAAAATAAATGAAACTTTAAAAATTATTTTAGATTCAGATGCTTACAGAGATCCGAGCCTCATAAAATTAGCTAAGTTTGCCCAATATTTAGTTATTGTAACGGAAAACATAGACGACATATTAGACGAGCTGACTCGATTTTCATTTGTTCCTCAAGTACTCACCACCCAACGTTAAGTGTCGGGGTACTTAGTAGCATGATTCATAAATTAGTCCCTATATACAGTAAAGAACTTATATTTTAATTATAACCAAGGGAATATTATGATAAAATAAAACCTGGCTATTATTATTTGGGTAATAAAATAATAATTGTATATTCACCCTAGATACTTACGACTTATATAAATTATGTGTAGCTCTTAATAAATACCGGCAGGCTCTCATCGCTCTTTATCCATTGATAGCAACAAACAGGAAAGGTTATGTGTACATAGAGGCTGAATGCGCAAAGTACAGTCACTGGTACCTCTGTAGTAAAAAGATGGATCCCCAGCTTCAACAGCATCCAGATTACACCCAAGAACTCATCATCCCTTAGCAAGACCTGCCAGATGACCACCGTCTCCCTCTCCAGAACAGCTTTAGAGGAATTTGATGAGAAACATTACGTCTTTTCATTTCCTAACGCTACGAAGATACTTACTCGGTGCGGGCGAGAGGATTATAGCATCTTAAATGGTACTTACCTGGTTACCCTCCCAATGAACTGCTTTCTGTATACGACGGAGTTTACCATCACTAACATCAACGACCGAGTGAAAGGGCAGCCTTTGAAGATCACGAAGCTTACCTATAACCCAGCTGGGTTATAGGTAAGCTTCGTGAGTAGCTACTCATCCGAATAACTCGTCTCACATACATCTCAAATCTATTGACTTAAAGAGATTACATGAAATTCAACATAATCTGATGTCACAACCGATTTTACAAGTTGACCGAATTTCGTCGAAATACCTATACCATACGACTATCCCACTTTACACTATAATGATATTAAGTATACTGGTACTTACAAGCCTTGTTACTTTAAAATGTTACGGACTATTGCAGTGCACTAGAAAAGCATCGCAACTCCCATCCAAAGAAGACATTAACGCGAAACTTGGATCTGAACCTGAATCTGAAACCTGAACCTGAATCTGAAATCTGAACCACAGAAGACAGCAATATTTCATCATCTCAAGACTCAGAAATAGTTGCTGTTCTCAGGGGGGGAGGTGTTACATATATGGATGCCCCTTACAAAACCGCGAACTACGCGGCAACCTCATTTTCCCACACAACATTTCAACATTGCTTCCACGAGGCAGTTTTGCTGACTTGATGGGAAACTCGGTCGCCGTGGACTGACAATGACGCACGCGATATCAACCGACATAGCATCTTACCAGAAACCCAACGCAGCGAGGCAATTCTGCTAACCTGATGGGAAATGTAGCTGCCGTGGATTCACAACGGCGCCCGCGGCGTCATCCGACAGCATTATGTATACGAAACTCCACGATGCCACCACACTTCGTTCCTAACATCGGGCGGGGTGTAGGTTTAATTAGATTTAATAAGTATTAGTTCTTTGTAGTTGTAATATCTTTTAAATTAAATTTAATAAAAGTAATTTTGTTTTTTTTTGTGTCCTCCGGCGGCGACACCATTATTACTCTGTAAACACTAGGTACAAACATAAACTAGTGATACCGGTCTCTCGAATCCACACAGTCGGTAATTCATTCTTGGGGCAATGTACAACAAAGTCCCAGAAAATATACAAGGTATCTCTATTACCAAGTTTGAATATTTAATTAAACAAAAGCTGTATAAAAAGGGTTATTATAACATAAATGAATGCATGGTTGATAATAACGCCTGGGAATGAGATGGTCGCTTCCAAGTTGTTTCTAAAATAAATTTTGTAAATAGTTTGTAATCATTTGTGTAATCATGTATTGTAAAATTTGTTTAAAAAAAGTTTCGCTGGGTTTCTTGCTGGTTCTTCCCACGACAGAGGATTTTTTCGAACCAGTAGTAAAGTAAAAAATGACTCAATAAGAATTACCTGCAATCAATATTGAAAAAATAATATTTTATTCTATTCTATTCAATGCCTTACTGTGATGGCTCCGTGGCGCAGTGGCTTAGCAATGAGTTACTGTGCTGGGGGCTGCTGGTTGAATCCTGCACGGAACAAGTATTTGTATAGCCTACAAATAATCGTTTCAAGTCTGTATGTTTGCCCTTGTGCAATTTGTGTTTGTAAACCGCCTCCACGATACAGGAGAAAATCCTAGTGTGGGGGTAACGTTTTTTTTTTTAAAATACCTCAATAGTGCATCCCAATGGATAGGTCTTAAGATGAACATGGACAAAACAAAGACCATGTATAACGTCCATGTCACACCTATGCCGGTAGTTGTTGGGAGCTCTAAGCTGGAAGTTGATGACGAGTATGTTTACCTGGGACAAATAGTCCGATTTCGACCGCGACGGATTCAACTCGGCTGGGTAGCGTTCGGGAAATTATAGCACGTTCTCTCATCAGGTATGCCACAAAATTTGTAAACAAGACTGTACAATCAGTGCATGTTGCCAGTGATGACCTATGGAACTGATACGTGGTCCTTCACTGCTGGCCGGATGAGGTAACTCAAGGTCCCTAAGCGAGTTATGGAGAGGGCTATGCTCGCAGTTTCTCACTAAACTTAGAAATGAGGATAGCCTCAGTAGAACCAGAGTGACCGACATAGCCCAACGACTTAGTAAGCTAAAGCGGCAAGTGGAACCGGCCATATAGCTCGAAGAACCGGCAACCGATGGGGAAAAAAGGTTCCCGAGTGGCAGCCTCGTACCGGCGGACGAAGTGTAGGGCGTCCCCCCACTAGATGGAGTGACGACCTGGCAAGACACGCAGAAAGTCGATGGATGCAGGTGGCTCGGGAACGTACTTTGTGGCATTCCTTGGGGGAGCCCTATGTTCAGCAGTGGACTTGTGAAGGGCTGTAATGATGATGAAGATAAATTCGCTTACAATCCGGCAGAGGCGCAATTCCAGAATATTGCTTGTTATTTTTTCCATATTAAATGACCCATGAACGGAAAAGGACAGACAAAAATTTTACAAATTGTAATTCATGTCTTAATGACATGCAAATAACCTCCCGCTAGATAAATAGCAGTTATTTTGGTTTTACATACATACACTTCAATTTTATTTATATGTAACAGATTACCACATTTTTATGTATAAACTTGAAGTGACAAACTAACTAACAGTTCAGTTTTTTGACTTCTGTAAAGTTGTGTGGTTTTTTCTCATTTAATACTTTATGGGTAGTGATTGAGTTGAGATGAATTCTTTATGGATAAATTAGTAAGCATTTTGCTTTGTATTTATTTAAAATTTTATATATACTTACATGTATATATCACAATTAAATATGATTGCATTAATTGTATTTATGAATTTAGAAATGTGAAATATATCTTCATTATAATTCTTTTACAATATTAGAGTAAACATTTCACTTGATAGTGCGTTGCTTGCAGACCTATAAGACATAAGAAGCAAATAACTTCAAACAATGAAGGAATTAGATGCGTTGTTACCGATGAATAATAAGATGAGATGCTTCACAGCCTGTAATGACACTGATTCTCTTTTACTTCAAGGCCTCATGCAGTGGTGGTTACACTCTTATTTTGCAGTAGAAATATGTAATAGATTGGTACCAGCAAAGATGAACTACTAGTCAGTAAAGGAACTATACCTATTTTTAATGTCTCATCAAAGTACCCCAATGAAATAGATTTGCATATTTAGTGTTCTAGAAAATTGTAAACGGGTATGACACTTATGCTGGTAGAAACTCGAATTAATATTAATGGTTCTTCAAAAGCCGCTTATGGGGTTGCAAGGAAAAGCCCCACGATTCGTAGAATTCAATTCAATGGCGCCGGCTGGCTGGGGTGGTACTTACCCGGAATGAAATAAATTTTATGCCTTAGCCTGTTACTAGAAACAAGGTAATTACATCATAATAATGGCGTTGAATACATTTCACTAAAATATCCATTTTAAAAGTATAATTTTGTCATGTCACCTGATGAAATATTTGTAATTTGTATAATATATAGAAATAATTTAAAGCAGAAAGTATTAAATACAATATTTATAAGCTAAAATAACATATAGTTATTCTCCCAAGACGCTGATTGGTGTATTTTCTACTTTTATAACCTTTAATCAGCAGCGTTATTGATGAAAAGATACATTTTCGTGGTAAGGGGCCTAAATTTAAGACAATTCATGCTACATATTTAGTAATCGTGTAATAGTGGTTGTAATAATCTCTTACCAAATATAGGAAGTGTTCCGTAAAGTACTGCATCCAAATACCACGGAATAGTGACGAGACAAGCATCAATGAATACGAGGTAACTGTTCTGGGTCCATTGCCGACGTTTTCAGTAGTGGGTAAATCTCAACTTTTGAAGTTCAGCTAGTGGTTTCTCAGAAACGAATTCATAATAATTTTCTATCACTCTATTGTAAAAGTAGGACCTAAAATAATAAATAAAATAATAGACGATTGAGTGTAGGACTTGAGCCCTGAGGGTTCTACTTAAATTTTATTATGCATATAAATAGTTTATCTATGCTGGGAACCATAGGTAAGATAATAACAGACAAATAGAATACCAGCTTCAAATAGCAGCTTAACACTGCTGTGTTTAGTATGGTGAGTGTAAAGAACCGGAGACCTTTTTTTACTGGAAAAGAGGCATTCCATCTTAGTCCTCACGAGTGACAACGCATCTGCATTTCTATTCTTTATTCAGGATAGATGTTGACGTCTATGGGTCACAGCAACACAGGTCAGGTGGACTGTGTGCTCGTTTTTCATCCTATCCTATAAAAACATCACCAAACATTGCTGTAACGCAAACGTAGGTACATTGGTCGTGCAAAAAAATTACTCTCCCATAAATTGATACGTCACGGTCGATGCTACAAATGCAAATGTAAGTTTGCAATTGCATTAGATATCATTTATGTGACATAACTATTTTTTTTTCATAGAATCAGGGTAACAAACGACATCTATCATAGATTATGAATCAAAATGCAGAATGTGTTGTCACCCCTGAGGACAAAGATGCGTGCCTCGTTTCTAGTAAAAGGGGACAAAATAACAATTTTCGGATTTTCCCTTATAGCACTAGCACATGTGCTATGAGATCTTGCTTTTTGCTAAATTTCATGATTATAGGTCAACGGTAAGTAACCTTTAATGATTTAACGAGTAAGTTATAGAGTATCAAAATATATAAGATTTTGTGGTTGTTGTTTGGCCGTACTTTAGTCCTTTGACGTAGAAGCTTGATTTTTTACCACCTCCAAGAGACCGGAGACCTTAATATCAGATATTAATTTAACTTCATAATATATCTACCCGTAACTGAGAGTGTTCTGGGACGGGTAGGGATATGCAGAACCATAAAAATAAAGTACTCGTAGGTCTCAAAAAGTTGGAGAGGTATGCAGAAGGCACTTGAAAGGTGGATTGACAATTACAATACCACTTTTATATTTTAGACGCTGCTTGAAGTTGTAAATCAAGTTATTTTTTGAAGGAAGTTTTGAAATAGTTATTTTACATTGACATCACCGTCATTGTTTTCATCAGCTGGTATGAAGGTCCTTAAGTTTTTTAACCTTTAAGCCCTAATTGTCTTTTGAAACACATGCGTAATGAGATGAGGTTATGGATTATTTTAAATCATCATTACAGCCCTTCACAAGTCCACTGCTGAACATAGGCCTCCTCCAAGGAATGCCACAAAGCACGGTCCTGAGCCACCTGCATCCATCGACTTCCTGCATATCTTACCAGGTCGTCACTCCATCTAGCGGGGGGACGCCCTACACTTCGTCCACCGGTACAAGGCCGCCACTCTTTGTTCCCCATCGGCTGTAGGTTCTTCGAGCTACATGGCCGGCCCATTGCCACTTCAGCTTACTAATCCGTTGGGGTATGTCAGTCACTCAGGTTATACTGCGGATATCCTCATTTCTTAGTTTATCACGCTGAGAAACTCCGAGCATAGCCCTGTCCATAGCTCGCTGAGCGACCTTGAGCTTCCTCATCCGGCCAGCAGTGAAGGACCACGTTTCAGTACCACAGGTCATCACTGGCAACACGCACTGGTTGTACAGTCTCGTTTTCAAGTTTTGAGGTATACCTGACGAGAAGATGTGGCGTAATTTCCTGAACGCTGCCCAACCGAGTTGAATCCGTCGATTGACCTCTCGGTCGAAGTTGGACTTCCTAGTCGGACTATTTGTCCCAGGTAAACTTACTCGTCTACAACTTCGAGCTAAGTGCTCCCAACAACTACCGGCATAGGTGTTACATGGACATTAAACATGATCTTTGTTTTGTCCATGTTCGTCTTAAGACCTATCCGTTGGGAGACACTATTGAGGTCATTGAGCATAGTGCTTAGGTCCTCCAGCGCTTCGCGCAGCGCCATAAGGACTATATCGTCGGCAAATCGAAGGTGAGTGATGTACTCTTCTTGTAATCTTCTTACAACGCTTCTACTTTTCTTTTCTTTATTGTTTAATTTATAAAGTCGGTTTCCAAGTACTTTTAGACGATAATTTGTATGCAAACATTTTAAGCTATTATTTTCACTTTGCCGAGCCAAACAATTACTCACATCACCTTCCCGTATCCCTATCCGGTATCACGATCTGTAACGCTCGCGCGATTAGATTAAAGAGAACAGAAAAGATTAGATTAAATACAAGGATTCGCTCTGTCTAGATTCTTAGGCAGAGAGAGCCGGTGAACTCGTCTTGAAGAAAATAATGTTCCTAGATTAGATAACAAAGCTCGCTTTCATTTACAACAGTTGCTCTTTGACATCTTGCAAACATGCAATTAAAATTATATTGATACCTTTTGGGTGTTATAACCAGCGTAAATCCAGCACTTTATGAAGCCTCCGTTAATTATATATATGTAAACAAACTTGATATAACAGTAAAACAAAGGGTTTTGGCTTTATTATTATAAAGTACATTTCTACTTTTAAATCGAAAGATAATCGAAACATAATTATTACATTATATCCAATATTTATATTTCTCTAGAGTTATCTTTGAAATTATTAATATTATTACAATATTTATGTCACAATACTAGCGCAGTTGCTTGAAAAAATATTCCAAAGATTATTATTGTAAGGGTTGTTCTATGAATTGTGTCTACATGTGAAAGAGAAGGCTTTAGTTAAGGGGAGGCGCCGAAGCCGCGCGCCGGTGCAAGTCATTTGTACCAGTTGTCTTCGAGCTGTTTCCCGAGACGGTCGCGTGCGATTCATTACCCGGAAGTGGCCTTTCAAACTTTTCACGGAACGTCGTGAAAGTATTACATAGTACTAAAGTTGACCGCCCCCTTAATCACTTCCTCGCGTGTGTTGAATGCAATCCGAAAAGCGTTTACTTTGTGCTTTATAACTTAAAATGTTTTGAGCAGTACATTAAAGAAGTGGCTGCTAGATCCATGCTTAAATAATTTAGTTAAGAAACTTTCATATCTTTTTGTTCTACATTGACCCCAGTCTAACATAAAAAAATAGAATCTTGAAAACTAGACTAGTAACAAATTGGCGCCCAACCTGGGCTAATGGATAAAGTGGAAATGCCATTTACTTAAAAGTATACTTAATATAAACATTCTATTTTTTATTTCATTGACTTTATTTTAGTTTATTGATTCTCAGTTTGTATTTAAGGAGAACTGGAAAATGTTTTTGGCTTTAATTTGGTTGGATTGTTTGTTGATTGGAACAGGGGCGACAACACGTGAGTTTGACTTTTAATTAAATATATTATGAATTAAAACCGTTTGTTGATGGATGATTAAATGTTTTGCGGTGATGTTAGTTAAGAATAAGGGAAATAAAGATATGATAAAAACATAATAATGCCTTGCTACATGCAACACAAAATAAATCACTAAAGTGGATTTAAATAATATAATAAAATAATTGATTGATATGTGGCCATTAAAGCGGCAATTGGACACGGTAAAACCTTTTTTTACTTTTTTTGTCAAATCGAAAAATCAATATTAAAATGAATATGATATTATTAAGTTTTGAATTTTTAAAGGTTAAAACTATTAACCAGTGTCCCTAGTTCCTTAAATCACTTTTTATAAAAATGATATATCCGTGTAACTTCAATTAAAGCTACATTGCCATTAGAGATACAAGTGAAACTATAAGTGGTTGTATATTAAAATTTAGCCCTCCTATATTTGGATTATCGCGGTTAAATTTGACGTGCAGTCAATTAGCGAAGCCAGGGACCGGCGCGGGGAACGTTCGTAATTTGTCAGTGACAACGCCGGAAGTTTCACAAGCCGAGCTTTAACATTATCAACTATAAAAACACCATTTAGAAATTCTTTACACTGGATTTATTATTACATGATAGATTGTTTTATATTTAAAATGGAAAACATTGCCATTTTTTAAAAGTTCCACTTTTATGCAGTGCATGTTGTAGGTATATAAAATATTAATAGAAAAGAAATAATAGTAAAATGTCTTTTGAGAAAGTCGGTTAAATATATTATTATTATTTCATATATCTCAAATCTGCGATACTGCTTTCATTTGTTACAATGAAGGTTCAAAGAGTATATAATATTCGGACGTGGTAGAAGTAAATGAAAAATTTATTTTCATTCGTTATATACCTCTTTTCAAGAAATTCAATTATTTAAAACGGTTCATAAAAGAAATCAATTAATTAACAAATTGATTCAAGTGAAACGAAAATACCAGTAGTTTTCTATGTAATCTTATATGACTTTTCTCTTTACTCTATTCATCATAATTATGTATTATGTCACTTACACGAATGCAAATCGGCCTGCTTTTAAGCATATTTTGTTGATAAATGCTTAAAACATTTAGGTATTATGATTTCTTCGACAAATTGCATAAATAGTGGTGTGGCTGTTTATATTCAATTATTGAACGATCATTGATTAAAGGACTTTTTTATTCTATATAAAACGCCTTGCATAGATATACCTAAACCATCTATCCATTCATTCATCTACTAAAGTCCTTCCTGAACATAGGCCTTGCCATATATTGCTTCCTAAGGTTATATATGCCATAATTGTCCCCTCTAGCGGGCGGGCTGGCAAACACAGTTTTAAATTTTTGAGCTAATATCAGGAAGACGCTGCTGTACATCTTCAGGTTTGTTTCCTTTTACAATACCCATGGGACGAAATGAAGTAGTGGATGGGATTGTTATAAACTAATTTGCTTAATTCCGCGTAAAGAAAGAAAATGATGTGTCCTGCCCAGTTTTAAAACACACTAAAACTGGGCAGGACACATCATTTGCCTATTATAATGGATTTCCGCAAAGTAACGCCTGATTCTATCAATTATCTTAAGAAGTAGTGGATAATCGTACACTGCCCCTACATGATGGAAATATAAATGCACATATGTATCCTTAAGTAAAGTTATTTGTATTTAAGAAATTGATGACTTAATTAAGTAGAAAAATAAGAGGCAAAATTTTGTTTTCCTTTAATTTATAATTACAGTATATAATATTTTCTTACCGAATGGTTTATTATCTTTAACTTTACTAGCTACATTATCTAGATAATTGGTTTTCACAACGCTGCCTCGATTTAGTCTCTCGAGGCACAGAGAACGTCTCATGTTGATGCAGAGATAAGATCAAATATCAATAAAATTTATGTCGATTCAGACTGAACCTTTGTAAATATTTTTACACATGATTTCTTTCTTTGAACATTTATGATAACTATTTTCAAAGGTCTACAGTATTTAAATTTGCTGGTGTAGCTATACGCAGGGTACATTATCGAGTCACGTGTGAATTACATAGTTTAGCGTGTATACTTTTAATCTTACCGATTATTTTAGTTGGCTATTTAAAATATATTTTAAGGCTTTTCAAAGCATAATTTTTAAATGTAAGAATTTTATATTTCAAAATAATAAGTCAAAGATAATATAAATAATAATATGCGCGGTTGAGTATTATCAGTCAATATATTTTTTGGATAATTTATATCTACAAATCAAACACTGTGCTACATTCGCACTGTACTGCAGTGTATAATTTGCATATTTACAGGTAAATAACAATATTTATGCCACTTAAGTTATCAGAACTTTGATTTGTACAAATCGTAATTATGTTTTTTAAATTAATAACTGGGATCCACTAAAATACGAGTACACGTCAAGTGATGTACTGAACCTCTAATCTTTAATTGGAGTACACCACCCTTTCCCAGAAACAAATAGTGAGTTTATCTATCGCAAATTGGTTAACTCTTCTACATTAATGGATGCGTTAAGTAGATTCGGTAACTACATACATCTGAGTATTGCTCTTTCTACATAGTAATGATGATTAAAAATTCACCTACTACTAAAATATCTTCACCTGTTACTAAAGTAACTTCATATACATAGACTAGCTGACCAGGCAGACGTTGTTCTGCCCTCTCCGATGACCCTTCCTATTAAAAAACCCTTAAATTCGTAATAAAAAAATATTGAAGGTCATTTATCGGGATAAAAAGTATCCTATCTCTCAAGTTGGACCAAACGAAACACAGTGTGCAAAATTTCATTGAAATTAGTTCAATAGTTTAGGAGTTCATCGCCGACAAACAATGTGACACGTAATTTTTATATATTACATAGATATAAGAAGCGATCAAATTGTATATTGTGTGTTTTTCCTTATTATACTTTAAAACATTACGCTAAAAAGGGGTTTCTCCTGTATCGTAAAGGCGTTTTACACACCTACATAAATTGCACATGGATAAAAATCCAGAGTTTGGATTCTAGATTTGGTTCAATTAGTTATGGATCATACAAACTCTTGAGCTTTGTGTGATTCAAGCCCGCGCTCCTCTGAGCCGGAACAAATGCATATCATTTGCGCCTACCGGCCGTATAATCTTATCACTGTTTTATTTTTTACAGATGAACCGGGATTCAGCGCTCCTATAGCAAATGTGACGGCACCACTTGGTCGTGAAGCTATTATGGCGTGCACTGTCCAAAATCTGTCAACGTATAAGGTTTGCAAGAGTGAAAAGTAATTAATTAAAACGGTTTTCATGGATTTTATCGTGTTTAATTTACTTGTTTTTAATTCCCTAGGATTAAATACAATGGAAATAAAAATAAGTAAATTAAATAAGATAAAATCTGTAAAAATTTTTTTATTCAATATTCAATGTCTACGTAAATATTAAAAAAATTATTAGGTAATGAGTAATACTAAGATACACATAATGATGGTATGATATAGTTTGCTATGTTTTGGTTTCAAACCATAGCAAACTATAGGTTAGGTTATTCTGCCGTTTGATGACGTCCATCAGATTTTGTCTCGTCACCTCTTACGATTACCTTTACCCGTGTAGTGGGAGTGTAAGAATATCCACTATTCCATATCTTCCTGTGACTGTCGTCAGATGCGACAGAGGAAAAAAAATCAGGAAATGGGCAACAGCGTCTTCCTAATAACATCTGAAAACAAAAACTGCGGTCGCCTGCCAAGTGTAGCAATCTATGGCAAATATCCTCCCTATGAGAATCTGTGGGGTAGGCTTATGTTTACCAGTAGACGATTTAATGGGCTGTAATGATGATGCTAATGATGATGATGATCTCTAACAATATTTAGCCGCCGCAAACATGTTACTATGTAAAGAGTTTGTTAGTTGAACTTAAAAGCAGTTTGGTAATGACAAGTAACTGGAGCTTTCTATTTTTAAGCTAATTATAGTAACTTAAGCTTTAATTATTCATCTTCCTACTATTACCGATAAAGTATATTGATCCGATAATTTTTATTTTTTTTAGTAGCAGTGATGGAAATATGGATTAATTCAAAGCATCTTTTTAACTAAAAGATATTCAGAAAACAACAATACTAAGAATATATCTTTAGTCGTATAGTGGCAGCGTAGGAGAATCCATAACCCCATACCATCCTAAGAGTATTGTAAGAGGTGACAGAGGGAATGAAACGGAAGATGAGTAGCAGTGTTTTTGTTTTAACAGCTCAATATAATAAAAATCTCTGGCACCCACTGTATACTATTACCAAGCGTCAACTATGGCACACATTCATATATGAAACAATCGATTCCTTCATTGGTCTCTGTTCAGTAGTGGCTGTTGTTTGGCTGTAATAAAAAAATCAATTGAGACATTTAAATAAGTATGCTTTAATTTTAACTTACACACTTTTAACACTCAAGTGTATTAATGCACATTTCGAAAAATTGTAGAAAAGAAAATATACATGAAACTCCATTAATTCCTTATCATCTTCTATATTTTGGTATCCTCTTCATTATTACATAAAAGTACTAATGTACATGGATTTTCGTCATCCACCTAAACTTTATTGCTATTACCGTTGACATAATTTGCGACATGCACGAAAGTGGATTGCTCAATATATTTCCTTATACTGTCTTCATCATCGACAGCATTTTGGAGTCCTTTGCTGAACGTAGATCGATCCAAGAATGCGACAGCTTACATGCATTATTTGAAAGGCTTATTTGTACCTTTTCATCATGCGGGTGGTTTGGAAAGCGCAGAGGCGTAACCCTCGCATTAATAGTGCTAAGTTCCCGTGGGCTTGTAGATTACATTGGCAATTGAAGAAAAACTGGTATATTCTTTTTCTCATGTTTCCTTTTAACAACGTCTAAAAATATAAAACTTCGGATGTTAATACGCTCCTTGTTGCACCCGCTGCAAGTGTGACAACTATGAAAAGTATCCTCCTATGAGGCAATCTATTATATATATATATAATCTAATTCTGTATAATATAGGGACTTTTGATAAGCTTTTACGGACGGACGGATTCTTTCTCACAAACATTTCATCATTAGTATTATTTTTAATTAAATTAATTAACCACATCCCACAGGAAGTGGACCTGGTCGAGCCCCAACGGTTCGACAAAAATGAGATTAACTTCATTATGACGACCAGACGACAACTGTTCAGTAATGTCTCAGTGATCGCGAGGGTGAAAACTGGTAGCGATCACCGAATGGTTAGAGGCACACTGAACCTATGTGTTAAGTTGAAAAGGTTTCGTCTAATGAAGTCAACGCTCCGTTCCCCTCGTGCTCTGATCCAAAGTCCTGAAACCTTTCAGCTCGAGTAACAAAATCGTTTTCAATGCCTAGAAGATTGCAATGCGGTGGACGATACAAATGACAAGCTCGTGGAAACTATCCATGCGGTCGGAGCTAAGTTTTGCAAGACCCGCCGCAGTAGAATAAAAGAACTGTCCAATCACACTTCTAATCTCATGGCTGTTAGACGGTAAATGAAGCTGAAATCTTCAGTAGATTTGACAGCATACAGGCAACTGAACAGACAGATCTCAAAATGCATGCGACGGGACTTACGCAACGTTAATACTGCTCTTATTAAAGAAGCGATCGAGCGGAACCAGGGCCCCAAAGTCTTTGCTAGAGATCTGTCTGCCAGAAAGTGCCAACTGTCAAAGCTGAAGACCGAATGTGGCAGCATCGTTTCCGAGACACCTGAGATTTTGAGTTAGATTGAGAGGTTCTATGGGCAGCTGTACACATCATCGTTGGAGGCACGCGCAGGTTTGAGTAACAATCCAAGAGGAAGTTTTATCCGACACTATTCCGATGATATCCCGGACGTCAGTCTGAGCGAGATTAGAATGGCTCTCCAGCACCTTAAAAACGGCAAGTCCCGGTCGAGAATGGATTTATGTCGGAGTTTATGAAATCAGACGGAAAACCTCCTTCTCCATATTGGTACTACTCCGCAAAGGTGGAGCAAAGTGCGGTGGTTTTGTTCTTCAAGAAAGGCGACAACGCTCTCTTGAAGAACTACAGACCGATTTCCCTTCTGAGCCGCGTCTACGTGCTGTTTTCGAGAGTCATTACAAACCATCTCGCATGCAGACTCGACGACTTCCCACCTCCTGAACAAACCAGTTTCCGAAAAGGCTTTAGCACCATAGACTACATACATACCCTTCGACAAATTGTACTGAAGACCGAAGAGTACAATCTGCCACTTTGTCTTGCGTATTTGGACTATGAGAAAGCTTTTGATTCCGTCGAAATTTGGACGGTGCTGCAGTCCCTTCAGCGGTGCCAAGTTGGCTGTCGCTATATCGAAGTGCTGAAGTGTTCGTATAGTAGGGTTACGATGGCCATTCGAGTACAGAATCAGAGTACGAAACCTATCTAACTGCAGAGAGGTGTAAGACAGGGTGACGTAATATCCCCGAAACTCTTCACCGCTGCATTGGAAGACGTTTTAAAGCTACTGGACTGAAAAGGATACGGTATTAATGTTAATGGCGAGTGCATCACTCACCTTCAATTTGTCGACGATATAGTCCTTATGGCAGAATCGCTTAAGGACCTAAGCACTATGCTCAATGACCTCAATAGTGTCTCCTAACGTATAGGTCTTAAATTGACCGTGGACATAACAAAAATCATCTTTAACGTTCATGTCACACCTATTCCGGTAGTTGTTGAGAGCACTAAGCTCGAAGTTGTTGACGAATATGTTTACCTGGGACAAATAGTCCGATTAGGTAAGTCCAACTTCGACCGAGAGGTAAATCGACGGATTCAACCCGGCTGGGCAGCGTTGGGGAGATTACAACACATCTTCTCATGAGACATACGTCAAAACCTCAAAACTAGATCGTTCAACCAGTGCGTGTTGCCAATGATGACCTATATAACTGAGAAGTGGTCCTCCACTGCTGGACGTATGAGAAAGCTCAAGGTCGCTCAGCGAGCTATGGAGAGGGCTATGCTAAGTGTTTCTCTGCGTGATAGAACCAGAGAAACTGACATAGCCCAAAGAGTTAGTATGCTGAAGTAGCAATAGGCCGGCCATATAGCTCGAAGAACCGACAACCGATGGGGAGGAAAGATTCTCGAGTGGCAGCCTCGTACCGGCAGGCGAAGTTTAGAGCGACCACTCACTAAATGGAGTGACGACCTGATAAGACATCCAGGAAGTCAGGATGCAGCCATGGATGCAGGTGCCTCGGGATCGTGCTTTGTGGCATTCTTTGAGGGAGGTCTATATTCAGCAGTGGACTTATGAAAGGCTCTAATGATGATAATATTGATGAAAATTATATTTTCACAACTGAAATGTTAATCAAATACATGCTATTCATAACAGTTTTGCTAGTGCTACGTATGTTCGTTATAAAGACATAGTCATAGAAAAGCAATCGCGACAACATTTGTCACTAGCTACAACCATTTAGACGACTACACTATTATTACCTCCATTAATAGATACTAACGATAAAAATCATTACTGTGTTTTATATAAACATTGTACCATAGAATAATATGGTTCTAGCATTGTTGGTGAGCTTCGTCCACTATTTACGAAGGACATAGTAATCTTGTTGTATTTTATTATTTTTAGACCTATTCGTTGAGGTCATTGAGCATAGAGCTGAAGTTCTTCGGCAATTCTACCATAATGACTATATCGTCGGGCAATCAAAAGTGAGTGATGTTGCAATTGATTTTATACCATATCCTTCCCAGTGCAGTTGCTAGAAAACATTATCAAATGCAGCGGTGAAGAGTTTCGGTTATACAACGTCACCCTATCTCACACCTAACTGCAGTTGCATACGTTTCATACTGTGGCTATGTATTCGAATAGCCATTGTAGCACTACTATACACACACTTCAGCACTTTGATATACCGACAGTCAACTTGGCACCGCTGAATGGACTGTTACGCCACCCAAAATTCGATGGAATCAAATGTTTCTCTCATAGTCCACATATGCATGATAAAGTGGCAGACTGTATGTACTCTTCGATCTTCTGTATAATTTGCCGTAATACACATTAATACCTAGTCGGATAAATTATTCGACTCGGTTGAAGGTTGAAGTTGTAGGCAAGTACACCAAAGATCAATCGGCTTATCTCACTCTGCTGGGCAGCGTGATTTTTGATACGGTCATTCACTGCTCGTCTTATAGTTGAAGCTCAAGGTCGCTCGACTATGGAGAGATATATGCTCGGAGATTTTTTGTGTGATAGACTTTGCAATGAGTACGAGTATATATATATATATATATATATATATAGTATGACAACAGATGGAGAAGAAAGGTTCTAAAGTGGTAGACTCGTAACGTAAAGCGAAATGTCGTACGGCCCCTCACTAGATGGCGTGACCTGGTAAGAAACGCAGGAAGTCGATGGATACAAGTGCTCAGGACCATGCTCTGTGGTCTGTATATTCCTATAGGGAGGCTTAACTTCTGTATTGAGCTTGTTATAGGTGGTGTTAATAATCATGATGAGTGATGTTTTAAATGGATATTCCACCATTTATTGATAGCTTGCAATACGCAACAAAACTAAATATAATTACTTAGGAAAAAATTTACGTGAATTTGTTTTACATGATTAATGTTTTTAATCCTTTACAACAATAACCAAGTCGTCATTCGTAGACAGAATATTTGCAATCATAAAGACTTTACTAAGTTGGTAAATTTTGCCGTAAAATCAGGTTTCGTTAGTATCGTTCACGTACGAGGTTAAGACGCTGCTTCTATTACCGGTTTGAATATTAATAAATTTAAACTAGAGCTTCGCTTACTAATGTTTAAATTTACCCATTTATGTAAAATTACTTCTCCAAATTATGGAATCAATTAATAATTTAATGTTTGTGGAATAAGTGTATTTACCGATTCATTATAAATTGAAAGCGACGTTTTGTTGTTGACTCTACTATTGTACCTTTACCAAGCTTCCACAAATATCGATAAAGTTGAATTCGATTTGTACAAAATCTGGTTCATTTTATCGGTTATGGATATATTTATTTTGTTTAAAACTACTTTTTAAAGCTCACAGTTATTAAGTGTTTTTTCAAAGTTATTGTTATTAGTATTTGCATGAATTTGAAAGCAAGTAATGCAGTTGTAAAATAACTTTTAAAGTCAATAAATCATTAAAGTATCTTCCTAAAATAAGGTAGAACAAACTTCTAATCTTGTTCAATGAACGTACTTACAAACTGTTTCCTGCACTTCAAACTACACTCTCCGTTCTCAAAATCGAGTAGGTTTTAAGCGTGTTGAACTCTGAACAGTGTATACGATTTATGTGCATATAAAACACTACGAATGAAAGTTTAGTTGTTTTCTCAAGGAGTTTAATAGGGCATAAAGAGGAAAAAAGAAATAAAGGCGGATGTAAAGAAGAAGTATCGCTGTAATTGCAGTTAAAATTAAAACTAGATAAATAAATCAAGAAATAAGCGTAACCAAACTAATACGTTATTATGATAATTGGAACTCGCATAAATCTCAACGTCTCCGTGTAAACAGAAGAATTTCGTTCCTTTCAATGTATTTTTGATTGTTTCTTCTGATTTTGCTAGTAATAATATTATTATAATATTATATTTGAATAAGTAATGTATATTATAAGTAAGCTGTAAAATAAACATGAGAAAAATGATAACTAAAATACGAACTTCACTAAATCTTTTCCTTAAGTGGAAAAATGAAAAAGCTTGTGATTGACATTTGGTTATAGGAAAAGAAGTTTTTTCTACAATTTATTTCTGCTAATCTATACATCTATACAAATAAATAAAATTGAAGTGTCTGTTTGTAATGTTAAACTAACAACAATACAATAATTTTTTAATTTTTGTCTGTCTGTGTGTTTGTTCCGGCTAATCTCCGAAACGGCTGGACCGATTTTAACGGGACTTTCATTGGCAGATAGCTGATGTCATAAGGAGTAGCTTAGGATACTTTTATTTTAGAAAAAGAATTAGGGTTCCGCGCAAAAAATTAAAACCCATGAAATCGCCGTAAATTCCACGCGGACTAAGTCGCGAGGGACAGCTCGTATATTATATATGTATTTGCTTTCTTCGGGAAAAACGTAAAAATTTGACTAATATTTTTTCATCTATACATTCTATACATATAATAAATCTGTAGAAAAGTCGTGTCTGTAATTCTAATATATTCTTGAAATTACAAGTACAGGGGACTAAATAAAGGGTTCTGAAGCCAAATTAGTGGTTTTTAGAAATTTTGTCGGTCTGTCAGAAGTAGTTTGAATTTAATTTTATTTATTATGCGGTCTTTAGCAGATGGTAGCACTCAGCCAACTTCCCTATTAAAATTAGGATATTTTTAATGTTAATAGCCTCGCAAATCATCATTGGTAGGATTCGTCGTTCTATTGCAAGGATTTGTTGTCTATCAGATCCGATTTAATGGTTGTGACGATACTAAACATGGTTGTGACATACTTTAGACTTCCTGGAGCTTCGGTGTTTCATATCAACGATATGTTCTTTTACTCGGAACTTTCATCCAAGATGCGTAAAAAACCCGTAACATTAGAATGAAAAAAAAAATTTAACAGACGTGAACAAATTTTTAGGGTTCCGTAGCCAAACCGCAAAAAATGGAACCCTTATAGATTTGTCATGTCTGTCTGTCTGTCCGTATGTTACAGCCACTTTTTTCCGAAACTATAAGAACCATGCTGTTGAAACTTGGTAAATAGATGTATTCTGTGAACCGAATTAAGATATTCACACAAAAAAAGAAAAAAAAAAACAATAAATTTCGGGGGTTCCCCATACTTAGAACTGAAACTTAAAAACCTTTTTTTTAACAAACCCATACATGTGGGGAATCTATGGATAGGTCTTAAAAAATGATATTGAGGTTTCTTATATCATTTTTTTCAAAACTGTATAGTTTGCGCGAGAGACATTTCCAAAGTGGAAAAATGTGTGCCCCCCCCCCCCTGTAACTTCTAAAATAAGAGAATGATAAAACTAGGTGGCCGGAGGCCCCTTTTACTGGAAATGAGGCATTCCATCTTAGTCCTCACGGGTGACAACGCATCTACATTTTGATTCGCAAACGAGGATAGATGTAGATGTCCATGGGCCACAGCAACCACTTACCATCAGGTGGACTGTGTGCTCGTTTGTCACCCTTATCCTATAAAAAAAAACTTTAAAAATATATGATGTACATTACCATGTAAACTTCCACCAAAAATTAGTTTGAACGAGATCTAGTAAGTAGTGTTTTTTAAACGTCATAAATCGTAAATTATGTTACTTGCTGTTACGGAACCCTTCATGGGCGAGTCCGATTCGCACTTGGCCGCTTTTTTCTAAATTTGGCACGGAACAGCTTTTAATGATGTTCCTAAATTCATGCGCACGCGAGCGAAGCCGCGGGTAAAAAGCTAATTAAAAATATAACAGAACATTAGTCCTCTACGTGTCATACACGTAAGGGACTAATGTTCTTTTATCTGTTAACGGTAATTCATACCCATCACCAAATGTAAAATACCTAGATCATATCGCTATTACTATTATATTGTATTAGTGTTATGTTTGCTTTTTGGTGTGGGGCACAACAAATCATTTGAAGTGAAAGGTCAGGTAGCCTGGCCTGTATATGCTAGATATAAAAAAGTCATACAGGCGAAGTACCGTTAAGGTGCGAGACATCTTTAACTGTTGTCATTAATCAGTTTTCAAAACGTGTTTGAGCAAATTTTCCCTACAACAAGAGATGAGATGTGAGGAGACAAGTACAAAGAGTGTGCAAGTGTTTTTTTTTATAGGATCGAGTGACAAACGAGCACACAGTTCACCTGATGGTAAGTGGTTGCTGTGGCCCATAGACATCTACATCTATCCTCGTTTGCGAATCAAAATGCAGATGCGTTGTCACTCGTGAGGACTAAGATGGAATGCCTCGTTTCCAGTAAAAAGGGAATTCGGTTACACTCACCATACGAAACACAGCAGAGTTTAGCTGCTATTTTATGGTGGTATTCTGTGATTTCAATTCGTGGTCATTCCCCTGTGGAACCAACCCTTTCGTGCTACAACTATACCACTAATATAGCTGTAGCATGGCTCTACCACGTATAAAATATAAAAAGGAACCCGCACAAAAACATATAGCTGACTTGGAACACCAATGATCTGGAAAGTATGCAGTCTGTAGACATTTTTAGGTTCATGCCGTTACAAAAGATTTGGTAAATTTCAATTGCTTTCAAAAGAACACTGACACTCACTAAGAACGAATCATCGTTAGGCTATTACCAATTTAAAAAAAATACTTATTTCAATAGAGAAAATATAGATAGTGAATAGAGAAACTGGCTACCATCTGCAAGAGATATTCCATAATTAAATTCAAACCGAAATATATCACCACAAGATATTAAAATCATTTATGCTTATTCTGCGTAGATCGGAACGATAAATTAATAACCTAGCTGACCAGATAGATCAGGTTACCAATGACATCGTAAAGTCAAACATCTAGTTACTCCTTCATCATGGGTGCTTTCAAGTCAAAATAATTTAAAATAAACGCAATAAGATTAGTAATTTTTTCATTCAATATTATAGTCTAGGTTTAATACTGGTATTTATGGCTCGTGTCTCTGAATAATTTTTGCGCGTACCTAAATAACGATCATATTAAAATTATGATAATAAATTAAAATGCTCAAATATAATTTTTGATTTAAAACGCACGATAAAATCAAAATATGATTTCTTAATAAAACAAGAAAGTATTGCAATGGTATGCTTGGATTTTGTTTTAATTTTTTTAATTACAGGATCCCAAGCAAATCGTAGCACCCAAGACCTCAAGACACAGTAAAATCATTCTGCGTAGATGCATAAAATCATCAGCTATTTTCAATACAGTTGCGTGTCCCTATTAGAGTAGGGAATAATGCCTTATTGGACTAGTAATTGTAAACGCGATCGCTGATAATGAGATTCCTGGGTTCGAGAATCGGGTCGGGAAAAATTAATTATTGGGGTTTTTACGTTAAGAAATTTCATGTAGCGACCCTGAGTCAGCAAATCGGCGGTGTTTCAAACCCTGTGCCCAGGAAAGCACGTCAAGTCGTTGCCAATATCTCTCCGGTTTGTCCGATTGCTGTTCTATGGGACTTCAGATTGAGCCAATTGAGCATTCACTTGTGCTTGCACACACACTCGGGCACTATAATCCTGTCCTGCATAGATGGTTGGTCTCCGTGGAAAATGGTCGCCGTAGTTGGTCGCAAAATTCGGTCTGGAGGACAATATTACTAGTGTTACCTTTGTAAGACTTGATCAAAAAAACGACAACGTTTATATTTTTATCTAATGTAATATACTCGTATGAGCCACAAATCTTTCTCAAGAAATTCTATATGTGATGTTTACAATTTCTTTAGTAATGTTACATATTTTAATAACAACATATCGACAAGTTTTTAAAGCAAAGTATAGTGATAGACAAATAGGCGGATATGACAAATTTGATGGGTTTCTTGTTGACCTTGAAGCCATAAAAAATGATATCCCGTTTTACGATAGGTTCGACTCAAGCGACATTATACATTAGACATACGACGTCAAATTCTGCTCTATAACGTTACACCTTATTTTATTAAATAATTTTAGTCAATTGATTTGAAATTTATTTTCTGGAATCAAAACAAAATAACAAATATTCTTTAAATCATCTGTGCTGAAAAAAAACGGAACCCTTATCACATTGGTTTTCGTCTGTCTGTCCATATATTAAGACCATTTTTCTGAGAAATAGGTAGAGGGTACAAAGTTGAAAATGTTAGATAAAATCAGTTAAAATAACGCATTACCACGCATTTTCAATTTATAACAAAAAAGGACAGATGTTTGAGATTTTTTTTTAATTAATTATATTTCGCTTGTTCTGAACCTTTACTGAAAATTTGGCCGGTTATTGCAAAATAATCCTGTATAAATTAAATATTACTTATCTTAGTCAATTTACGGCATTCGTATAACGGTATCGAAAACAAGCAAAAATCGATGACTCTCGATTCCCGGGAAGGATAAATTGTCTACATACATAATTAAGTTTATTCAGAACCCTCAGGGCGCGAGTTCTACTCGCTTTTGAACGGTTTTTTATCATAATATTAATAAAATAGAAAAGAAGCCTCTTCGACAAATTAATTCAAACGTAAGGTCGAGGTAAATTATTTAAAATTACTTTCATTAATTATAAATAATTAATGAAAGTTATTTTAAATACCTGTCAGAGTTCACTGCTGAACAAAGGCCTTCTTATAGATTGCTAAAGCAGATTTTCGCCTTTCGCGATGCTTGGAAGGCGTGTTCGTAACCGCAGATTTTTATTTTCTAGTTATTGTTAGGAAGATGTTGCTGCCTATATCATGGTTTGTTCCCCTCTGTCTGTTTTTAAGTCTTCCACGGGACGATATGAAGTAAAGTCTGTTTATAGGGCAAACTTGAAGAAACGGGCAGTAATCTTTACGCCAGCTACAGGGGTAACCAATTTTTTTGGTGTGGTTCTATAAAATTCTAAGTCTATGGATTACATCAATGTAAGAAAAATAAAAATAAACATATTATGTGTATTAATAATAAACATAATATGTTTATTTATTATGATTATGCACTATAAATTACGCTTTAAAGCTTTTTGTCAGTCGTTATATTGTTTCAGCCTGTGTGTTAGTGTTACCTATACCCAGCGAGATACTACGAAATCTACTTGACGAATGTGCTGTTGAGCACTTTTGTCAAGTAGATCAAGATGGTCTTTTATCGGGCGTGAATAGTATACAGGCATGTAATGGTTGGGTCATATCTATCTTCATGTATACCTTCGGCATACTCAGATGGACTCAGACCGCACTGAACGCTCTGGATAGAAAAATCCGCACTGTTATGACATACCACAGGATGCATAACCAGAGATCGGCAGTAATGAGGCTGTACTTGGCGCGGAAATTACTTGCGCGGTTTTTAAGCGCTCTCAATATACATAGTCTTTTTTATATAGGATAGGGTGACAAACGAGTACACAGTCCACCTGATGTTAAGTGGTTGCTGTGGCCCATAGACATCTACATTTATCCTCGTTTGCGAATCAAAATGCAGATAGATGCGTTGTCACCCATGAGGACTAAGATGGAATGCATCTTTTACAGTAAAAAGCGTCTCCGGTTCTCTACACTCACCATACGAAACACGGCAGTGTTAAGCTGCTATTTTACGCTAGTATTCTGTGAGAGAGTGGTCGTGAAGTTTGCAGCCTCCTTAATTACTTCCTGACGAAATCGGATGATTCATTCTACAGGACGGCATTTCGTGTGCTAAAGGGTTAACTTGTCTATCTTTAGCCAACGAGCAATAGCAAGACCCAGCAGTACAGTGCATTTCCGACCGGGAGTTCGTATGGAAGGAGAAGAAACTCCACGGCAAATTCTACAAGACTACATGATTCTTTCGTAGATACAGTCACCTCCCTCCACTAGCTGCGTTTCGGTGCACTCTTTGGGGAAACCAAGAGTTTTGTCTGTGCGATACAGGATCGGGTTATTAAGACCAACAATTATCGGAAATATATCTTAAAGGATGGCGCCGCCTAAATCTGTCGACCTTGTCCCCATCCCGGTGAGTCACTTAGGCATGTCATGTCCGGTTATTCGGGGCTTTCTAACTCTGAGTGTTTGCACTAGTAGTAACCAGGATTATACACCAGGAGTTGGCTCTGAAATACGGTCTCGTGGATCGGAAACTGCTTTATTATAAGTACTTGCCGGAAACCATGCACGAAAATGACGCGCCAGGCTCTACTGGGGCTGGGCCATCATCACAGAGAGGACTATTTTTGCGAATAAGCCTGATATTGCGGTGATGGACCGGGCACAGTCAAGGATATTTTTGATCGACATTACCATTTTTTATGACGAGATACTCTTGACAGCTGAAACAGATAAGTAGGCAAAAGGACCTGGCTCAGGAGGAGACCGACATGTCGAGTGGTCTGTCTTCAGAAATTATTCCTGTGGTCGTTTCTATGAACGGGCTAATCCTGGTCAGTCTCTCAGGTCATCTAAAGCGACTGTGACTCCGTGACGGACCGCTCGAGTTCAATTGCGGAAGGCGGTGCTCCTCGATACCGCCCCCATCGTCCGCCGTTTCTTTCCCTTTCCCTCTAACCATCGGCCGTTTGGTCTCCCCTGCCAAGGGCTTCCATCTGGTTAGGTTATTATTTGTTTATGTATTTGTTTATGTACTTATTAATTTATTTATTGATGCTTATGTATAGTTATCATTTTCATTTAAAATTATATATTTATATAGCCCAACCAGATGAGAAAAATATATACATAACCCATAATAATAATAATAATAATAATAATAAATGATAGTTATATGCGTCATGAGTTAAAAAGAAACATGTTTAGCGCATCTCTTAGACCAACTTAAATTTAATTCGATTGAATCTTCACATTCACTATCGTTATACGATGACAAATACGTGGAGGAGTCCGTTACAATAATTGAATGCCATTTAATTTATTTTCTCCCTTTATCAGATGGTCGATACTGTATTTTCATTTAGTTTCAAGGGTTGTCAAGTCAAAAGGGTTGAGCTCGCAGTGGTGGAGTGGCAATTGCAGAACTTTAATATCAGCTTGTTTCGCCATTTCTTCGGTAACATATGTTTTTTTTATACGTGGTGGAGCGACGCTACAGCTATATTATAGTTGTAGCACGAATGGGTTGGCTCGAACTGTATACCAGCGTAAAATAGCAGCTTAATACTGCAGTGTTTTTTATTGTGAGTGTAGAGAACCGGAGACCCTTTTTACTGGAAACGAGACACCATCCATCTTAGCCCTCACGAGTGACAACACATCTGTATTTTAATTCGTAATCGAGGATAAATGTAGATGTGATGTATCTGTGTGCCCGTTTGTCACTATCCTATAAAAACTTATATTTGTTTTTATGTGTTTTACTCGTAAGCAATTCTGCTTTGATGTCACTATTTTCGAAAGCTATGCTTTTAAAAGAAAGAAAGAAAATAAGCCATTATTGTATGGCTTCTTCTCGCCAACTTGTGACCGGCAATTGTTCTTTGCGTCTTGAATGGTAACTTTCATGGTACATCTTGACGACCGCGTTTTGTTCCACTTTAGTTAAAACATCCTGCAATAATTTTTCAGAGCTCTAAGCATTCATAGTCCCGTGGTAATCTTCCGTAGCCTTATTTACAAATACCCACTGATTTTCTGACAGGACCCTTTTTTGTTCTCGATGTGATTCAAGCTGTATCTTTTGGAAGTTGGATTATATTGTTTGCTACTGTCGACAAGCCAGCTTGTTTTGTGGTTTAAACCGGCGCATTTTCTCAAGCTTTACTAACACTGTGCCCCGCAAATGATTAAAAAACAACAAGTCCTAGGTAAATTTTTAAAATAAGTGCGAAAGATCTTATTGTCCGACAAAACATGGGTAAAACAATCACTAGTGGCATTAGCGAGTTCTTTCTCATCTCTGAATTACCACGTCGCTTACCGCAGCCTGTATCAATAAACGCGTTATAAGCGTTAGCGATAAAGAAATGTATGTAGAGTGACAGCTATCGTAATGATTTCTTATATGTATTTACGCGAAGACTACACATTAAATGAAAATAAGTTTTACGGATTTTATCGCGTTTAATTTAATTTTTTAGTTAAAAGGTTAAATTAAAGGCGATAAAATCCGTAAAAGTTAGTTTCATTTAATTTGACAGCTATCGTTTTTTATCGACGCAAACTTAATACGATGTGTCGTTGACCGTTTTCCGTCTGCCCTAGAAAGGTTAATATTATTGGTTTGTATACAATTTCCTTGTACCTGTTTTTCATATTTATTAAATAAATTACAAACAAATAATATTCCTGATAACCAACCATTCCAACTAAGCTAAAATGCTTGTACTATATATATATATATATATATATATATATATATATATATACACGCACACACACACATATATATATATATATCAAAGTATTATACGACTCGTCATTTAGATTTTCTAAAAAGTGGCTAAATAGAAAAAACATACAAACTATTATCGGTTAGGAAATTATATGTAGGTACTGTAAATGGCTATTACACTATAAAATACTTGTTATAAAGTTTGTTACCAAAAAGTTCATATAAGGAGAAAACATAGGGTGGTGCACCACATGATTTTTTGTTGCGGCTGTATGCTTAATTCTCACCACACTACTATAAGTTAGCTGACAGGGAATGCAGTTTTGTATTTTAAGTCCGTATTTATATGAGTGAAATTAATGCAAGGATTCGGATACCTGTACTTTAGAGTTTTTTATAGGGGAAGGGGCAAACGAGTATATGGCCCACCTGATGATAAGTGACTACCGCCGCCCATTAACAACTGCAACAACAGTGGAATTGCATATGCGTTGCCGGCCTTTTAGAAAGGAGTAAGCTCTTTTCTTGAAGGTTCCTAAGTGAAACGTACAGTGTTTATTACCTACATTATATGGATCGTCAAGGATCCAGATAATGTGGATGGTATCGGGAATTTCACCGTGATGCGCGATGTGTGAAATTTGGCGACTGGGATTAATCCGAACAATTCCTCAGAGCACTCCCCGTGGTAAATGCGAAAGAAAATACAAAGGGATGCAACACTTCTTCTCAGCGCCATTGAATCGAGTTGATCCGAATGGATTCGGTCGATTCGAGCCGCTCAACGCTGGATGCGGTCAAGTGGAAGGAGCTAGCACTGGGGAGCCCCAGCCCAGAGATGAAAACAGTATTTCATGTGAGGCCGAATCTACGCCTTGTAAAGTTGCAGGCGGTATGCCGGTATGAAATACTGTCCTGCTCTACTAAGCACGCAAAGCTTTATAGAGGCCAATTTGCCCTTCTCTTCCAGGTGACCACGAAACTACACGTCATCGATAAATCGACGCCGAGGTTTCGTATACTGGTTGAGGCAACAAGGAGAGTGCCTTAAAACTGAGGAGATACGACAAAGGGGTTTTTTAGCGGTAAACATGCATACTTATGCCTTCTAAGGATAAAACTGGACTAGATTTAGTCACCGCCAATCCAACTTTGTTCAGCAAAGACTCGACTTTATACACAAGTGTGTTCCGGTACTCGGCAACATTTTCCCGAGAAATATTGGCATGGTCGGTGGGTGTATAGAGCATCACCAGTGCTGTCTTCCGCATAGCAATGAATCCACAATTTGTTGGGTAGCCCATAAGAAGAAAGCTTCGAAAAAAAGAAAGCCTTCGCCAGACCCGATCGAAGGCCTTCGGTATGTCCAAACTAACCGCTAACGCCTCCTCCTTGGACTCGGTCGCCTGCACCCATCTGTTTTGTGTGTTAGGTAAACAAGAAGATCACCAGCTGATCGACTCCACTGCCGGCTACTAATAAGCTGGTGCTCCTCAAGGTACCGCTTGAGCTGGCAATTTATAATGGACTCTCGAAAACAGCACGTAGACGTGGCTCAGAAGGGAAATCGGTCTGTAGTTCTTCAAGCGAGCGTTGTCGCCTTTTTTAAAGAACAAGACCACCGCACTTCTACTCCACGCCTCCGGAGTAGTGCCACCATGGAAGACGGAATTAAAGAGCTTCTGGAGGAATTCAAGTACATATTTTCCACCCGCTTTGAGAAGCTCCGCTGTAATTCCATCCTCGCCCGGGGACTTGCCGGATTTAAGGTGCTGGAGAGCCATTCTGATCTTGCTCAGACTGACGTCCGGGATATCTTCGGAATAGTGTCGGATAAGTTCTCGCACTGAATGCTGGTGTGGTTTGTATATATTAATGAATGTAGCATATTCCTTCTTTATACTCTCTTCTTAATTCTAAATTTGAAAAAAATTGTAAAAAATTATATTTATTTGTAGCTAAAACGAAGTACAACAAAATAAATTCAAAACAAAAAGAACTTAAAAAAAATTGTTATGGAACGAAATCTAAAAGTAATGAAACAAGGTGTTTGTTTCATTACTTTTAGATTTGGTTCCGACTTAGTATAAGCTACACCAACATTTGCCGCAGCACTTTTATTTTGCCAGTTCCTTGAACAAAATTCACGAACAGTCATACCTATTTATATTTAAGTTAATTTATGTTTTTTCTTATTGTAACCATTGTCATTACCGCCTATCAAAAGTCCATTGCTGAACATAGGCCTCCCCCCACAGATTGCCTCATAGTGCGGATATTTGCTATTGTTGTCACGCTTAGGGTTGGCAACCAACAGTTTGATCTTTTTCGTTTTGTAATCAAGAAAATGTTGCTGTCCATCTTCTACTTCAGTTTACAACACCCACGTTATGGGTGGTGGTGAATATTCTTACACCGCTACTACACGTTTTTATTGTAAATGACATTGTATTTTAAAAGCCTATTCATGGCAAGTGCTTAGCCCTGGCGCTAGTTACCTCGGCTCTGACTCAATTCCAGTCCGATCTCCGTCAGCACCAACAAAATTAGTTCAATTAAGTGCTTATTTACCATGTATGCGCTCGTGAGAACTTATACATCTGACGAATAAATTTTTTCAAGGACATGTGTAGTCCGCCAGCACGGAGTGGTGCTGCACGGCAGACTGAATGCTGCATAACCATGAGGAAAGACCTTTGATTATCAGTAGGACGTATATAGGATATAACTTTACTTTTAAAAGACTTTAATCAAAACCCATTTTACAGACTTGTGTATTTTTTTAAGGTCGCGTGGCTCAGAGTGGATACCCAAACAATACTTACTATACACACGCACGTTATTTCAAGAAGTAGAAGGGTTGGCGTAACGCATAGTGACCATCGTACCTGGTTCCTACATATTAGAGAGTTACGAGAGACTGACAGAGGGTGGTATATGTGTCAGATCAATACCGATCCAATGAAAAGTCAGCTCGGCTACTTAGACGTTGTCGGTGAGTCACTAGCTTTATAGCGTCCAAGTTTTATCGTCTGTGCTATGTCAATACTACAATACTGATATAAAAGAGAAACACTTTTTTAAATATTATTAATTCTCATTAAACATGGCGGAATTAATGTACACGTTATGTTACTAAATAAGAAAAAATAATAACAATAAATACTTATTTGAAAAAATATATAAATATTTATTAATAATAAACAAAATGTTAAGGGAGTTTTAGTAAATCTATTTTTATTAGTAACGTAACTTACATTTTTTACAGAAATAAGTAAAAATGCTGTTAATACTGATTAAAATCTCATAAATGATTGATTGATCATGCATTATACATATATTACAGCACATTGTTGTTAGATTTCCTTCTTAGAATTTTTTAAAAAAGTCGGATGCTACAAGATTGAGCTAATAACAGCTCCCATACTACAACATCCTATTCTCTATTCTCATAATGTTGAAGTTATGGCTGTTTATATAATATTTTAAGTGTTATCAAAATTTATATTGATATTAGTCCTTTTAGTAAACGATTAATAATTTCATATTGACATAAATGTAAATTTTCAGCAGTGCTAAAGCCACGCGGCAGCTTTTGCTGTCGCACGGATGGGCCGGCTCGAACCGGGGTGGTACCACGACCTCACAGAATACCAGCGTGAAGTAGAGGTTTACCTCTGCGTTTCGCTTGGTGAGTGCAGGTGGCCGGAGGCCCTTTTTACTGGAAATGAGGCATTCCATCTTAGTCCTCACGGGTGACAACGCATCTGCATTTTGATTCGCAAATGAGGATAGATGTAGATGTCTATGGGCCGCAGCAACCACTTACCATCAGGTGGACTGTGTGCTCGTTTATCACCCTTATCCTATATAAAAAAATAAGATTAAAATTATAAGAAGAAACACGTAAGTGTACATAAGCGTGGATTTTTCCAACACCACGAAATAAAAGTAACAGCTTAAGAAGCCTTGGCTTTAGTTCATATTACAAGTTTAACAATTTTGTTTTATATTTTATCCATGAAACTTTCAACATGACCTTGTTGTAATGGCTTACTTATAATCATTTTTTACCTAAAGTTTGGCAGCGCCGTCAAACAAAATAGTCCTTTCACACGGCATGATCTATTTATACTTTGTCTTTAGTGCCACCAGACATTTTAGATCGCGGAACAAGTACCGACCAGACTGTCCGTGAAGGTGCATCTGTAAGTCTAACTTGTGCAGCGACTGGTTCTCCACAGCCACAGATCACGTGGCGGAGGGAGCATTCAAAACCTATTACTGTCGCTGACGGAATTCAAGGTAAATTATTATGTATTATTATACTCGTATGTTATTATTCAGTTCTTATATTTAACTGTTAGAGCTTATATTGTCTTATGAAAATACATTGCATTCCTTTACCTTTCTTGGAATATTCCATGTGTAATGTTAATTTTATAACTAATTGCTTGAATTTTCGGCAATATGAAGATTTATTGTCCATGTCTTTGCCTAATAAAGAGTAATTAGATCCAACTGCATCCAGTCTTATATTTTTTTGTTATTTATTCGATTTTAACACGACTGGTAGTATTATTATTAACGATTATACAACATTAGTAAATCCATGTCGAATAGCGTTTCTTTATTCTTAAGATAAAATTATTAATTCAATTCAACCTCTTAAAGTTGTATTTGCGTCTCATTTTACTTGCTTTATTTGCAGTGACGTCATTAGAAGGCCATGTTTTAAATATTAGTAGAGTAAACAGGCAGCACGCCGGTGCATATTTGTGTATAGCTTCCAACGGGGTCCCGCCTACAGTGAGCAAGAGAATAATGCTCACAGTAGAATGTAAGTTATACAACGTTAAATTTAAAATCCCTCATATGGATTGAAACTGTATTTTAATTAAAATAACTTTTCCTGTTTTTAGATCCTCCCGTGATTACAATCAGAAATCAACTAGTTGGCGCCGTATTGGGTTCCGACTTAGTGCTGGAATGTGAAACTGAAGCTTATCCCAAACCTGTTAGTTACTGGAGTAGAGAGAACGGCGAAATAGTACCTATTGGTATGGATAATAATAATTATAAAAATGGTAAAATAGAAACTATAAGCACTTGGTAATGTGTAGGCTAGGCTATGTACTGTTCTGATTAGTCCCGCGTCCGCTATATACTGTGTAGTCCCGCATACTATTGAAATAGTATAAAATAACTTTTTTTCTTACCCCGATGGGTTTTAGAGTGAGGAAGAGTACGCCGCAATGTCTCATTGCATGATGATGAATTTCATATCTGTCGATTATTTTTAATTTTCCAGACAGACAGTTTTCTCACTACGTTGTCCTTTTCCGTCAATCACGCTGTAAATTAGTACTTACGATTAACGAATTCAATGCTATGAGCGCGTAACTCAGAGGCTACCATATTATCGTAATCATAAACATCATTATAGTTTTTAATAAATTCTCTACTGAACGTAGGCCGCCCCCAAATAATGCTAAAAAACACCACCACCTAGTGGCGGCCGCTCTATTTCGCTTTGCTTATTGGTACGATGTTGCCACTCGAGAAACTTTATTCTCCATCTGATTTATAACATATATGAGTTGGTATTTCGAAGGACAGAAAATTCTTATAGCATTTCTCTATTTCGAATTTTACAGCATCCATGGTTTGATAAGGTGACCATGACGTATAAACGGTTAGACTAGAATTTTTTTCAGTGAAATATTAATAAGAACAAATTATGAATTATAAAGAGGAGAACAGATAAACGAACTTACATCCCACCTTAAATTAAGTGGTTATTGTATATGGACAACTGCAGCCAATTTTAAACAAAGACTACATGTGCGTTATTACGTCTAAGGACTTAGATGGAATGACTCGCAGTCTGGAACTATACTAGTTTTCTATACACTTCAGAATGAAATACATTTTTGGCGGTATAAACTGAGACAGATTCCTTGGAAAAAAATGGTGTCATCCATCCATTACATATAAAAATCCACTATCAACATAGACCTACATAGACTCCATCATAGAAGCGATTCTGTCATTGTTGTCCCGCTTGGCAGGCGCGTTCGCAACCGCAGTTTTATATGGATAGTATTTCAGTTTCCATCTGTTGCCTGTTATACTCATGTAACGATATGGGGTAGTGCATTTTATTTCACCACCACTAAACGGTTTCCTATAGTAACGGAGCCAATATACCTCATGTTATATTCACTTACGAAGCTAGTATCATAGATTGAACAGTTATTCATTAATACAGATTAGTTACGAATCCATTGTAAAACAGATCCAATAATACAAATTCATCGACTCCGATATCTATTGTCTTACTTAAGTAAACTGCACGTGCAAAATCAATTTGATGCATTATATAATATTAATGGCGACGCAGTCAAAGTGCCTAGTACCTATTCGGTTTGCATTGTATAGATGTTTATCAGACAATGCGGGTAGGTAGAGTGAAGCACAACTTAGAAATTTACAGCGGTAATACTGCTTAAAGAATATAATTTTTTACCGAATAAATTAAAGAATAGCTCATCTTTATAAATGTTTACTTAATTGGCTGATTTAAAAAGAAACGACATATTCTGTTAACGATCAAATGTTGCACATATAGTCATTGTTGTAAAATGTTCTCTGTCGAACGTGGCAGTATTTGTAGATTGGGATGATTATTACATGCACTGCATAGAAATCATTAAATTAAAGTTGGTAAAAAAAATTACTTCGCATACATCCGCTCGATATACGCGAAATTATCGATGATTATCGAGCGGATGTACGCGAAGTAATTTTTTACCAACTTTAATATAATGAATTTACGCAAAGAAACGCCTGATTCTATTAACTAATAACCATTAAATTATTTTATCTAATGGCTGTAGTAAATCGTAACAAAGGAAAATTCTACAAATGTAACGTCCACAGATGACAGAATAAACATTACAAAAATATCGGACAAAGCATCCTTACCATGGTTACAAGAAATATTGTAATCATAGTGCGTTAATGGTAATTTGTCTATCCGGTCTAAATTCTAAAGTTTGTTGGTTAAGTCGGATATGTTGCTTTGTACGTGGTAGAGCCATACTGCAGCTATATTAGTAGTATAATTGTAGCGCGAATGGGTCAGCTCGATCGGGGAAGGACCACGCTCTTACAGAATACCAGCGTAAAATAGCAGCTTAACACTGCTGTGTTTTGTATGGTGAGTGTAGAGAACCGGAAACCCTTTTTACTGGAAAAGAGGCATTCCATCTTAGTCCTCACGGGTGACAACGCATCTGTATTTTTTCGCAAACGAGGATAGATGTAAATGTCTATGGGCCACAGCAACCACTTACCATCAGATGGACTGTGTGCTCGTTTGTCACCCTATCCTATAAAAAAAAGAAAAAGAAAAATTTCACTCAAATATTAGACTGCCTCGTTGTTCTAGTGGTTGTAAACGCAGTCGATGATCATCAGGGCCTGGGTTCGAATACCGGGTCGGTTTAAGATCAGTTATTGGGTTTATCTGTCAAGAAATTCTCAATAGCAGCCCGGAAACACGAAGTTGGCATTGATAAAGTTTTTAATGGAAATATACAGACGACATTGAGATTGTGATATTTCTTAGTCCACTCAAAAGAGTTAAAAATTTTATCTTTAATATAAAAAGAAACCCGTCTTGGAACAAACTAAAAAGAATATAAAGAAATTTTCATTTTAAAGTCAAGGCTTTAATTTTTCTATGAAATATTTCTTAGACCCGACTACAGAGTATAAAATTATTTCATAATGTTTTTAGTTTATTTGAAGTCAGCTTTTACGTTTTATTAGAAGTTAATCTTTCGAAAGACTTAAGCGCAGTAGTGGATTAAAAATGCTGTTAGCGATGATGATAACTATTAATTTTGTTTCTAGTTTCTAAAGCCTTTTTTATTACATTTATTTACATAACATAATAAACAATATTTTAGTACATACAATTTAATACGTCTGAAACAAATTACATCTTTTTCAATATTCATAAGGCCACACAACCTAGTAACAATATCGAGATAAAAATACATACATGTAATAGATCGAGAGAAGTTGTAAGCTGTGCCCGTCAAATAATCCAGAGAGACGTAAATACCAATTATTTAGGAATCATAGTGAACCAGAATTTATAATGATACCCTCATCTTGACCATGTTGCTGGCATAATCAGAAAACTAATCTGGATGTTTTTTATAGAATGAGGGTGACAAACGAGCACACAGTCCACCTGATGGTAAGTGGTTGCTGTGGCCCATAGACATCTACATCTATCCTCTATTACAAATAAAAATGAAGATGCGTTGTCAGCCGTGTGTACTAATATAGAATGCCTCTTTTCCAGTAAAAAGGGTCTCCGGTTTTCTACACTCACCATACGAAACACAGCAGCATTAAGCTGCTATTTTGTGAGAGCGTGGTCCTTCCCCGGTCGAGCCGACCCATTCGTGCTACAACTAACTATGTTCAAGAGACTAATACATACATGATATAAATGTTTGGGTCCAAGTAAAGGACCCAAACATCTAATACATACATGTTATAAATGTTTGGGTCCAAGTAAAGGACCCAAACAATTATAATACATTTCGAAGAGTTTTAAATCGGATATAGGTACACAGTCTTAGTGCAGTCCACTTTAATGTACTGCATTTCTATGTGGGGAGGAGCACTAAAGGCAAAATTCTAGACATAGAGTTCGGCTCAGTAATGTAAAATACATTACTGAGAGCCAAAAACCCTGTCCGCGAAATAGACACAATAGTTTATCAATCGAAATGTTTACATAAATAAAAAGCCGGGAAAGGGTTAAATAGAAGAATTTTCCTATTGGCAGTCTTTATCAGATTTACATACCGTAACGTGGTTACGGTTTGAAAATTACTATTTGACCCAAATATCATATATTGTAGAAGAAGAAAATATTGTATTATGGGTGATATGTAGTGTCATTTCTTTATTTTTGTTTTCTATAACTGAAGTATTTTTTACAACCTTTCTTCATTTGGCCATAGAAGAGCGGTGTCCAAGCACATGCATAATCACTAGAATTTATTAACCTGTTAAGTTGCAGTGTATAGTAGGGAAAATGTACAAACGGAAGCTCCTTTCGTACACTCGATTTTTAGTATGTTCAAATGAGTTTGTTGTTCAAATGTAAAGTTGTTTAACGTAAAAGTATATTTTTGATTGTGATATGTATATTTGTTGTATTATATTTGTTTAACAACAGTTGAAACATGATATTTATATTTAAATTCAAATTTTAGGTAGGGGCTTGGAACCGCAAAAGATCGCTGGAACGTATCGCACCATTCTAAGGCTTCCCATACGCAGAATAACGAGTTCAGATTACGGAGCGTACAAATGTGTCTCCAAAAATTCTTTAGGAGACAGTGAAGGAACAGTCAAGTTATATCGTAAGTATAATATGATGTTATTTACCTTGTTGTATTTGTGTTGTTCCCTAGAAATCATGTCGTTTGAGGGATTAAGTGTATTTAAAAATGGACTTTTGCTCAACGGTAACTGTCTGTATCATAAGAGATCTTATAACATTATCACGCCCAGGAGGTATAGAAAGAATAGGTCCACCAAAAAACGATTGTCGCTTCAAAATTGGAGAATTTTAGATAATCACCGCAGTTGGAGTGTGATAATCGCTTATTTGCTCGTGTGTTACAAATTGGGCGACGTTTTGAAGTGATACTCATATATGAACGTAGTAGAAATATTTAGTACGGTATTAAAAAACAAAAACGTCACGTTTGTTTTGTAACGTTTCACCGCTGGGGCTGCATGAGTATACTATTATTTAAACTGCTTATGTAAAATATAAAGAATGATGAAATGTCGTAAAGAAGTTTCTCTTCGTATACAATTATACGCACAATTTTTTAAACAATTTTAGTTGTGATAAATGCATTTATTTTCTTGTGCTGGTTCCACAACAAAAGTGATATCGATAAAATAATGTAACCACAATCCTAAAGTATTTCCGTGACTCGAATAAAAGAACAAATGAAGCAATCAATTTTCGATTGTTAAGTGTGTCCTCTGTCAAGTCCATAATAGGACAAGTTTCCAGAAGTAACTTTTCTTACGCTAGTTTAAAATTTTCTAACGTGCTTGATAAAGCCGAAATAAGTAAAATCGTCGAAAAGTAATTAAAAAGTTTAAAAATGTTACCTCCACAATAGCTTTCTCATGTATCGTGAATGTGTTTGAATACATAAATTGCAGGTGATCAAAAATTAGCTTACAAATAATTGTTTCGGGTCTGTACATTTATGTATGTTTTTCACGTCTAAGGTAAAACGAGTCCTGTGAAACGAATCTAAAATACAAAATAAATTCCTTGTATGATTCCTAACTTTCTTGTGGAAGGAGTAAGTAAGAATCAAATTTTAAAAACAGTGTAAATTATATATAAAGGTTGAGCACAATGCTTTAACCATGAAATTAATTCGAATGAACGAATGAAGTCGCGGGTATAGCTAGTTACCTTTAAATTCGTATGACCCGTGTTTATAACCGTATAAATATGATTGACAGCGGTTATTTCGTGGCTGTATTAAAGTTACACGATAAAATGTTGTATTGGGTTATAAACCATTCTTTACTACACGTGCCTACTATCATTAAAAAATACTTATTAAAGATTCCGATAACGTAAAATGGTTCTCATTTTTATAAATAAATAAATAAATGCGGTAATTTGTATTACGAGTACATTCCTTTTTAGCTTGCTAGATTTATATTGAGACATATAGTATCATATTAATTAATACAAGGTCACTTAACGAGAAAAAAAGAGTCAAACTTTTTCAGTGTATTTTGTTTGTATTGGCGTGTATTATTAGTTAATTTAGTATGTGCATGTTTTAGCTATTGCAATATTGATAGTTAGTAAGTTTGACTGTAACAAATTATATGGAGTGCTTGTATCTTTTTGGTCTAGGTCAATATATCATGCATGGAGGTCCTACAGTAAAATAGACAAGTGACTGTGTGTAGAACTCTACAATTCTTTTACTCTGGAATTACATGTGGTTATGTAATTCCAGAATAGCTTAAGAAAAGTCAAGCGTATGAAATGGGCTTTTGAGACACGCACAAATTTATACTAAGCGTAAATATGTGATTTATACAAGTTTAAAGCATTGCCATTGAACCCGATCGTTTCTAGGTAGTGGTAAAAGTAAAAAAAATAATATTCAATGAGTATTATGTACTGTAATCGATATTGAATAAAAATATTTTATTCTATTCGAATATATTCTATTACAATATATTCGATAATTATTATTAACTTTTTTGGAGGTCGATAAATTTTTCCAAAGCTGTTTTTGATGTCAATAGTTTGAGGTATTATTGCAACAATAAAGTAGCATGACATAGATCCATCTGTAGCTCGGGCTACAAAACTAAGTATGCATTTCAGCTCATTAACTTTGTAACAAAGTCTCAGAGGATTTAGGTTAGGAAAATTAAAACGTGCGTTTTTAGGTCAGAGTAGTTACTTATAATCTGATACGTAATGTCGCTAGCAGGTTTAGGTATTCGATCTGGTTTTTGGGAAATATTTACAATTCTTGATATTCCTTCTATATATTTTATGATTATGTCAGTTTCTACATTCTGATGACGACGTTCTTATTAAATGTTGGTTCCATAGAAGTACATAGAATTTCTTGTACAACCAGTGTAGTCTTAATTAATCTTAAAGCCCTCTAACTGGTTTCTCGTATAATGTAGTAACTTTCTACAAGATTAAACTTATTAAAAGACTCCTTGAAAGGGTCTTATAGCGACTCTGGTGACCCGCGCAGCAGCAGAGATCAACCGGTCAGTGACCTTCTATTCCAGGAAACTGATATCACACCACGGTGGGTTCGGGAATAATGAGGTGGACGTGACCCCTGAGAAGGTGTAAAACTCAAAGACCGTCTGTCCCCATTATGGAAAAAAGGTTAGGCGACTAAAATTACGGGTCCCTATGGAATGGTCTCGGTCTTGACGTTCGTTGTTGGCGGACTGTATTGGCTTCAGGTGGAATAGGACATGAAACATCGATTTATCTTCATAAACTCCTTGTGACATTGAAACTTTCACTACTTTTCCTATCACTTTCCCTACTATCTTCTATCTTGATTTAAACTGGAAAACTGGTAGCTGGTCCCGAACGAATTTCCAAATTACCAGCCTCCTATCCTAGTACGCGAGTTATACGCTCATTTTAACGATTTCACGTTTATCGTCTAAAACAACAGGTTTTCTACATTCCTCTGTCAAATTAGACTTAAAAGATAAACGTCCGTTCAAACGAAGGAGGTTATCTTCCCCTAGTTTTAAAGCTAATTTACTTAAGCGTGAACTTCTTTTAACGCTTCTGCCCGTTTTTAAGCAGTTTATTTCCGAGTGGAAACACTCGTCTTGAACGAACTTCCAGATTAACAATTCAGCCTTTTTTAAAAGTGCTATTTCCAAAGCATTGTAAGGTCCTTTACCTAACTGTGATAATAAATCGTCGGAACACATAACCAACTTTACCGGTGGATTGTCGGGTCCTTTAACCGCCTTTCTAATCTTTTAAAATTTTCTACCGTTTTTAAGGTACGCGCTGTTGCTCCAAGGAATTTTCTAAAGCAGCTAAATTTTTTTTTTATAGATTAGGGGGCAAGCGAGCATGCGGCTCACCTGATGGTAAGTGACTACCGCCGCCCATGAACAACCGCAACACCAGGAGAGTTGCAGATGCGTTGCCGGCCTTTTAGAAAGGTGTAAGCTCTTTTCTTGAAGGTTCCTAAGTCGTATCGGTCCGGAAAATTCGCTGGTGGTAATTGATTCCACAAGGAAGTCGTGCGAGGGAGAAAACTTCTTCTAAATCGCACAGTGGTGGACCGCCAATCATCCAGATGGTATGGATGGTAACGCGAGTTTTGTCGCGATGTGCGATGGTGAAATTGAGCAGCTGGAATTAGTCCGAACAATTCCTCAGAGCACTCCCCGTGATAAATGCGATAAAATACGCAAAGAGATGCAACATCTCTACGCAGTGCCAGTGTATCGAGCCGATCAGAAAGAACACGGTCGTCGACGATTCGAACCGCTCTGCGCTGGATGCGGTCAAGTGGAAGGAGCTGGCACTGGGGTGCCCCGGCCCAGAGATGAGAACAGTTTTCCATGTGGGGCCGAACTTGCGCTTTGTAAAGTTGCAAGCGATGTGCCGGCATGAAATACTGTCTCGCTCTGCTGAGCACGCCAAGATTTTTAGAGGCCAATTTGGCCTTCCCTTCCAAGTGACCACGAAACTGCACACTATTCGATATGTCGACGCCAAGGATTCCGATACTGGCTGAAGCAGTAAGGGGAGTGCCTTGAAACTGAGGAGATACGACGAAGGGGTTCTTTTTAGCGGTAAACGCGCAAACTTGTGTCTTCTGGGGATTGAACTGGACTAGATTTAGTCGCCCCCAATCCGAGACTTTGTTAAGCAAAGACTCGACTTCAGACACAAGTTTGTCCCGGTACTCGGCGACGTTTTCCCGAGAAATATTGGCACGGCCGGTATATAAGGCATCACCAGTGCTGTCGTCCGCATAGCAATGAATGCTACCAGTTAGCAACATATTGATATGCAGGAGAAACAGCGTTGGTGATAGCACGCAGCCTTGTGGAACACCAGCGTTGATAGGCTTGAAATCAGAGCATTCACCGTCTACTACGACCTTGATGCTCCGATCAGCAAGGAAACTGGTGATCCATTTGCACAATTTCTCGGGAAGCCCATAGGAAGGAAGCTTCGAAAAAAGCGCTTTGTGCCAGACCCGATCAAAGGCCTTCGCTACGTACAAACTAACGGCTAATGCCTCCCCCTTGGACTCTACTGCCTCCGCCCATCTATGAGTTAAGTAGACTGGAAGATCACCAGCTGATCGACCCCCACGAAAACCGTACTGGCGGTCACTAATCAGCTGGTGATCCTCAAGGTACCTCATGAGCTGGCAGTTTATAATGGCTTCCATTATTTTGGAGAACAAGAAGGTGATGGCGATAGGCCTGTAGTTGGACGGGTCTGAGCGGTCGCCTTTTTTAGGGATCGGGTGCACCAAAGCTGTCTTCCATGAATTCGGGACTACGCCTTGGGAGTAGGAGTACCGGAAAAGACGCGTTAAAACCGGTGCCAACTCCGGAGCACACGTCTTCAGCACAATGGGAGGGACTCCATCGGGCCCACTCGACTTGCTGACGTCCAGGGAGAAGAGTGCTTTGCGGACCGAGCGCTGTGTAAATCGCACATCCGGCATGGAGCACTCACATCGCAGGATGGTCGGCGGTGTGTTCCCCCCGTCATCTAGAGTCGAGTTGGACGCAAAAAGAGAGCTCAACAGATCGGCTTTCTCCTTTGCGGCATGGGCCAGTGAGTCGTCCTCTCTGTGCAGAGATGGAAGAGATGGCTGACAGAAGTTCCCTTGGACAGCCTTGGCGAGAGACCAGAATGCACGGGTTCCCGAAGGAAGGCGAACTAGCTTCTCGCCAATTCTGCCGATGTGCTCAGACCTTGCCTTGGCAATGACGCTTTTGAAGGACCTGGAGGCGGAATTATACTTCTTTTTTAGTGCGCTGGTGTTTACATCCCGAGACGTTGATGCGTCAGCCCAGGCCTGGTAGCACTCCTGCTTATAGCGTGATGCTATTTTGCAGGAGCGACCAAACCATGGCTGGGATCTGCCTCCAATGGGCACCACAGAGGATGGAATAAAAAGTTCCATACCCTGAAGTACCACATCAGCAACAGATTCGGCAACAACGCTGGGATCTTCCGGCGAGAAGCAAACCCGCCCCCAAGGGTAGGATGCAAAAAAAGACCGCATCCCGTCCCAATCAGCTGACCTTTAGTGCCAAACACGGCGGCAAGCTGTAGATCGCAACTGCGATTGGAGCGTGAGTGGCACCGTACTCCGGATCAGACAATGGTCCGAAGAGCCCAGAGGGGCATCGACGGAGACCTGATATCCGTCCGGATGAGAGGTAAGCAGAAGGTCCAACAGGGAAGGTACATGGTCTTCCACATCTGGGATCCGCGTAGGCGAAGTAACCAGTTGTGTTAGACCATATGCCAAAGCAAAGTCATAGACAGATCTACCCGCATGATCGGTTAAACGAGAACCAAGCCATTCAGCGTGGTGGGCGTTGAAATCACCGAGTATCACGATCTCTGCGGATGGGACCTGTTGTAGCACGGAGTCTGCAGCCATTTGGACGTGGTCGATGAGTCGGTCTGTGTCGGCATTACCGCTATGGGACCTACGTTACGTTCGAACGATACGTTCGTAGTCGGGTAGACTTAACGATTCTCCCTATCTTAGCGTATTTACGCTTTTCGATGGCTTTTCTTCACCTGTTTCTAAACATTCTTTTATATCCATGTGCGTGAGCCATAAATTAGGAAAGGAAATTAGGTCTTTGAAACTAGCGATGGTTCCTATCGAAGGTGGAATGAAAGCTTCTAGTGGCGTCGTCTGCCACGTTATGTGACTTCGGTACCCATCGCCATTCACATGGCCTACTGTGATCTTTGATCTCAGCCAGTTGATGAGCAACTAATGGTTTTAAAGTACGAGAATCTGACTGAAACCACGCCAACACTGTACGTGAGTCCATCCAGAATACTCGTTCGAATATTTCATATCTACTTTCTCGATTCAGCTAGTCGGCTGCCCATAAGAGTTACTTGTAATTCGAACTTTGGCATGGAAATCGGTCTTAACGGCACTACTCATGCCTTAGGGGCGAGTAGTGTAATTCACCTTTGTTCTTTCTCGTCCGTGGTGACATAATACACCGCAGCAGCGTACGATCTTTTACTAGCGTCCATAAACGTATGTAACTCCCACCTGCTGATGCCTTAAGCAACAGGTCTAGTTACTTCTAGATGACCTAACTTCTTAACGTCCGTTAACCATGTGCACCATAACACGTCCAATTTGTGTGGAACTTGATCATCCCAAGATATGCCTAATCTCCATGCTTGCTGAATCAGCAACTTCCATTGCACCGTGATGGGTGATGCGAGTCCTAATGGATCGAAAACTGATATGATAGCGCTCGTTATCTCCCTCTTCGTAGGCGGTCGTTAAACCTTCTGTTACTTCCGTAGGTGTATTACGAAGACTTACGGAGAAACTTAACCCTTTCGCTGTCCCGTGCACTACATATAGGTCATTGCTATTGTTTTACAATTGTGTTTGAAAACCGGACAGTGAAAGTGTTAACGTATCTCGTTTGATGTTCCAAATCAAACCTCAGCTCAGCGTGCTCCCTATAGCCTAGCGTAGCACTCTTATATTCTTCCATTTTACATAAAACTTCAGGTCAGTTACTGGCCCATCCCCTTAGTTGGAAAAAAGCATGTTTATGTAATTCATACATATCGTTTACTATCTTTACGGCCATCGTCACGTCTTCAAAATTACTTTCCGTAGCGGAAGCTGCTTCTGGATAGAGATGTGCGTTATCTTGTGCATTTTTATTCTTCACATAAATAGCGGTGCACAGAGATGACGCCGCTCCGAATATAAGTGACGTAATTCTAACTCTTCTGGTGGCGCGTCACGATTGTGCCGCAACAGAAATCGAAGACTGTCCTTGTCTTCCTCGCGAATTTTCACTTGCAGGAACATCTCTTTAATGTCTGCCATTATTGCAACGCTTTCTTCTCTGAATCGTAGCAGTACGCCGAATAATGACTTCAACAAGTCAGGTCCGGTAAACAGTGCATCATTAAGACAGTGTCCGCCTGTCCTTGCGGCTGCGTCGAAAAATATCTTATTTTCTTCTTTTGTGGATGTGTCACCGCGAAATAAGGAAGATACCACGTGCGTGGGGAAATGGAAATATGGTTCGCTTTCTCTGCGTAACCGTTAATAATAAGATTTCCAAGTTGTTTCTCATATTCTTTTTTTAATTCGATATTCTTATCGAGTTTCGTTTCGATGTTGATTAGGCGGCTTTTAGTTGAATATGTAGGCACATGTAGGCATGTGTTCTTCATCCGTACGCCATAACAAACCAGCTTCGTATATGACGTACAGTTTTAATCAAAACATTCACCGCTCAGTCTTCGGGGTCATTCACTGGCTTACGCGTAGATACACCCAAAGACTCCAAACTAAAATGATCCTTAATTAAGCTTTCCATATCCTCCTCTCTCTTGGTGGAAATATGGTTAACGATTTTAAATAGTTTAATGCCACCTGCCCGTATGACCATGTAAAACCTATCCAAGTTTGTTGAACTATGCCGCAGGTAGGTTCTTACCTCCTGAAATTAATTCACAAGTAACTATGAGGTGCTAATTATCCTGATCAATTAATATGATAGGTCTGGATTTTTCGTAAATTAACTCGTCTTCTACTGTTGTCAAATGAGGACACCGTCGCAATAATTCACAGCTCACCGATTGCGGAGACAGATTATATCCTCTAAGTCTATTGTGAAAATTACTTTAAACTTGATGTTCAAGCGATACGAACTATTGTCGTTAATTCACTTGCTCCCTTAGCCCTCAACTCGTAATTCTACTTTGGGCCCACGGGGTGCTGCGTAAAACTTCTGAGCTATATGCTCCTCTATGAGCGTCAAAGTTGAACCTTCATCCAGAAGAGCTGTGGTCCTAATATTTCCTTTAGGTCCATGCAACTCGACTGGTATAACCTTTAAATATGCACATGCCAGTACATTTACAGTATACACAGTCGTAATTTGAGCTTTCCTTACCCCCCTCGCTCCTTTGCGGCGAGATTTTTTTATTGGGGTATCGGTGCAGAATACGATGATGCCCCATTTGACATCCATCTATACCACATTTATTTGCCCTACACCTCGACCTCTTATGGTAGGGTGTTACACATTGAAAACATATATTCGCTATCTTATACGCTTCCCATTTCTCACGGTTATCTATATATAGCACATATATAACAAAATATCTGCTATATTTTTCCCTAAAATTTTCATTAAAAATATAACTTGTAAACAAATTATTACTAACTAATTACTTGGTGCAGCTAATCGATAAAATTTATTTTGTTGTTGGCTCTTTATGAGTTGCTGCTTCAGTTAATGACCAGCAACAAAATATCTGCTATCTTTTTCCCATAATTTTCATGTAAATATATCATGTAGATAAATAATTATTAACTTAATACTTCGTGCAGCTTATTGATCGATTTTACTTTTTGGCTGGTTCTTTGTGACATACTGCTTCCGTTACTGACCAGCAACAAAATATCTGCTATATTTTTTTCCTAAAATTTTCATGACATATCTTGTACACAAATAATTATTAACTTATTACTTGGTGCAGCTTATCGATCTTTTTTATTCTTTTGCTTGCTCTTTATGCTATCATAACTGAACAGCAACAATATATCTGTTGTTCTGGTTTTGAATCTCCCATATAGGCAGTATGTACACATTTATTTGTAACTAATGCCTTGATACAACTTTTCGACCGATTTTATGATGTTGTAGGCTGCCTGGAAGTTATTGATCTAATTTTTAATTAGCAGCAAAATTTTCATTAATTTGGAACTTTAGAATCAGTATTAAAAAATAAATTGATTTTTATTAATTTTTGATGTTTTTTTTTAATTTTTGATTTTTTTGATTTTAATTTTTTTTTATATTTTTTTGCATTACATGTCAGCAACTAATTAGCAACAAATTATCCCGTTATATCCGCTACGGCGGCGTTGATTGAAAGTTTTTACTGCTATCTTAACGTAAAGATAGCAGTAATTCAATATACTCAAAACCGGTTGGAGCAACAAAATCGCGATTTTGGTAACTAATTAGCAACAAATTAGCTACAAATTCAGGGATACAATTTTTATGTTTCTGCTGACTTTTCACTGCTATTTTTATAGAGCTTCCATATTTTTAAATTTATAACAACTCTCTATGAAGTGCTCATTCTTACATATAACACAGTCATGTGTTTCGCGACTTGCAGGTTTATTCTTAGTTGTCATAAGCACTCGTGCCCCTTATTATCCATGTGTTCGTAACGCTTACTACTAATATGGTTGCGTACAGACTACTTTTCGGTGTGCACGATTCGATTCCCGCTATCAGCACGTTTCCGTTTACAGGCACGTTTTCAGTGTTGAATGATGCACTAAATTATTCACTCAACGAGTTCAAAAATTTCGCTATCTTCTACAGTTCTAGATCCATGGGATGTTGAGCTTGAGACTCAAACTATTTAAATTTAATTATAGTTCCGAGCTTCTCCACTATACGACACCAACTTGAGCGACTATAAATACTGTGGTTGATTCAATGCTTGTATCGATGCAATCATGTCCGTTACATAACTTGAAAAAGTGCCGATGATTCTGCCATCCTCTGCCAGTCTTGGCATTCGCTTCACATTCTCGATCTCAGTTAGAATGAGTATCTCAACCCTACCGAATCTTCTTTCGAGAGTGTTCATTTTTTATTTTATTACTTCGTCCGGTTCACATAAAGTAAGCAACAATGATTTAACCGCTTCCATAGCGGTGCCTTTTAAAGCCCTTGTAAGACGGGCTACATTCTGCACTCCTAAAAAATGTCCACGTGTGTCTTCAAACACCGTTTTAAAAATTATCCATTCACTCAAGTCTCCATCGAAAACCGGTAAATCCTGGAGAAAATGAGGCGGGGAAGTCTTATCTTTACCCGCTACCTTTATTGCACTCACAATCGCGACAATCAATTCTGCGTGTGTCTTCCGTGCATTTCCTAGGTTGCGCTCGACCTCCGCCTCCTTGTGGCGTGATTCCCTGGATGTTTCCTTATCCGCAGTATCGGGTTGTGTTAAACTTATTGGAGGGTTCATTGTGGTTTATCGTACCAAACTACTTACGAAAGGTTCCACCTGAGTATTCCGCATGATGAAGCATACTCGCTCGAGTTGATCTCCTCCTCCCGGTTGAGGCGTGTTAACTCCAATTGTGACTTAGCTAAAACAGCAGCTGCTTTCGCTCGTTCAATCTCCGAAAATTGAATCCGCGCTGCCAATTCGGTTCTCAGCCTCGCTGATCGCGACGACTACTACCTTTCGTAACCCATTTTCATTTGTCTACCCGATCGCTGTTTTCTTCAGTTCAAACTTGACCTACTTTTTCAGCTATTGCTTCACTCCTGGACATGACGGATTTCTGCGCGATGCTAACCTGCGTACCACTGGTTATCTTGTTGCTTGTCGCTGCCATAGACGTTCCCGAGCCCCATGTGTTCATGGATGTCTCGGTGGTAGCCCCACTCGAAGTAGTAGTGTAGTTATTAATTAATACAAGGTCACTTACATGAGAGAAAAATGTCAAATTAAATTTTTCAGTGTATTTTATTTGTATTGGTGTGTATTATTAGTTAATTTAGTATCTGCATGTTTGAGCTTTTGCAATATTGATAGTAAGTTCGATTGTAGCAAATTATATAGCGTGCTTGGATCTTTTTGGGCTAGTTCTAATATATCATGTATGGAGGTCTTAAAGTAAAATAGATAAAATAGAGTTATGTGACCATGTAATTCCAGACCATTGGATAGATTAAGAAAAGTCAAAGGTCTAAAATGGACCTTTGAGGCACGCGCAAACTTACACAAGTGTAAAAATGCGATTTATACATGTTTAATAAAGCATTGCCATTGATCCCGATTGTTTCTAGATAGTGGTAAAAGTAAAAAAAAAATCAATAAGTATTATTTACCGTAACCTACATTGAATAAAAATGATTTTATTCTATTCAAATATATTCTATATTTTTGTTATTAACGCTCTTTGGAGTTCGTTAAATATTTCCAAAGCTGTTTTTGATGTCTATAGTTTGAGGTATTATTGCAAAAATAAAGTAGCATGACATAGATCCATCTGTAGTTCTGGCTACAAAACTTAGTATGCATTTCAGCTCATTAATTTTGTAACAAAGTCTCAGAGGATTTAGATTAGGAAAATTAAAACGTGCGTTTTTAGGTCAGAGTAGTTACTTATAATCTGATACGTAATGTCGCTAGCAGGTTTAGGTATTCGATCTAGTTTTGGGAAGTATTTACAATTCTTGATATTCCTTCTATATATTTTATGGTTATGTCAGTTTCTACCACAGACATTATATAAATTTTAAATCTCTTTGGGTTCTACATTTTGATAACGGCGTTCTTATTAATTGTTGATTCCATAGAAGTTTAGTCTCAATAAATCTTAAAGCCCTTTAGCTGGCTTCTCGTATAATGTAGTAACTTTCTATAAGACTAAACTTTTTAAAATACTTTTTGAAAGGATTATACAGCAGCACTGGTGACCCGCCCTGCAGTAGAGATCAACCAGTCAGTGACCTTCTATTCCAGGAAATTGATATCACACCACGTTGGATTCGGGAACAACGAGGTGGACGTGACCCCTGAGAAGGTGTACCACTCAAAGACAGTCTGTCCCCTTTCTGAAAAGAAGGATTAGATGACTAAGATTATGGGTCCCTATGGAATGGTCCCGGTCTTGACGTCCGTCGTAAGCGGACTGTATACGCTTTAGGTGGAGTAGGATATAAAACATCGACTTATCTTCATAATCTCCCTTAAGAGACCGACATTGAAACTTTTACTACTTTTCCTGTCATTTTCCCTACTATCTGCTATCTTGATTTAAACTGGAAAACGGATAGCTGGTTCCGAACGAATTTCCAGTGGTGGTTCTTCTCCTTGTGGAGGTTATACATGTTTCGAGGAGACCCTCTTTACATGGGCGGCATCTCAGGAGGACACGACCCCCCGGTACTGGGTGCTGCGTTGGCAGCTTGTGGGTTGGTGTGGTGCGCACCTAGCGCCATCAAATCAGGTGTCGGGATGCTCACTCATCCCCGGCGTCCCCGCCGCCGGGTGGTGAGCGTAGAAGTTCACGTGGGAGTGGTCGCCCGTCAGGTGGGCGGGCGTGGAGAGGAGCTAAATTTTGAAGATGTGGGTGTGGCCCGTTATCTGCGCGGTCGAACAACCGTCTCGCAGTACGGGCCACGAATTCGGAGATGGATTCGACCTTAAGGTCGCGTGCGATGATATCGTTCCTGACGTAGCGACCGGCTCCCACGATCACCCGAAGCGCAAGATTTTGCTGGGCTTCCAACCTCCTGCGCTGAGTGGCCGAGGTCAACGCGTACCAGGCTGGTGCTGCGTAGGTCAGCCGCGAGCGGATGTAGGTTTTGTAGATACCTATTTTAGTTCTTGTTGGGAGTTTGGATGCCAGTATAGGATAGAGTTTTGCTCGCGCGGCTCTGGCCTGTCTTACGACATTATTGACCATCGGGGTCATGCGCAGCGAGCGATCTATCTGGCATCCTAGGTATGTGATGGTACTACTCCAAACCACATCCTGCCCGCGGAGTTGCAGAGTTGGAGGTGTTCTGGTCAGCCTGGTCATGAAGGCGACGGTCTTCCCGACGTTGACCGCCAGCCTCCATTTGTCCAGTCACTCAGGCAAGAGGTCGAGTACCCGCTGCAACTTCTTAGCAGCTATATCCACCCGACGTGATGACGCAAAGTACGCACAGTCGTCGGCGTACAAAGCAAGGACTACATCATCTTCCCATTCCTTCAGATGGCCTTGAAGGGTGGGGATGTCGTTGGTGTAAATCGCGTACAGGTGTGGTGATAGGCAGCTGCCCTGTGGCACTCCGGCCAAAATCGGTCGTGCCGCCGAGACAGCCCCTTCCAGGGTGACATGGAAACTCCGCCCCTCTAGGTACGACGCTACTAGCCGCACAAGCATGGGCGGTAAACAGGTATAGTGAATGAGTTTGTAAACTAGCCCTGCGTGCCACACCCTGTCGAAGGCCTTCTCCATGTCGAGAAGGACCCCCACACAGATACGGCCGAAGTTATATTCGGCCGCAAGATAGTGTAGCACGCGGGCCAGCTGAGAAGTGGTGGAATGCCCCCTGCGGAAGCCGAATTGCTCTTCCCGCTACGAATTTCCAAATTACCAGCCTCCTATCCTAGTACGGGAGCTATACGCGAAAGAGAACCGGGCGCGCACCATTTCGGCATATTCTGGCACTAATTTTCATCATCGCGCCATTGTATTTAACCCCATATCCTCATTTAAATAAAACTAATTTTACGGATTTTATCGCGTATATTAACTTATTTTTATCTTCCCGACGTTTCCCCCGTGACCAAACGTCGGGAAGATAAAAATAAGTTAATATACGCGATAAAATCCGTAAAATTAGTTTTATTTAAATGTGTAGTGTTCGCGTAAATATAAGAAATATATCCATATCCTCATTCTTAAAAACATATGGTAACATAAATTCACTTATAAGAACACATACAAAGTCTTATTATTATAATGTACATTACATCGCAATCACATAAAGACATATTAAGATATTCAACAAATTACACCAATTTTACAGAACATTTTTAAAGTTATAAACCTTAAATATCTATCATACATTTTTTATAGAATAGGGTGACAAACGAGCACACAGTCCACCTTATGGTAAGTGGTTGCTGTGGCCCATAGACATCTACACCTATCTTCGTTTGCGAATTAAAATGCAGATGCGTTGTCAGCCGTGAGATAGAATGCCTCTTTTCCAGTAAAAAGGGTCTCCGGTTCTCTACACTCACCATACGGTATTCTGTGATATCGTGGTCCTTTCCCGGTCGAGCAGACCCATTCCGTGCTACAACTATACTATTAATATAGCCGCACCATGGCTCTATCAGAAAATACATACAACAAAAATACATGTTCAAAACAACAATCTTTATTAATAAACATAAATATCGGAACTAATAAAATAGTTTATTTCACAAATTAAACCCTTTAAACAGCATTAATATCTTTTTCTATAAACCTGTTATTATTTCGTTATTTTAAACACAAAATTAGACACTTTTAATACATCACTTATCTTATTATTATACTCAATAATCCTGAAACACTTATTACTTATTTCTACACACATTACTGAAATTTTCATAAATTGATTAAGTATATTAAACAATTTTTAGTAAATTTAGACACTGTTCGAGTCCCATACAACATGAACAACCAATCTCTGCACGACCCTCATCAACTCAGTAGGAGGCTATTGCTTTCTTTGTCTAAATTGACAACAATTAAGAATTTTATTCGTGTTACATAGCCGATTACTATGTAACACATGACACTAAGTTCTATCTATAAACTATAAACAAACCTTTGTGGGACTTTCGACCGGGGAATCGAACCCCGAACTTACGCTAGACAATCGAATGTTCTTATCATTATATTGAATCTACTTAATTTTAACATAGATTGGCTTATCATTTGAAATGTTTTTATACTTTCAATTTTAAAAATAAGTATGTATTTACTTATATTTATGACATGAAAAATTATTTAAAATATTTTTTAAGCGCGTCGGCAACACTTTTGTAAGGGAAACAAACTTTTATTATGCAGCTTTTCGTGGGATTATATTTTTCAATACGAAATATATTGGTTCACTATGGAAGCTCTTTATTTAGGAGTTGTTAATAAAATTTAGCCCTTCTGCTGTATCTTTCAATAATATTTCTTCAGGGTTGGATGTTGTTTGTTCACACATTTCAGACATTGTTATGTTTTTCTACCTAATGTTACGTTCTTGTAGGTCTTGCAATGCTCTTTAAAATATAGATAAGACCTGGTTAGGGGTGTGGCAGTTATTGAATTGGACTTAATCTAATTTATGGTCATGTTTAATAAGTGTAATTTTATTTCAAGTTCAGCTATATTGATTTTTCTTGGTTTTTGTACGGGCATCTGGCAAGATATGATTGTCTTAATTTCCGTGATCTGGCATTTCACATCATTAATGTTATCAGTAATTTTGTTTACCACTATTACCACTATGTGAGTGTCGTAATCTCCTGAACGCTGCCCTTTGTATATTTATAACATATCTAATTGATTTCTTGGAAACGGCTCTTCAGAAAAGATTTGGGTAAAAAGTTGTATTTTAATTATGTTTTACTTTCCAGGTTTGACTAGATATGTGATATCCCCGAGAAAATTCAATTTTTGTTTTCATATATCGTGATATATGAAAACAAAAATATGTAATCACTAATCATGATATAGGTGAAATTCCTAGCGTAGGTGCAATGTTTTTTTTTTAAATTAATGTATTGTCACACAAAATGTATATGATAATATTAAATAACAATATTGTGCAGAAAGATAAAACTCATACGAACAATGTTTATGCATAGTTTTTGTAGTTGAATCAATGGACTACATTTTAACAAGGCTTAAACTATTTTTTTAAAAACGAACTTTATCAACATTTACATTGATAGTACTAATAAAGTACATTAGTAGTGAAGATACTTGACAATGAAAATTATTAAATATTTTATCTTTTATTCACAGCGATGCCTCCTCCAGCAGTGGATAATAACGGTATCAACTTTAACTATCTTCGTCGAAATTTAAATGTATATATTTTTTATATTTAGTAATATATTTATATTGTTACTTTGTTCACAGTAGTTCAAAGATTAAATATAATTGCCGATAAGTCATCGGACAGCACTCCGTTTGGTACACAAGGTAACTTTGTATATTTACATCCTTCTTACCTTTTTAATCCCTTAAGTACTTAGTTGAATATGACTTGTGTTTAGTACGTTTATCTGAGTTTGAATACCTGCAAGATCCAACAAATATTTGAATATAATGTGTACATCACGAATTATTGGTTTTCGGGTCTGGGTTTGCTGTAATCGTTCACACGTCGTTGCAGTGAGGTGATGATATCAGCAAGTTAGATGGCAGTGTAACTTACAATCTCGTGTATTTTAGTTAGAAAATATTGTATGCAACTTGTCAACGGTATGAGGCTGCTGGTATTGCGACCGCCCGTCTATAAAGCGTGGTGATTATGGAATGGCATGGGCGTCTCCTATAGTAGGGACGCCCATGTCTAGTAATTGATTTCTATAATAGCATACACGGCCTTATGTATCTAATAAATTCGACCTTCGTATCAGGCATATCTCATATAGGACAAGTAATTGCCTTTTTTACGTACACCCATTATACCTTAATACGACTTACGCAACTGATATCTTTCTCACAATTATAATAATGTGAAAGTTGGCATAGTAGTCGAAATTCGTCACAGAGCGTACAAAACAATTAACTGCAGAACGAATATAAACTTGTTAAAGACGCCTGCTTTTGTATAAAAAACTTTTTGAGTAATATTTTTTGGTTATACTCGTATAACTAGAAGTTGTTAAAATTGACACAGGTTAATAATGCTAAAATTAAAAAAAAACAGCTGTTTTCGTAAATATTTGTGCTGCTAGGCGGCTTTTACACTTCATAGGACTTACACTTTCATTGCACTTCGTCTCCACATGTTCGTCGTGTATGCAGTGCCGTGGTGACATAAGGCAAGCCCCCAAGCTCTTTAACTTAATTATACGAAGACCACCCTCTCAGAAATATTAGAATGCTCTTGATAAAAATAATGTTTTGTGACTACGGCTGCTTTTGAGATTCGTGATTAGCCCGTGAGATTCCTAGCCCTAGTCTAATTATATTTTTTATTCAGATTTCAGATTACAAGATTACAACAGAGCAGCTTTGAAGGACTCTATATATCATTTAAGGTTATTATCCTTATTAATAGTTATATTCAATGTTGTTACATCTTGGAGGTTTCTTTAAATAATATAATTAATTAATGCAACAGAAATAAGTATTTGCTTCGCTAATGAGTCATTGCTGTAAAATAGTTCTTTACTTCTAAAGTTTCATTTTTAATTTGGAAATCAAAATTTTAATTTAATTGTCATTATGAAATGGTCGTAGTATTATTATTATTTCTATTTATTACCTATTTTCTCAAAAATGTAGTTACCTAATTATATGCACTTTGACGAATTATTGTATATATCGTAAATAAATAGATCCTAAAAATGGCGCTTATTACTAGCTATAGAAATTATATCAACTGCGCTGATAAAGATATTATACTAAAAATACAAAAAAATAGGAGTTAAAAATTGATTTCTGTATTAAAATTAATTAATAAGTAAAATCGTTTTATACTTCGTGATGTAGGAATTAAGAACATTATCATACCCTTCCACTTTAGAAATGTGGAAATGGTTAATTATGTGAAGTAACTTGTGAATTCCTAATAAAGACTAGTTTCCTATTATTATTATATATTTGTTGTTACTTATTATGTAATATAAATTAGAATGATTACTAATTCTCAACTACAGTTGTTTGAATATCTACGAAAACTTCTACAAAGAGTTGGCTTGTGAGAAAAAAAAATACTGCAAGAATAAAGTACCGATCGTACGTAAGCTTATCTGAAAACTAAAAAAAATAAATAAAAAATAAATCTGAATTATTCAATTTAGATTTGGTACATGAATAAATGTAGTGTTATTAACGGTTGCTTACTAAGTAGTATATAATCAAGAATGTAAGTGTTAATTTAACGCTATTAAAATTATATACAGTATTAGTAAAATTATATCTGTTGTAACATATCTTAGTGTTAAGTAAAATACGTAGTGTAATAATGCTGTTGTGTGTTAAGAAAGTATTATAAACATAGACTGATCTTCGTAAAATAGGCTGTAAATAAAGCGGATTAGGGTTGAATGTAAATTTTAATACGTTAAGCTAAATAATAATATATGTTTCGTTGTAGGTCCGAGCAACACGATTAACGATTTTTGTGTATAATTTATAGTTATTAAGATGTGGTTTAAATTGCTTTTAGACGCTTTCCGTCACTAATACATTTTTTTGCTTATACCAACTATGTGAGAGCATACTTGGTATAAGCAAAAAATATTAAAGAAAAATGCTTATAAATTAGTAATATTTAAATGAAGTCTCTAGATTATGTGTTAATGTTATTACTAAATATGTATAGCTTAATTTCGTTATTATAGTCATTAACTTTCTGTACCTATGTGAAAGAAGAACTTCAAATATGTGGTATAAATGTATTTATTTTGGGCACTGACTTAGTATTTAATTTTATCAGCATATTAGAAACCCTTTTAAATGATAGCTTATTTTAAGTTACTTAATTATGTACGCGGACCACTAATTGCTCTACCTAATAAAGCTAAATATTACTGTGTCTTACTTTTATTTTATTTATAGAAGCATACGTTAATAATGTAGTGTATTATGATCCTTAAATACATATTATTGAACAAGTAGTTTAGCAAAGTTCATGATAAAAATACACACAAATTTTATACTTGTGTTAATTGTCCCTTGGTGAGATTTCATTTCTTATTTGACTAGAAATGTGAGACACTTGTACTTAAAAACACACTTTTTTAATATTTATTTAATTTATAACAGCTTTATCTTTTATGGGAATTTTTAAGGGTAATAAAACGTCTTAGTTTCAAAGTAAATAAATAATAATATAACTTAAATTGAAAAATTAAAAAACCCCCGAATAAAACTCTATCCCAGCTAACAAAACTGCTGATGATCTTGAAACCGCTCAACCGATTTTGATAAAACATGTTTACAGAACCACCGCTAGAAAACCTGCTTTTAAATAAAAATCACTCCTTTAAGAGCTACAGGGCCACATACACACACATAGCGGTCAAACTAATAACACCCCTCTTTTTGCGTCGGTGGTTAAAGAAAATGTAAAAACAAGTGTCTGTACCATTAGTTTTAGGACAACGCATAAGCATGGGTATTTGCTTATGCGTTGTCCTTGAAAAGTATATCAGTAGTAAGTAGTGAGTGTAGTAGTAAGTATACTTATTTGAAAAATAATTGGCTTTTTCCGAGATTCTTATAAACTGATATTTATTAAAACGTTCTAGAGTTTGTTACTTATTTTAAACCATTATATAAGACAAACTGAAATAATATTTTCAGTGCTGCTGAGCTTATTCTGTGTCATGTATTATGCAATTTGCCGTCGTTCCAGTATTCTACACGTTTCTCGTGCAACCTGAGCTGTGTATATAGTATTACTTATTACATAAATATAATTTACAAAATTTGCTCGTCTTATTGAGAAAATCAATAAAAAATTTATATATACAAGTAAATTATTATTAAAATACAAGGAAAGAACATGAGCAGGATACACATATCAGAGCTACGTTTCAGTGTATTATGGTTGCAGCTGAATATATAAGCATAAAGAGCAGCTTAAATAGTATAAAATGACGTAGCTGACTTTAGTATGGTGAGTATTGGTAACCGAAGACCATTTTTACTGGTATCGAGACATTTCATTATGGACCAAAGAGCTGGAAATACATCTACACTATGATTCGATACCACCAACATTTAAAATAAATTAAGGCTACGGTCTCCTATTAAATGCTATACGCGACGTCCGACTTCAGCGTAAACGTTCCGATCGGCGTCTGAACGCTAGGCACAGCGTCAGCAGTCAATACATATCTTAGCAGCGGACGACGTATCGACTTTCGATCACACAACAGTTAATTAGCCGACAGTGCTCGCATGTGTTTGTATGTGATATTTGTATAAAATAAAATAAAATGGATATAAATTCAACACTTTTGGCGGCGCTTGTGTTACTTGAAGAAAAGGCACAAGACGACCGTATATGCAGAAAAATAAAGGCAACAAGGCACCGATTATTTATGAAGAAAGATGAATAAGGATGTTTCCAGCTATTGATAATGCAATATACATAATTTTTATGTTCCTTGTCACTTGTATTGTATATTGCAATATAACATTTAATTGACTCAATCAATAACTCGTTTGTTCTTTAATAAATTTTGCCATTTTGTACTGACGCTAGACAAGACGTTCATGACAATGGTTCGAAATAACTAGAGACTCAGCGCAAAGCGCCTGTACGCCGCCTACGACGTCCATACACCGACATGAGCGTGTGAAAGAGACCACAACAGTACATTTACATAGTAAGCATCGTAATGCGGCGTACGGCGTGACGCTGTAAGCGGCCGATGGCGTTTATTGGAGACCACCGCCTAAGACGGACTTCAGCATCCACTTCTATCAGCTAGACTATGTATACGATTTTCACCCGTTTTATAAAAAAAAACGACACCTCCACCCAACAATGCTGCTTCTGGTAAAATATCGCAGGTGTCCATGGTTTGCAAAGCATAGAAATCATCCGGTACAATGGGCACAACCACCCGACCTGCCGTATTATAATTACCTAGTTTTGAATATTGGGGTTTTTATATGAGAGTTAAGCACTATTCTCTGCGTGTAATAACAACAATACGATCTCGGTCTTTCACTACTTCTGTAAGAGAAGTCGCAAGTCACCTACCATGCGATGCACTTTAAGAAGAAAAGGTTGAATGTCTCTTTTGCCTGTAATTTCACCAGCACCATGCATGAAAATATATTTACTTGAATTTAATAATTGCAAGTTAAAAACACAGCTACTCGTATTTGTATTGCAATTCAAAGAGACCAGTTCAACAACAAGGCAATTTCATAGGTAAATACAAAATAATATATAGTTATGTTTAACCAAACTGAAGTGACAAATGAACTGACAGTCCACTTGATGGTAAGTGACACCTACAACCAACTTAAAATAAAAAGGAGGCTACAGAGGTGTTATCAGATCTGAGGCCTGAAATAAAAAACCAGCATCGGAGCAAATAGCCATCATTATAGACTAGGAGATGGTGACAGAAAAGATTGTCCCATTTTTTCCTGCATGCCTTTTTAAGAATTGATAACTAACACTAAAATATGAAAGATAGAAGGGTTACGAGCCCTTGTGCGCTTGCACGTCATAAAGAAAATGGCTTCTCTTTGTGTAATGAATTTAAGTATTTTTCCGTGACATTATATTGCATGCCTTTGTAATATAATGTAGTTGGAAGAAATTTAAGCTATAATAATTGATGGCATGCAATTCGCAACGGCCGATGAGGCTCAAAGGGTTACGTAGAAATGAAAAAAAAATAGAACATTTCCGTGTTTACAAATTGCATGCCGTTGCACAAAATTTGTTTTTTTATCTCAAAAATACTCTACGAAAATTGGCATGCACCCCTCGTATGACCAAGGGTGGAAAATATTAGGAAAATGTTGTGAAAATTCAATACAACTTTTCCGTGATTTCAAACTGCATGCCATTTGAACAAAACTTAATAATTATAATTTATTAACGTTAGCAAATTTGGCATGCACAACAAGAAGTTGTAAAGTAGTGGCATGTATGACGAAAATTGCAAAAAACGCTGTTATAATTTCCGTGACTTTATTTTGCATGCCATTCAATATTTCATTAAAAAAAAATATTTTAGGTTGATAAAAAAATGGCATGCATATTACACAAGCCTGACATAAAATACATGTGCAAAAATAAAATTAAAGAACATTTCCCTGTTTCTTTTTGCATGCCTTTTTGTACATTGTCTGTAAATATTATTCTAAACTTCAATAACAAATGGCATGCATGTTTATTGATAAAAAATTACTTAAATAAACAAAAAAACCGCTGCCAATACATTGGTACGTACGCTTTCTTCAAACTAAGTTATTGTTTATATTATTAAGTACTCGGGTTTACTTTATTAAATAACTGAAATATTTTATATAGTATATTGTTATTTTTTTTATAAAATACAAAATTGCATGTAAATTAAAAACACGGAAATGTTTCACATATTTTATGAAACTTTCATTATTATTAAAAATACCGCGTATATCGAAAATGTCATTTTCGATATACGCGGCGGTTGCAGGTTCTCTTTACGGAGTTCAGTAACGACCTGTGGCAAACAAATGCTAGCATACCATTCTGCATTAACCGTTCTTTGTCCCTCAAGAGGAATAGTCGTATGGCCGGTTTTGGAGACAAACGTGGACACCATTTTTTTGCAACACTTCGTGAACGAACAATTTTTGTTGGCTTTAACTCATTTTCGAACACCCAAACTCTTGACTGGTTTTTTGTTTCGGGTTCGTACGCATATGTCAAGGATTCGTCACCTAATACGATGTTGTATACAGCATTTGAGGATCCTGCGTGGAATCTTTCGAGAATTCTGACGCACCAAGTAACGCGAGCCGCTTTTTGCTCTTCACAGAGCGAATGCGGTATCCATCGGGAAAACAACTTTTTTACACCTAATTGTTCATGCAAGATTATTTGTATTTGACTCATGCCAATGTTTAAAATTGCCTAAATTTCGCGGTATGTCACATGTCGATCTTCCTCAATCAGCTTACGCACAGCATCAACGTTTTCTTGGGTGACTGCAGTTTTTGGACTACCTTGACGGGGATCATCACTGAGCTTGACACGTCCACGTTGAAATTCAGCAAACCAGTGATAAATTGTGAATTTTGATGGGGCTTCATCACCAAATGCAGAAATCATCCGGTCAACACACTGTTTTTGTGTTAAACCACTTCGAAAGTCATAATAAATCATCGCTCTTGAATTTTCTCGAGTCAATTCCATTTTCTCAACGACTAAACAAGTTTGACAAAACCTTGTGACAAGACCGAGAATCTTTTTTTAAATAAATAAATGGTATTCGATTTTTAAAACCAAGGAGCTTTCAATTAAAAAGATTTTAATATGACAGGAACAGTGGAAATATTCCATTCCCGATACTTTTAGTGCAGTCTATGTATACTTAAAATAATGTGTTTTTATGAAATGCAACACGGCATGCAAATTAAAAAAAAAACAGATATGTTTCATATATTTTATGAAATTTTCATTATTATTAAGTGGCGAAGCTTGCGAAGACACTTATTGATTTCACGATGTCTGTCCGTCTGTCCCACGATTATCTCGAGAACGGTTTCGAATTTTCAAATTCTGTTTTCAGCAATCGATTACTGATCATCCAGGCATCTGAATCTCCTATTTTGAAACTGATTGCTCAACGGCAACCGTTAGAAAACGCTACAAAGCTGATTGCTTCGCCACTTTGCTATGCTGTTATCTTGCTAGGTTTATTTAAAATACGATCGTGATATTTAACAGGCATGCCATTTTCGGTATTAAGTATATACCGATATAATATGTTTTTATGAAATACAAAACAGCATGCAAATAAAAAACGCGGAAATGTTTATTAAAGTTTTTGCAATTTTTGTTATTATTTATAATATAATGAGCACATGATCATGAACATGCATGCCATTTGTATTTCAGAATTATTTGGTCATAAACTTAATATTTATCTTTATTAGAAGTAGTTTGAAATCACGGAAAAGTTGTATTGAATTTTCACAACATTTTCCTAATATTTTCCACCCTTGGTCATACGAAGGGTGCATGCCAATTTTCGTAAAGTATTTTTGAGATAAAAAAATCAATTTGTTTACAACGGCATGCAATTTGTAAACACGGAAATGTTCTATTTTTTTTTCATTTCTACGTAATTATCAATTCTTAAAAAGGCATGCAGGAGAAAATGGGAGAATATTTCCTGTCGCCGTCTCCCAGCCTATTAGAGCCAGTGTATGTTCTCCTATGCCCTTCAGACTAGAACGCAACAGTGCATGCACAGCTGCTTGACGACAGGATTAGTCCTACCATCTAGTAAATGTAATAAGAGTCCTACAAAGTTGTTAATTGGATTACCTTTGTTTTGTTGCAATACTTCTGATAATATTGACAAATTGTTACACATAACTTTGTAGCTGAATTATGTTACAGCCTAGTTTCTTATGATACGTTAATAAAGCATAATTTTTAAACTCAAGCCTTAATTAAAGCGACCTAGACAAGTAATGAAGTGACAAAATTCATGACACGGCGTACTATACACGTCCTAGAAATATTAAATTCGTGAAGTATTTTTTTAAAGTTGAAACTTCACTTGACAGTTCATTGCTGCTTGGCGGTATAAAAAGTAAGAAGCTGATGGAAGGTAGTAGGCCGAGTTCAGTACCCGCCGGTACTAATAAAATTTAGCTGATGAAGGGTTCGGAGTTGAAGGAAAACGCTGTGAAGAATCCTGCGTTTCTGATAAATAAAATAACATTTCGAAGATATGATGTGGACAATATTATATAGCATGTACGAGCCTTAATCAAATATTGTTCATATTATCTATGATTTGTCTATAATAAGTGACTGAATTTAGCAACTTTTACTTCCTTTGCTCCATAGATTACACTGCACTGCACTCATTTTTGTAAGTCTTGACTTGTTGAACCAATTTATTGAAGTGGATACACATTTTTCATTTTATTATCTTCGCCTCGCCTTAAGTTTTGCCCACTCAGAAGTCAGCGCGGCACGTGCCGGAGACATACACCCTCTCAGGAATGAGAGGAAGTCTGTGCAGTGTGCACAGCTGTAGGATGCATATATGTTGTAATTATTTTTGATAGCACGTAAAATATACATAGCCAGCATTTAAGATATTTTATTAGGACGCTTATAATTCTATCTGTTGCATTTTTCGATAAAACTTCAAACAAAAATGTACAAAGAAGTAGACATAGGCATATAACCATGCATTTATTCAGCAACATACACTCATACAGTTTTGATACAGAAATTAAAATGATACATAAAAATATCAAAGATAAAAGTAAATAAGAAAAAACAAACATAAAATGAGCCGATTGCTTGAATGATGTGGTGCTGCTGAAAAGGGCACTGACTCAACATAATGCTATCGCAGAATTGCAGTAGGGTTGGTTTTCAGCAATGCCCATTGAAGTTGGACTCGGCCGCGAGGATAGTGTGTTCGCTTTATTTCTATTTTCGAGAAAGATGATATCAAAATAATAAAATAATGGAAATGAAAAAGGACGGGAACTTTATTTATGCAGTAGGTATATATAAATGTATATAATAAATAATACAACGAATATTTACAATAAAACAATATAGATAGTTATATTATGCTATGAAAATATACATTATAGATATTCTTAATAACTTTGATTTATTTAAGTAGGGATTGACGTGAGTCCTTGAGGGAATGTGGTGTATATACCTGGCACAAGCATTTTGGATCCTCTGAATTATTCGACTAGTTTTCGAAAGTAGCCTTGGTCCATATACCGTATTGGCATAGTTTAGCCTGGAGAGTACAAGGGAGTTATAAAGCTTAACCCTTTCGCTGTCCCGTGCACTATATATAGGGCACTGCTATTGTCTTACTATTGTGTCTGGAAACCGGACAGTGAAAGTGTTAACGCGCAGAAAAATTCACGTATTCGATATAATACTTTTAGTCTGTAAAAGCAATTACGTGCGATCTCGAGCACGTGTCTCTCAAAGCAAAGCGCGTCATTCATCAGCAACCATAGATTCTTAGTTTCAGTCACACGATTTATCTTCTCCCCGAGGACACACATATCAGGATTATTTGCAACTATTCGATTTATGTGTCGCTTTGATTCCAATACTATGTATTTTGATGTTGCTGGATTGAGTACAAGAGTGTTGGCTTCTGACCACTGGGCGTGTTTCGTTAGATCTCTATTTAAGCTAGCAATCAAACTCTATGGTACAAAGGAAAGATATACCTGCAAATCGTCTGCATACATATGATATTTACAGTTCTGAATGGCTGTACTAATATCTGCTATATATAGTATGAATAAAAGAGAGCCTAGTATTGGTTGGCTTGGCCTTGGGGAACTCATCTCGTTACAGGACAAGGACTTGATAGACAATGTGTACCATCTTTTTAATTATTTTAATCAACTGCATGCAATCATTTAGATAACTGGAGAACAACTTGATTGCGGTCGGATCGAATCCATAATAGGAAAGCTTAGACAAGAATCGGTCAGGTATCGATCCAGGAAAATTCTCAACGAAAATTAAATTATTAATATATTTATCATTACCAAAATATACCTCTATATCTATCCCTTCGTATCAGAGTACGTTGTTCCTTTATCACGCGTCCTGGATTCTAATCCTAACAATCGTTGCTATGATACTCAGTATTCTAGCTCATGTACGATTTATCGTAAACGCTTTATATTCGGCACTCCATGGTAGCTTTCTGATTATCTATAATAATTATTTATTTGATTGTACATTGTCATGTCGGTGTATACGATTGCATATGTTAATATAGCACAAGCATCGCATTATAATTATTTTGCAAATTTAATTATACAAAAAATACGGATCAATTAATATTTTAATTTTCGTTCGCCAATTACCCCCGGGACTCGCTTTTGTTACTTGTTATTGTAATACTAACTTTTGTTCAAAAAATTTACTTTAAAATACAAATTTTCTATTCAAATGCTTATTACAAACATTACAGAACGTTATAAAAAAATCCACGTGTTTTAATACGCATGATAACACAGTAACACTTTATGGATGTTACGTAAAAGCGATGAAAGCTGTTTTAATCTGCTTGTTTCTCTTCGCATAAAAGCTCCGGTTTCCGTACATTGTATTTAAAAAGTCAACATGCTCCATTATCCAAAGTAAATTGCCTTATTTTCCCCTACAAAAATTTTAAATGATTTAGCAGAGAAGGTAGGTGTGCTTTACTTATAACCTTAATTTATAGTTAATAATATCAAGAAACATTCATTAACCACTGTAGCCTTTCTAAGCAAGTTCTTTGAAAATAATTGCTGTAAACAAATCTCTTTTCAAGAATGCGCTAATTGAACTGCATAACTTGAAAAACTTGCCCCTACTCACTTCGCTGGACAGCTGGGTCAGAAATTGCAAAGCCGATAACCTTCATCATCATCATCATCATCATTACAGCCCTTCACAAGTCCACTGCTGAACATAGGCCTCCCCCAAAGAATGCCACAAAGCACGGTCCTGAGCCACCTGCATCCATCGACTTCCTGCATGTCTTACCAGGTCGTCACTCCATCTCTTGGGGGGAAGCCCTACACTTCGCCTACCGGTACGAAGCTGCCACTCGAGAACCTTTCTTCCCCATCGGTTGTCGGTTCTTCGAGCTATATGGCCGGCCCACTGCCACTTCAGCTTACTAATCCGTTGGGCTATGTCGGTCACTCTGGTTCTACTGCGAATATCCTCAATTCTGAGTTTATCACGCAGAGAAACTCCGAGCAGAGCCCTCTCCATAGCTCGCTGAGCGACCTTGAGCTTCCTCATCCGGCCAGCAGTGAAGGACCACGTCTCAGTTCCGTATGTCACTCTTCACCGCTGCATTGGAAGACGTTTTCAAGCTTCTGGACTGGAAAGGATACGGTATTAACATCAATGGCGAGTACATCACTCACCTTCGATTTGCCGACGATATATTCCTTATGGCAGAATCGCTGGAGGATCTAAGCACTATGCTCAATGACCTCAATAGTGTCTCCCAACGGATAGGTCTTAAGATGAACATGGACAAAACAAAGATTATGTTTAATGTCCATGTCACACCTATGCCGGTAGTTGTTGGGAGTACTAAGCTCGAAGTTGTTGACGAGTATGTTTACCTGGGACAAATAGTCCGACTAGGTAAGTCCAACTTCGACCGAGAGGTCAATCGACGGATTCAACTCGGCTGGGCAGTGTTCGGGAAGCTACGACACATCTTCTCGTCAGACATACCTCAAAACCTTAAAACGAAATTGTACAACCAGTGCGTGTTGCCAGTGATGACATACGATAACCTTATATAAATAAAATTAAAACATTATTTAAAAATATCAACATTACCATATCAAATTTTATGCGTGGTAGAGCCACGCTGCAGCTATATTGGTAGGATAGTTGTAGCACAAATAGGTCGGCTCGACAGGGGAAGGATCACGCACTCACAGAACACCAGCGTAAAATGGCAGCTTGATACTGCTGTGTTTCGTATGGTGAGTGTAGAGAACCGGAGACCCATTTTACTAGAAAAGAGGCATTCCATCTTAATCCTCACGGGTGACGACGCATCTACATTTGATTCTCTATTGAGAATAAGTAGGTCTATGGGTCACAGAAACCACTTACCATCAGGTAGACTGTGTGCTCGTTTATCACCTTATCCTATAAAAAAATACTTTATACCTGTGTAAAATTAAACTAAGGGCAGCCCTAGCTCTCAAACATTTCATTTAAAATATCTAAGGCAAAGTATTCTTAAGGTGCGAGGTAAGGTTCCACGATCGCTAATTGGACTAAGGCGCAAATTCTTTTATACCTTGGTAAGGACCCGACCCGTCCAAAAGTAGGATGTTTACGATGACCGCGATAAAAGGATTATAGGTATGTCTGTTTTACGTCTTTCGAAGTAAAAATTGAACAGATAGCAGGACCTTTACATTTACAATAAGATAATAATATCGCCATGGGATTAAATTCATTTTTAACCCCCGAAGAAAACAGTGGGGTGTTTTATGCTTGTATTGTGTATCTGTGTATCTCTGTGTTTGTTTATCTGTGTGTCTATCTGTGGCGTCATTACTCCAGAACAGATAAATCGATTTTATTATGTTTTTTCGTTTGAAACTGCGAGTGTTCTTGGCTATGTTTCAAGAAAATCTGTTCTTCCGTTTGTAGATTAATGTAGAAAAAATTTAAAAAATCTCCAAAACATAAAGAGCTGTTTATGTTTTGGAGGTTTTTTAAATTTTTTATTTAAGTCTTTATTGAATTATTCACATTTATTATTATTATTTCTTATGTATACGCGTACACTACACATTTAACTTAGTTTTTACGGATTTAGCAGTGGTTAAGTATGAGATTGCGACATCGAAAACCTCAGCCCCCCCCCCCCCCCCCCATTCGTAACCATGGATGCGGTAAAGTGGTCGAAACGTCGGGAATATAAAATAAGTTAATATACGCGACTAGTTTCACTCATCTTTAATCATATGATTGCTTAGTAAGGGAATCCATTACACAATTTATCACGTGCGTATTGTAAGAGGCAACTTATGAATGACTTATGACGAAGATGGTAAAAAGTTCTTACGGCTTCCTACGGATGGTAGTATAGCCAACTTGTTAAGCGTGACAATGAAGGCAAATGCTCTTTTCAATGGGAGCGTCGCAGCAGTAGTCAGCAGTGGACTTTAATAAGTTTAAGAAAAAGAAATAGATTTATTTATTTTTGATTCCATTCGAGTCGACGACGAGTCGGAGTCGCGGTGGCGTGAAGACGCAGGCGTTCGGTGCGCTTGTTATCGCTGCTGTGTGCTCGTATGTATAATGATACTCAGTTATAAGGAGTGATAATGCATCTGTATTTTGATTTTTAATCAAGGACCCAGGTCTATGAGCCAAAGCACTTACTAGGTGGACTGTGTGCTCGCTTATCAACATTGAGTTATATGTACTACGTACTAGAGGAGACACCTCAACTCGATTGTTTGTAACTCGCGTTAGAGTGCGCGCTCTCAAACTCACTTAGTCTGTGTCAAGCGATTGCTGCAACGTGAGAAGTTTGAGTGAAGAATTATTTTTAAATTAATATGCCTTCGTGTGCATTGAGATACTGTTCAAACAACTCGAGAAACATAAGTAAAAGTCAAGGAGTGACTTTTCACCAGTAAGTTCAACATATTATTATCTTTAAAACACGCTTAATTTAATTTATTTTATCAACTGCAACGTATACGGGAATGTCAAAGAGTAAAACATTTTTATGCGCAGACTTAATACTATTGACGTATAATGTTAAGTAATTATGGACCGTAAATATTAATATATAATCACGGTAGGAAATGTTAATGCATTAAAATTAATAGTTTTTATTATTATTTGGATTTTAAGGTTTCCTGAATCAAAAAAAGAAAGAGATTCATGGATCAAATTTGTTCAGAAGAATCGCAGCGAAGAAACGTGGTTACCGTCAGATTATTTACGCATATGTTCCGTACATTTCAAAGAAAACAACTAATACTTCACTAAAACAGGAAGAGTATACTTACAGAAATCTACAGTACCATGCGATAACGTAATTATATTATTATATAATATTGCTGGGATTTTTGTTTTATTTTGTGATTAGATGACGAACGAATTTTTGTAATGTGTAAATTCAGTATATTTACGGGACTTAAGAGAGGCAGTACCCTCGGCGCGCGAGTCGTACTAGTATATGGGGGGGTTTTTAATACTGTAACGCTAGAATTTTTACAGGCTTCCCAGATAACTAGTACCTTTTTTTCAGCCAACAAAATGTGGTGAACAAGAAGTATTAGAACCGTTGTCTGAATCAGTAAGCAGTTTAAATTAAATTTTTGATAGTCCGACAAAAATTGTACTCAAAAATAAATTACGCAAGCTGCAACTAGAAAGAAAATTACTGAGAAATTTAAGAAAATACAAAGAGAAAATATTTATTTACAAAAAAATGTGATTCTTACGAATATAAAAATAAATAATTTAATATAAAATAACATAAATGTATATTTTTATATTTTACATGTTTACCTTTTAAAGTATAATTAAAATATAATTGTGACATAATATGTAATATTATATTAAATTAGCACATATGCAAAATAAATATAGCAATAAAAGAGTTGTACTCGATATAATTAACAATACTATATAAATAAACAATTATTACATACTGATCATTCTACCTTCGTGTACCTAATCTATGATGACAAAAACTGACCGCGCAGGCGTAACGCGCTTATGCGCATGCGCGAAGACATAAGAGTAGCGCACATTTTTTGTTTGGAATAGCTTCTCTAGTACGTAGTACATATAACTCAATGCTTATCAAACTTATTTTTGTACTAAAGGAAAAAAAACAAACAATTTGCTCGAGAGCCAACGTCACCTACACCTCTGTGCTGACGAAATAAAAATTCAAACAATTTACAGGCTTGTGATAAGAAACAGTATTACCAATTTGTGGAAATATTATGTCCGGGGGGTAAGTATAGTAAAGCCAAATTAGTGTTCTTAGATTTTTTGTCTATCTATGTATTAACAATTCACGCAAAAACTAGTAGACAAAATTCCATGAAATTTTATATGTAGATAGCTAATGTCCCGAGACTATTTAAAGACTACCTACATTTTTATGATAATGGAACTTCGAAAAAGGAGTGTTCTATTTTTTCTTTCCCTTAGAAGTAAATTTTAGGTTATAATGATTAAGATTAAGATTATGATTAAGTCTTCAAGTAATTATCGATAATACAAGTAGATAACGGATTTTTAACAATGTTTTAATTTTAAATGATAAGGACATAAACGAACACGCAGTTCACCTGATGGTAAGTGGATGCTATTGCCCATGGACATCTACATCTATTTTCCTTTAAGAATCAAAATGCAGATGCGTTGTCACCACTGAGGTGTAAGACGAAATGCCTCGTTTTCAGAAAAAAGGGTCTCCGGTTCTCTACACTCATCATACGAACAATGGCAGCACTAAGCTACTATTTTATGCTGGTATTCTGTGAGAGCGTGGTCCTTCCCCGGTCGAGCCGACCCATTCGTGCTACAACCATAATATAGCTGCAGCATGGCTCTACCACTTGTAAAATGTATACAATAAAAAATTAAGTGCGCCATGCCATCGTTAAATGACTGATTACTAGATAATGTGGTCCACAGTCGTGAAAAATATCTTATTTTTTTCCAATTTTTATGAATTTTATTTTAACAAATACGAGAACCGTGCAGCACACCGTAATTATTTTATGGTACGAAAACAAAACTTGTACGATTCCTGCAAATACTAATGAAACTTAGTATGTGTAAATGCAAAAACACTTGAGGAAAGTACCAAATATATTAAAGACAGCAAATGTTACATACTTAAACACAGACTTATTTTTATTTTACTATGACTTGAATTGCAACGATAGAATTTTGAATGTTAGTTGTCAAATTCGGTACTCGAACTGATACAAACGTAAATTTCATAGTAGGTAGGTACGTAAGCAATCTAAAATCGAACCTCGCCTAAAAACTTTATGTAAATTTGTAGCGTTCGCATAAACATAAGAAATCAGTCTCTGAGAAAATGCCTGTGGCAGACAGACCTAGAGACGTAGACACCGAGGTATCTCCGAAAGTGATCCAATTTAAGTGAAAAATTGAAATTGTCCTTAAATTGAAGCCCACGCAAGCGAAAATGCGGGTATAAAGCTAGTCAATAATAAAAACTTAGAACACTTTCATAAAATAATACCCACACCTTAACCTGAGCGACTTCCGTTTACCTAGCTTAAGAATTCAAACAATTTCAATACCGCACAAGCTCCACAAATCTAAGGCAGCGCAATTTACCTTTAACAATGAGCCATATAGTCTTTATTAAAATATATTTCTGAGAAGTTAATTCCTTTCATAAATTAAATAGAAGAATACTTCTATTATTTATTAAAAAAAAACTTTGAGAATATTTCTCACACTCTTTGTATATTTTAGTGTTTAAGTTTTAATTAGTATTAATTTTTCACAAAAATAAAAAATACTGCATATACAATTCATTTAAACGATTATCGGACTACAAATGTTTATTTTTTAGAGATTAATTTAAAATTTAATGCACGTTTTACGTAATTTCTGGCAACTACACGAATATAAGATTTTTTGATAGAGTAAGGGTGACAAACGGGCACGCAGTCCACTTGATGGTAAGAAGGTGTCGTAGCTAAATCTATCCTTGGTTAAGGATCTTAATGTCGATATGTGACACTCCGCAGGGAAAAAATAAAATGACGCGTTATCAGTAATAAATGACAAGTAAAAAGTAAACGCCATCCTGAAGTTTTTAAAAGCAATTTTTAACACAAAGCTGTTAACAGTGTGAATGTTTACTAACTTTATAATATTAACGCGATTATTCCATATTTAAATATCGAAAACATTGTTACGACAGTAAAATTTTGGACGAAGTGATTGTACGCTGTGTGTGTGGAAGAATACATTAGTTTCTCATTCTATTCGCCATTTTTAGTCAAACGCTAGTAATAACCATCAAGCTTGTAATAGTCGCTCCTTATACTCGTAATATAATATGTTAATAACTTTTTCAGACAACTAATGAGCTTTATATAAGTTATGTTTTATTGTTTGATATTTAAGACACTAACTCCTTATATTATAAATGAGGGAATTTTTTAATATATATATATATATATATATATATATATATATATATATATATATATATATATATATATATATATATACATATATTTTTAGAAGAGGGGCAAACGAGAGTATGCTGCACACCTCACGTTGTGGGCCTTATAAAAAGAAGTAGGTTTTTTTCTTGAATGATCATATGTCGTATTCACTTTCACTTTAAAAAAACGTTACCCCCACACTAGGATTTTCTCCTGTATCGTGGAGGCAGTTTACAAACATATATTGCGTTACAAACGGTTCGCCACGTCGTTCATCATGCGTACAGCAAAGGAGTGGAATAAGTTGCCAGCATCTGTCTTTCCATCCGATTACAGTGTGGGTGTCTTCAAGGCAAGAGTGAATAGGCTTTTGTTAAGTCAGTGCGCTTCACCATCTTAGGCTACATCACCACTTACCATCAGGTGGGATCGTAGATAAGCGCTGGCTTAGTAGAATAAAAAAAAAATTGCACAAGGACAAACATCCAGACCCGGAACAATTATTTGTAGGCCGTACAAATACTTGTTCCGTGCGGGATTCGAACCCGCAGCCCCAAGCGTTGCAACTCATTGCTAAGCCACTACGCCACGGAGCCGTCATATATTATTGATCCGGAAAAACCAAAAAATATATGTGTTTCAAACTCTGTATAAAGCACAGCTTATAAAAAGTCGAGTGACCTCAACCCGACTATAGTATTCAAACAAATTCAGTGCCTTACAGCTCAGAGAATCTAAAGCCTGGCAATTTACCTTCAACAATAGAACGTAGAGTCGTTCATTCATTCAAATATGTTTTGCAAAAATCTAAGTTTGTATGAATTTTAAAAATGGACTAGTTGAAGGTAATATTGGTGTTAGTTTGAATACATTACAGTATTAAAAGTAAAAGTAAATACATAAATAAATTACATAAATGAATAAAATATTTCAAAGGGGTACTAAGTTACATGTTTACAGTTGTTCCCTGTGAAACCCATGAGGCTAGGAATAATGTGGCACAAAAATACAAGCTAAACTTAAGTAGATTTAATAGTGATCTTTCCAATTATACATTTTAACTTACTACGATAGTACGAAATTCCGGATTATGCAACTACGTTTTTGTTGCAAAATGTCCACAAAGTAATACAGACACGTGCCTTCATAGATAAAACATTCTTGTTGACAATGGTGGCTGGTGTCAGTTCATGTCTGTGCGGATATACTACGCTCGCGTACGTTAGATGTAAATATTCCCACAGATAATAAACGTTATAATATTTTATGAAAGCGCTGTTACGTGTCTGCCACGTACGATGGCCGCAGATATGAACAAATAAAGTGAACGAAGGTTATTCCATCGAGAAGGCCATTTGATCTTGAAATCAGTCACTTGTGAAAGGAGGACATCATTGCGATTTGATAAGCAGAAATCAGGGCGGAGTTTCTGCATCAATGAAAAATGAAAATATGTAAAAATCTTTATTCAGTATCTTTTACATAGTAACATTACTAATGGTCAGAATCTCCTTTTAGGAGTTTTGGCGGGAACTTGATCGGCGGCGGTTTGCTGCTCCTGTATTATAGTTTAAATAATAGTTTGAAGTGGATTTTGATATGTAAAGATTTTTACATATTTTCATTTTTCATTGATGCAGAAACTCCGCCCTGATTTCTGCTTATCAAATCGCAATGATGTCCTCCTTTCACAAGTGACAGATTTCAAGATCAAATGGCCTTCTCGATGGAATAACCTTCGTTCACTTTATTTGTTCATATCTGCGGCCATCGTACGTGGCAGACACGTAACAGCGCTTTCATAAAATATTATAACGTTTATTATCTGTGGGAATATTTACATCTAACGTACGCGAGCGTAGTATATCCTTCAATGGGGCCCCCATATATCTAAATTAGCAAGCAGACTTAGTTCTGCAGCATATGCTGTAAGAAAGATTAGAAGTCTCACAGATGTTGAGACAGCTAGATTAGTGTATTTTAGTTACTTTCATAGCGTAATGTCTTATGGAATTTTGCTATGGGGTAATGCGACTGATATTGAAGCTATATTTGTTTTGCAAAAGAGAGCCGTTCGGGCTATTTATAACTTAAATTGTAAAGAGTCCCTCAGACAAAAATTTAAAGAAATAAACATATTAACTTTGGCATCGCAATATATTTATGAAAATCTAATGTATGTACATAAAAACATAAATAGCTTTAATAAGAATAAGGATGTGCATTCTTTAAACACTAGGAACAAACATAAGCTTGTAATACCAGTTACTAGACTCCACAGAATAAGTAATTCATTTATGGGGCAATGTATACGCTTTTACAACAAAATCCCAGAACATATTCAAAGTTTATCAATAAACAAGTTTAAAAGTTTTATTAAAGAAAAACTGTACAAAAAGGGTTATTATAATATCAAGGAATACATGAATGAAAATAACCCCTGGGAATAAGGTGATCGCCACCATGCTGGTTCTATTAAAAATCATTTAAAAATTGTATAAATGAAATTATTGTTAAATGAAATATGTTTGAAAAAAAAAGTCCCGCTGGGTTTCTTGCTGGTTCTTCCCAGGACAGAGGTATTTTCCGAACCAGTGGTAAATAAAAAATGACTTTCAATAAGAATTATGTAATAATCGATATTGAATAAAAAATTATTCTATTCTATTCTATTCTATTCTAAAATAGGTGCGATTTTATGTATTAACTGTCTACGCATGTGAACTATTAGTGAAAACGGTGAAACAAGTGCTCTGATGGTGATGGATTCTCAAGATAAGCTGTTTGCATAGGCGCCTTTAGATACCATCGCCAACTGTCAGCTGCCTGCTGGCTCAAGTTGCCGTCAAAATCTCCCAAGGGCTGCACAATGTGACACATCAACATATTGTGAAGCAGTGAACTATGAAGGATAATAATACATAAAGACAAGGCTTGGGGAAATTATAATAAACCGAATAATAATACTCAAGACTTGGCCTAAAGGTCTGGATACCAGGCCATAAACTCCAAAAAAAAGAATCTCCTTTTAAGTATGACACTTGTGTCAATATTGGATAACCTTTTGTTCTGGCTGAATTTGAAACAGTTCTTCCACGCAGTAAATTTTGGTGATCCACTGATGGCTTGATGTATTTAGGAAAGGATATATGGGAATAAGAGAATAATATAATCATAACCAATTTTTCTTATCCCATTTCGCTGGACGGGATTATCTAAATTTCTACCGAACTCATTCCCGAGAACTACTTTGCCTTTATATAACAACCCTTGTTCAGGATACAAAGTCTAGCAAAATGTTACTCCTTGCAGAAATAATTCCTGTATGAGTCTTACAGTAAGATGCAGCGTCTCTGATACATGAATCGGTATAAAATATTTAAGAAAGTTATACCTATCTAATGGAGTACAAATCAAGTTTTATTACAACATTGTACGGAATCTGTAATCTAAGATGGAATAAAAACTATTCTGCTCTATTCTAAATTAGAGTAGCAGAGTAGCAAAATAATAAAAATAGAGAAAATTAAGTATTTTCTCTATTTTTATTATTTTGCTACTTACTAACTACTACTACTAACAACTTCGGCTAAGAATTTTTCTGACGGATACAGAAGCGTTTGAGGATATTGAGTCATATTATCTTGTTCGCTATTTTCCTAAAGACACCTGTCAGTGGCATTTATTATTTCCAACACAACTCAATTTGTTGAATAAAATTTCATCATTATCTTTATCATCACATTACAGCCATCAGATAATAAATCTGCTGCATCATCAGGTGGACTGCATTATAATTACAAAATAATTTAAGAATAAAATACAATGTATTTTTGTCATTTAAGAATATATTTATTACTAGCTGATCCCCGCGACTTCGCCCGCGTGTAATTAAGGGTTTTAATTTTGTCGTGCGGAACCCTAATAATTTTTCTAAAATTTAAGTAGCCTAAGTTACTTCTTATAAATGAGTTATCTACCAGTGAAAGTCCCGTCAAAATCGGTCCAGCTGTTTTGGAGATTAGCCGGAACAAACAGACAGAAAGACAGACAGACAGAAATGTTAAAAATTGTGGTAATGTTATAAGTACCGTTTATAATTTCATATGCAATTAGTAAAAAGCTGATATTTTGACATTACAAACAGACACTTCAATTTTATTTATTTGTATAGATATTAATATTTTGAATATGTATGTATGAGTATTTAGTCATAATAAATATTATAGAAATCGCTGCAGGCCGTAGCGTTCGGAATAATAAAAAAACTGCCGTCACAATACGTGGGCTTCCTTGATAATGAGCATAATGAATTCGCGGTTTGACCGCTGTAACTACTAAAAATAGACCCAATTGGGAAGATCGTAACTGAAGGACTTATTTTCAAATCAGCCTTATAGGGAGTGGTATTTTAAAAATATTAAAATAACTTTTCGAGTTTGATAATAATATCTATCCCGCAAATGAAAAAGTACAGCTAATAGTAGTAGTGCATATAAGTACCGTTTTCTTCATGTTTACCTATTTTTAACAGTTTACAATAACATTACAAAGTTACTAAAGCTTTTAGGTCATGTCCTATGGAGTTGTAACGAATTTTTTACTAATCAGTGAATTTTATTAGTTGGTCGACTATTACTCGTTAACTTCTTAATTCTTCATTATATATAATACCATTGTGTATACTTTTCATATTTCCAAAAACAGCGGTTTAGTTGGTAGAGCAGGGGGAGGGGAGAGCCAGATGACCCTTATGAAAAATACCACTTTAAAGTTAAATAGTTCGCAAACGGACCCCTGAATCGAAAAGGTGTTGTTTGACACCCCCAATGTTTTTGAAAGACCTATCGAACGATACCCCACATAATAGAATAGACAGGTCATCAAATCATCCTCTATTTACTTGTATGGGGAAGTACCCTAATTAAAAATGTTTTTTTAAGATTTTATTTCATAGTTTTCTAGGCGTGATTAATATCTATAACTATGCCAAGTTATAGATTTGTAGCACCTAGGGTCTCTGAGCAAAACTGCGGACGGACGGACGGACATGACGAAACTATAAGGGTTTGTTGTGTAACTACGGAACCCTAAAAATGACAGCCTATATGGCAGGCCTCCTCTCTTTTCTATGGGAACTTAAGGAAAGAAGTTCTCCGCTACCGCTGCCCCAATGCGTGTTGGCAGCCTTTATATATTTTCGAATATTTTTTTAATTTCTCAGACGTATGTATGGGTTTCTTTATTACTTTATTTATCCTTCAACCACTTCAACATTTTCTTAGGTGTCGGCAGGGTTCAAACGTATATAACATACATAAGAAGTAACATACCGTTACTTCCCGCTACATAAATGTACAATTTGTTATATTAAAATGATATTATATTTTTACACTCTAATTCGTTTGTATCTGTATTTATCCAGCAAGTAATCGTAAATAAACTATAAATAACGCAATTGGTTCTCCAACTTCCAACGTTGGATTCTCGCAAGATAAAGCACGTTCTTTACTCTATAAGTTATTATTTATAGAAAATATTTTCTAACTACATGTCTCACTGTGTTTGTAATGTTTTAATTCTAAGTGCATACAAAGGTTTTCTTGAAATTAGAGCAACAGTAGGGACAATTATTTAAATAATAAATTTACACAATTTTTATTGATATTGTCAAGAGTTTTTATATAATATTCTCAAGAGAATAATATCTTCTTATTATTTTTCAGAAGCCCGTAAAAGTTGTATAAAGTGGTAGAGCCACGCGGCAGCTTTTGCTGTCGCACGGATGGGCCGGCTTGAACCGGGATGGTACCACGACCTCATAGAATGCCAGTGTGAAATAAAGGTTTACCTCTGCGTTTTGTTTGGTGAGTGCAGGTGGCCGGAAACCCAATTCCCCGCCTCCCATCAATATGGTAGCGGAATTAAACGAAAGACTACCCCAGGAGGATACCCCCCCCCCCCCTGGAGAATCCCTCGCTGAAAATCCACGACATAGCTACTCCAGTCCTGAGCGTAGGTGCTCAGGTTGCTCCGTGTATTCTGGGGAGGGGGGGGGGGGGCAAAATTCCGTTCGCGACTAATACTGCACAGGGCAAGCGGAGCAATAAGACCAAAGCGACCCCTGTCACGCTATCCGTGAATTTTCGCAATATCAGGGGACTTCATTCCAACTTTAGCGCTGCCCACTACCATCTATAGACAGCGAAGCCGGTCTTGCTCTTTTTAACCGAGACTCATGTGTCCTCTTAGGCTGATACTTCATATCTCTCCTACCCGGGGTATAAATTAGAACATTGCTTTGTGCCCCGCGCTGTAGTTTGCGTATACGTCAGAGAGGACATCTGTTTTTGATGCCTCGGCAGTTTTGAAGGTCCATCCTATGGCTGCGCGTAGACAGCGATGACCATCCGCGCGTCTATGAGTACTTTTATAGGTCCTATAGCGGTAATTCTGAAACAGACTGACTCATCGACCACGTCCAAATGGCTGCAGATTCCTTGTTACAGCAGATCCCATCCACAGAGATCGTAATCCTTGGCTATTTTAACGCCCACCACGCCGAATGGCTCGGTTCACGTTCACCCTATCATGCGGAGTGATCTGTTTATGACTTTGCTTTGGCATATGGTCTAACACAGCTGATTACTTTACCTACGCGGATTACAGGTGTGAAGGATAATGCACCTTCCTTGTTGGACCTTCTGCGATGAGAATTCGGACGGATATTAGGTTTCCGTCGACGGTCCTTTAGGCCCGTTGGACCATTGTCTTGTCCGGAGAGTTGTGCCACTTACACTAACGTCGCGTTTGCTTACTGCAGGTTGCCGCAGTATTTGACACTATAGGATAGCCGATTCGGATAGGATGTTTCTCGCCGGAAGATCCCAGCGTTGTTGCTGAATATGTTGCTGATCCGGTACTTCAGGGTATGGAACTTTTTATTGCATCCTCTGTGGTGCTCATTGGAGGCAGATTCTAGCCATGGTTTTGTTGCTCCTGTAAAATAGCATCACGTTAAAAGCAGTAGTGCTACCGGGCTTGGACTGACGCATCAACGTCTCGGGATGCAAACACCAGCGCTCTTAAGAAGAAGTATAATTCCGCTTAAAGGTCCTTAAAAAAGTCATTGCCAAGGCAAGGTCTGAGTACATCGGCAGAATTGGCGAGAAGCTAGTTCACCTTCCTTTGGAAACCCGTGCATTCCGGTCTCTCGCTAAGGCTGTCCAAGGGAACTTCTGTTAGCCATCTCTTCCATCTATGCACAGAGAGGACGACTCACTGGCCCATGCCGCAAAGGAGAAAGCCGGTCTGTTAAGCTCTCTCCAATTCGAATCTAGATTACGGGGAGAACACACCGCCGACCATCCCGTGGTGTGTGTTCCATACCAGATGTGCGGAATACACAGCGCTTGGTTCGCAAAGTACTCTTCTCAGCTTTGGTCAACCCGATCCCTAAAAAAGGCGACCGCTCAGACCCGTCCAGCTCTAGGCCTATCGCAATCACCTCGTTGTTCTTCAAAATAATGGAGTCTATTATAAACTGTCAGCTCATGAGGTACCCTGAAGATCACCAGCTGATTAGTGACCGCCAATACGGTTTTCGCCGGGGTCGATCAGCTGGTGAGTTTCTGGTCTACCTGACTCATAGATGGGCGGAGGCAGTGGACTCCAAGGAGGAAGCATTGGCCGTTAATTTGGACATAGCGAAGACCTTCGATCGGGTCTGGCACAAAGCGCTTCTTTCGGAGCTCCCTTCCTATGGCTTTCCCGAGAAATTGTGCAATTGAATCACCAGTTTCCTTGCTGTTCGGAACATCAAGGTCGTAGAAGACGGTGCATGCTCTGATTACAAGCCTAAAAACGCTAATGTTCCACAAGTCTGCGTGCTATCACCAAAGCTGTTTCTTTTGCATATCAATGATATGTTGCATGCTGGTAACATTCATTGCTATGCAGACGACAGCACTGGTGATGCCTTATACACCGGCCGTGCCAAAATTTCTCGGGCAAACGTCGCCGAGTACCGGGACAAACTTGTGTTTGAATTCTAGTCTTTGCTGAACAAACTCTCATTGGATTGGGGGTGACTAAATCTAGTACAGTTCAATCCTCAGAAGACACAAGTTTGCGCATTTACTGCTAAAAAGGACCCCTTTGTCGTATTTCCTCAGTTTCAAGGCACTCCCCTTGCTGCTACAGCTAGCATCGGAATCCTCGGCGTCGACATATCGAATAGTGTGCAGTTTCGTAGTCACTTGGAAGGGTAGGTTGAATTGGCCTCTAAAAAGCTTGACATGCTCAGCAGAGCAAGACAGTATTTCATGCCGGCACATCGCTTGCAACTTTACAAAGCGCAAGTTCGGCCTCACATGGAATACTGTTCTCATCTCTGGGCCGGGGCACCTCAGTGCCAGCTCCTTCCACTTGACTGCATCCAGCGCAGAGCGGTTTGAATCGTCGAAGACAGTTCTTTCTGATCAGCTCGATACACTGACACTACATAGGAATGTTCTATCACTTTGCATTTTCTATTGAATGTACCACGGGGAGGGCTCTGAGGAATTGTTTGGTTTAATTCCAGCCACCAAATTTTACGAAAGCACTTTGCATCAAAATTCACGATACCATCCTCACCATCTGAATGCTTGGCGGTCCACGACTGTGCTTATTACTAGGAGTGCTCTACCTCGTACAACTTCTCTATGTAATTGTTTACCACCAGCGATTTTTTCAGACTTAGGGACCTTCAAGAAAAAAACTTACACTTTTCATAAAGGCCGGCAACCAATTCAAAAGACGGATAATGGGCACCAGCAATTTCTCATTTTATGCCTGCCACTTGGTGAATTCTAGATGAGACACATGATCAGCAGTCACGCTTGCGATCACTAGACCAACGAGACAGTCAAAATTTTTTGTGGACACGATCATGAGAACGTAATCAATACAAAATCACTATGCAAGGGGGACCTCTAAAATTCATTAAATTACGTTTCAAAGTGGCAACTTTGTACCGGCAGCTGGTTTTATTTTACAAAAAAATAATAACTGGAAACATTAACCGTTAAATTATTATCTATCACATTTTAATTTAACAAGTTTTAATCCGTTCATTTTGTCCATTTCTATGATGATTAATAAAGTGTAAGTTAATAACATGAGTTAAGATGTCTGAATAAATAATGAAAAATACGAAAGTACTTTCCATTATTCTATTACAGCCTATTAAAGTCACTGCTGAACATAGGCCCCTTCCTTAAATTATCACAGAGGAGAGGATTTTAACATAGTTGCCATGTTTGGCAGGTGGGTTGGCAATCAAGTGTATTAATGTAGATAAATTTTGTAATTGCTACCCGAAGGCATTTTAGCGTACATTCTTTTTTAGCTTCTTTTTTCACAATATACAAGTGTAAGAAATATAAATGTAAAGCTACAGGAAAAGGCTTTAATACCACTTCTAACGTAAGAAACTGTTCCACTTCTCATGTTAGAAATTATTCTCAAAAGTATTTAAATAAAAGAACACCACTCGGTAGCAAACCCTGCTTACTATCAGGACCCCAATTACATGATAACACCAAAGTATGCAAACCAACAGCATCACTACCCATCTCAATGTAACACAGGGCAGCCTCTCAGCAACACGACCTTCCTTGCCTACACTAGTAGAATACCCCAACGGGCATAGTAACGATAGATATACTCGTAGAATTACAAACTGATTCTCTTAGTCGGCTGCGTGTTACTTTATACTGCTAAAATAAGTGGGAGATTACCATTCTACCTTCACTTGTTCATATTTTCTTTTATTTTTTTACCCTCATTCCCTACACGGCCTCTCCTGACAGGAGTCCGTCCTCGAGCTCCCTTTAATTTTAATTATCAGTCTTCATTAACGGCATGGGGGATGCAGACATAGTGTCAATCACAGTCAGAGTGTCAGAGTAAGTCATAGGCACTACGTTCACATAACTGAACACAAGTGGTAAAATTAAAATTTTTGTTAAAATTCAACTATTAATAAATACGAATTATTAATAATAACTAAACAAACTGCTGGCCAGATCTTGATCAAATTTATATGAGACCACACGATAAGCACCAGCTTAGAACCATTAACATCGGTCACCTAGAAAAAAGTTCTGAGGAACACATAAAAAAATCCTTTTTGAAGTCTGTTAAAAATAACTGTTTAAGTCACTGTTCGCATAAATTAACAAAATAACGATGCACCATAACTTAACAGTTAACTTAGGTAACTTAACAAAATAATAACTCATTAAGTCATAGGCACCACGTTAGCGTAACTTAACATCTACTTAAGTCATAGGCACGACGTTAGCATAACTTAACATCTACTTAAGTCATAGGCACGACGTTAGCATAACTTAACATCTACTTAAGTCATAAGCACGACGTTAGCATAACTTAACATCTACTTAAGTCATAGGCACGACGTTAGCATAAGTTAACATCTACTTAAGTCATAGGCACGACGTTAGCATAAATTAACATCTACTTAAGTCATAGGCACGACGTTAGCTTGTCCGCCTTCTACTTTTGAGAAAGAGGCACAACGTTAGCGTATCTCAATATTACTCTTTCAGAAAGGAAGCACTACGTAGCTATTTCTGACACGTGTGTAACTACTAACCCTCAAAGTAAGCATGGGGCAAGCACACACCTCGTGTGGAGGCTAAATATGTAACGTTACTGGTTTCATGTAACTTTCCTGTCTCGGCCATTTCTGACCAAACTTTTTTCATAAAGTCTTGTTTTCAAATCTTTACCAATTGTTATTCAACAGCAGACAATGAGTGAGCTCTTGAATACATTTCATACAGACTAAACTTGCACATTTTTTTCTGAGTAATACTGCGCATACGGCACAGATCGTACTCTACACTGAAGACACAGCCCAACCAGCTAAACGCTCTCCAGCAAACTGTCACGCTGCACCAGCGCCAGAGAGCTGTTCCGGCGCACCAGCGTCAGCGAGCTGTTTCGGCGCACCAGCGCCAGCGAGCTGTTCCGGCGCACCAGCGCCAGCGAGCTGTTCCGGCGCACCAGCGCCAGCGAGCTGTTACGGCACACCAGCGCCAGCGAGCTGTTCTGGCGCACCAGCGCCAGCGAGCTGGTCCGGCGCACCAGCGCCATCGAGCTGTTCCGTCGCACCAGCGCCAGCGAGCTGTCTCGGCGCATCAGCGCCAGCGAGCTGTCTCGGCGCACCAGCGCCAGCGAGCTGTCTCGGCGCACCAGCGCCAGCGAGCTATCTCGGCGCACTCGCACTAGCGAGCTGTCTCGGCGCACTCGCACTAGCGAGCTGTCTCGGCGCACTCGCACTAGCGAGCTGTCTCGGCGCACTCGCACTAGCGAGCTGTCTCGGCGCACTCGCACTAGCGAGCTGTCTCGGCGCACTCGCACTAGCGAGCTGTCTCGGCGCACTCGTACTAGCGAGCTGTCTTGGCGCACCCGCACTAGCGAGCTGTCTAGGCGCACTCGCACTAGCGAGCTGTCACGGTGCTCCAGCGCCAGCAAGTCGCTGCGCTGCACCAGCCCCAGCAAGCCGCTGCGCTGCATCAGCGCCAGCAGGCCGCTACGCTGCATCAGTGCCAGCAGACCGCTGCGTTGCATCAGCACCAGCAGGCCGCTGCGCTGCATCAGCGTCAGCAAGCCGCTGCGCTGCACTTGCGCCAGCAAGCTGCCGTGCTACACTCGCACCAGCGAGCTGTCCAAACTTCAAAATTGTAGGCATAGGCACCAAGTAAGCATACTTCACAGTGGCTGTAAACATAAGCACAAAGTTAGCGTTAACTAGTACCTGAAACCTGTTTCATATTGGATTTTACTCAAAGTAGTTTTAATGTAAAATTTGAAGTACACAACAGTAAAAGCAAAGGACATTGAAACAGCTACGTCAGATAAGCATGTACTCAAGTATATCCAACACAGGTCTCGCAAAATAGGTATTCAATATAATCGAAGATTAAAACAGATGTAAAAAGTTTTAAATGCATGAAACAAATAAATAATCTGCGTTGCAAAATTAAAAATTAAAACAAATAAAGGTAAATGTATTGCGAACCATACAATTCGAGGCTTCGAAAGTTCATCACACATTCTCTTAAGAAACGGCAACTGTGTTGACATGGCACTCTCAAACCTATAATAAACCTATATATAATAAATGTGTGCAATACACATTACAAAAACGGCAGCTATGTGGAGAGACTGATCCCACCACATATTCCAAAGGGAAGTAGGCAACTGCGCAAGATCTACGCATTACCAAAGGCAACTGCATGCAGAGGCGTAGGCCACTACACACATTTCAAATATAAAAATCAACTGTATGCAAATATCACACATTGTAAATATAAAAAAGGCAACTGTCTAAAATATCATACACTGCAAATGACATCACACAAATTGCAATAGTCATTAAGTCGTCTCGATCAGATAGATATCCGCGTGACATGGCTCACCACTCACCAGCTGAGCAAGCGTCAGATGTCTATTTACCGCGCCAAATCATCATGTGGTCGGCAGAAGCCCGAGGCGTACCGCCCGCAATATCCGCCAAGACACAGCAGGTTGCAGCGGCGTAGCGTCAATCATACCAAGGCTCGGCCACGACAATGTCCAAATGGCTGTCGACTATTTGGAGTAAACTGTAACACTTATCAACACATCAGAACACAAACAGGTTATTTATTTTTCAATTCATAGCACGTTAAAGTTAATCCTTTGTTTGATATGTCGCTTAAACAATTCGAAATATATAATTATTATTATATATTTCCTATCATAATTTAAAATGTATGGGCTACATTATTTCGTGGGCTACATATTTCCATATCATTTCACAAAAAGTGAAAACTAGAAATTCATCAATTACAACAAAACTCGAACAAGTTAAGTGTTCACTGGATATAAACTAAAACTCATTTAGTAACACCTCTTTTCAATATTTCTTTCAACATTTGTTAACATATTTGGGTACGCTAAGAAACAATGAAAGTCCGCGCGGGTACTTTTAATATAAATCGAACAAAAAGATTTAAATTTTAGCTTAATACATTTCACTTTATACTTTTACTTCACACTTTAATTATACACCAATGTCGAAAATAGGACAGAAAATTTTATTACGACATTTAACATAAAAGCAAAGGCATCAACGTAAGGCGCATTATAGTCTTTCACAAATGTAATAACCCTCACACTATTCAAAGAGTATCTGGATGGTGGCAGGGATCTTTATCCCACTTCTGATGTAAGAAATTTTAATGTAAAGCTACAGGAAAAGGCTTTAATACCACTTCTGACGTAAGAAATTGTTCCACTTCTGATGTTAAGAAATTATTCTCAAAAGTATTTAAATAAAAGAACACCACTCGGTAACAAACCCTGCTTACTATCAGGACTCCAATTACACGATAACAACAAAGTACGCAAACCAACAGCATCACTACCCATCTCAATAGTATAATAGTAATAGTAACAATAGATAGACTCGTAGAATTACAAACTGTTTCTCTTAGTCGGCTGCGTGATACTTTATACTGCTAAAATAAGTGGGAGATTACCATTCTACCTTAATTTGTTCATATTTTCTTTTTTTTTACCCTCATTCCCCACACAAGTATAAAAAGTAACTGTTTGTATATTAACGGTAGACCCACACTGCTTAATCTTTCAACTCAACCAAACTCAGTCGCTCGGTATCATACCACGCGTGTAACCGGACTTTGATTCCGCTGACATCAGTATTTGTTGATCGCAATTTTAAGTGCTAATTTACCTGTTTTGTCGTGGCATGAAAATTTTCTGACGTGACAACGCGTTTGGGCCTTCTTTGTTTAAAGTTGGCTGCAGGCTGCAGATTAATGACTTTTCCTTCTGGAGCGAGGCATTACATCTGTCGTGATGCGACAATTAAAAAAAAGAGAACCTAACCTAAGAACAACAAAACAACAAAAGTAGAACAAGAAAATAATATATTTAAATATTTAAAAGGTATTTACAATTTTATATAAAAAATGAAATATGATGATGATGATGGATGACGTGAAATTACAATTAGTTAAAAAAAAATAAAGATATGACAATATTATAGTGGAGCCTAAAGGTCGAAGTGACACACGCTGCGCTTGTAGAAGTAGGCACACGCGGAGCTTGTTGTTTCTTGGCGGCGACGGCACGCAGCGCCTGGACTGGGCACACGCAGCGTCCGGAGCCGGCGCACGTAGCGCCTGGAGTAGGTGCACTCAGCGCCTGGAGCAAGCAGTCGCAGCGCCCAAAGGTAGCGCGGGCACTAGCAGGTGAAGGCGCAGACGACGACTCCAGATGAATGTATAGGCTTGTAGGATCCCGGAGTAGTGCGGCTCCGCGCTTGAAGTAGGCTACACCGACTGCTTCAGATGTAGATAGAGGCCTGCAGGATCCCGGAGCAGTGTGGCCCCGCGCTTGAAGTAGACTACGCCGACGACATCAGATGTAGATGGAGGCTTGCAGGATCCCGGGGCAGTGTAGTCCCGGGATAAGGCCTTTAGTAGATGCTTCACGTTTGAAAACTGAAGCGAGACTCTCTGTATTCTCCGATGGTTCGGCTTTTATACCTTTTTAGAGAGAACGAGAAATTATTTAAATTAAAAGGAAATTTTTGGTAAATGACCTAGAGCAAAAGAGTATTTATGTGGAAATATCGAGATAAAACATCATACCGGTAACGAATATGAATAAAAATTGCCATGACAACGAAATAAATAACGGTTGTCAAAAATATAAATTTTTGGTTTTAGGCATATAATTGAAAAACAGTAACATTTAAGTAAGAAATGAGATATTATTGATATAGGAAAAAAATAGTGCAGCAGCGCGCACAAAACCCGAAATTGCAGAGTTACGGAGAACTATATAAAAGATCGAAAAAGGTAAGACTCGATTGACAGCGATTTAGAAAGTGCTGATAGCGTGAAAATACGAAGTAAAAATGATTTGTTATTGTGTAAAAACGTTACAGGATCCTATGGAAATAAAGGTGATGCAAAATATAAATGCAGAAAATCAAAAATAGAATGGAAAAATAGTGTAAAATGATATGTAAGTAGCATAACTGATAGCGTGAAAAGTGATGCAAAATATGAATGCAGAAAATCAAAAACAGAATGGAAAAATAGTGTAAAATGATATGTAAGTAGCATAACACTACATCTTAGTGCTCACGCATCTGCATTTTGATTCTTTATTGGGGATAAGTGTAAATGTCTATGGACCACAGCAGCCACTTACCATCAGGGGGACTGTGTGCTCGTTTGTTACCCTATGCTATAAAAAAAAGGTGTCTATGCCCTGAAGCAGCCACTTACCATCAGGTGGACCGTAAGTTCGTTTGTAACTTCAGTTGGAAGTATAATAATCTTTGCAAAGCAGTGGGACTTAGGTATATAGGCGTTTAATTTACTTAATTTACTATAACACATATACCTAGTATTAATTTTACACTTCTTCTTTAAATGTAGCGTTAACTGCGTGACTAAATTAACTTTTCTTGTATAAAACATACAATAATTAAAACGTATCGCTATCATCACACGTACAACATGTCACAAGTTCACTTCTGATCAAAGGTCTCCCCAAGGAATGCCACAAAGCGTGGTTCTGAGGCACCCAACCATTGACTTTCTGCATCATTTACCAGGTTGTCGCTCCTAGTGGCGCCGCCCTACACTTCTTTCACCGGTATAAGGCTGCCAATCGATAACCGTTCTTCTCCATGGGTTGTCGGTTCTTCGAGCTTTGTGTTCAGCCCATTGCCACATCAGTTTATTGATACGTTGGGCTATGACGTTTGCGATTGTCCTATTGCGGATAACTTCATTCTATCACGCAGAAAAAAGCAAATTCCTCTCGAAAGTACGCATTAAATGACTTCTTCAATACAAGACCACCTCTCAGATCCAAATGTCATCTCTGACAATACGCACTGGTTGTACACTCTTGTTTTCAAGTTGACAAAACAAATGCATAAAAATAATATATTTTTCAAATCGGTGTTACTTACTCATTATTGTAATTTTACTATTTCTCTCCTTCTCTTTTTTATGATTTCTTTCTCGTCTATTTAAAATGAACGTTTAAGAATGTAGAAAATAATAGATAAATAAATTCAAAATTTATTGTCATTATAATGTACAGTAGAGTATTTAACAAAAATATGATAATGATTTCGCCATCTTTCATGGATCCTCCATGCATTTTTGAAAATACGCAGTGATTCATTTATGGAATGACTCTTTACGTTGGAATTGGTCAGCGATAGCACATACATGCACTGGTGAGGTTACTTACATCTCACTCATCACGTCTAAAGGATCTGCGAACAGGTGACATTGACAATTGAAGGTTAGTAAAAATATAATAATAAAGCCATAAGCAGTAAGAGATTATGCACTTAATTGATTGTTTTGTATTACAAATTTTATATAACAAAGAATATTTTTTTTCCACTTCTAACATTATATATAAATAACTATTAATAAAGAAAACCATCATCAAGCAATTTGAAACAAATTAACAAAGTAAATGAAGACGTGGAATGCTTTTTGGAGTGAAAATGAAGTTTTCAAATATCTCCCAAGAGAATTAAATCTTTACTACGTTTAAACAGACAGCTCAAGAATTGTATTGTTTTTGTTTTGATTAGTGAAAAACATACCAAGTAGATGTCGTTCAATTTAAAACTACACATTCCGATCCTTGCATTTTTTTGGTAGATTTTATCACTTTTTATCATGTCAAATATTTAAAAAAATATAATCTAGTAAAACACAGTGATATGTAACGGTAAATGTGACAAAATCTACCAATAATAAAAGTGACAAAATCTAGCAATAATAGTAAGTGCATGCGGGAGACATCGGATATTTCTTAAAAATAAAATACATAATGGACTATTAGCTGCTCCGGCTTACCTGGAGTAAGTGTTGTTAAAGCCGTGTATCGATTATGCGCTCATGACGCGCGCGCCTTGAATGACCGCGCCGATCATTGAATTCTGCGGAACGCGTTCCAAATGTTCGAAGTACATCAAACAAGCGCGTCTAGTGCGCGCGGCAGCCGTTCCAGTGTTTGACCGTTCAACATTGATATCGGTCGTATAGGAGCAGCTGCCGCTTTTATAGTTCTCTCCATCAATCTTCTCTGAGCGCTTTATTATGATATAAGTGGTAAAATTTAAAAAAAATTGTACATACGACTTCAATATAAATAACTTATTGTTGATTTTTAAAAAACCGCACGACCAAGTACAAGTAAAATTTCAATAGGACCACCTGATAATGATATCCCTTGAAACAAAAAAGAATTTTCCAAATTGGTTCAGGCTTCGTCAAGCAATCGGTGAACATACGTAAAAAAAACCGCGTATAGAACATTGGCGCGCGCTCCAGCTGCGCGAAATGGGTAACCGCCTTGAAGCGCGCGCCAAATTGTTCGTTGGAGCGCTCGAACGTGGAGCTGGCCGCTCCATCTGGGGTCGGTTTTTTACCGCTCATCAAAGTAGTTTAAGTTTTGACGCGCGCGCCAGTTGGGACGTAGTTTAAAAGATCTGATGTGGAATAGCAAAAATCGTTTTTATCATAATAAAGCGCTCAGAGAAGGTGCATAGAACTATGAAAGCGGCAGCTGCTCGTACACAATCAAAATCCGTGTTGAATGGTCAAACACTGGAGCGGCTGCCGCGCGCGCCAGGAACGCTTAGTTTATACACTTCGAACATTTGGAGCGCGTTCCGGCGAGCACACTGGTCGGAGCGATCATTCATGGTGCGCGAGCCAGGAGCGCGAAATCGATACGCGGCTATAGTTATCCATAACTCGGAACGCAACGAACACACGAATGATGAAAACAACTAAATGTAATTAGTATTTCAGAAATAATTATATTCAATAAAAGTGAAAAATTAGAAAATATTTTCGACATAAAAGCTTCTGAAGATGGGGCGCTTTAATTCGTCTTACATTATATTATAATAAAAACTTAAGTTTAAATTCAAATAAAAAGTTATTACCATTTTCCGACATTCTCCTTTATTTTATTGAAGGTTTTGTTAACGTTTTTATTCTTCTTTATTGAACATTACTATCGTTTGAGCCTAAATTAGTTTTACTTTAGCAAATCTTTATAAATGAATTTAAGCCGTAAGAATATGCGCCTGCCAAGACAGCTTCTAAAAACTAATGTTGTAACCCCTTTGTGCGTGGATCTATTTTCCTGCTTCGGTGTTATTCTTTTATCTGGTTGCTAAACTGCAATACCTTTTATTGAATAGTTTGTTTTTAAATAGTCAATAAAATAGTTGAGATCTGAAACGGCGCCAAGTTCCAAGCTGTTGCTTAAATCATAGGGTCCATAGGAATGTACTGCAACATTCTTGAGACTGCTATGGTGTTTGGTGCCGTTTAGACTTCAGCTATTTTACCATCGAAGCCGACAACCCCGAACGTCGTTTATAGTGAACTTGACTCCCTTTTCACATTTATGTTTGTGTTACTTAATGCAGCTAATTTGGAAGGTTCTTGTGTAATGTTATTTGAAGAATATACAACAATTTGACGGTTTGGTTTGGTTTGGAAAGCCTAAAGCTTTGATTTTTAGGTGATATTTGAAATCTCAAAAAATCATTGCGCGAAAATTGAATTATTTAGCTCGTAAAGAATGTGGAGAGAAATTTAAATTTTTTAGCTAGTGTCTCATACAAATAAACTTTTTATACGTGGTCTAGCGTATTTAGGTAGAGGTTTTTTAATTATGATATTTAAAAGTTGACAGTTGTCTAACTTGTTTATTTCAGGTTTTTAGTTTTAGGAAATGAAGCGATATTGGTAGGCTATTTAAAATAGTATCAGTATTAAAGTAAACGTTAAAAATAAATTATTTTAATTGAAGTTCACAAAAGTCAGAAATATGAATTAAAAAAAAACAGACGTGAGATATTCCCACCAAATTCAAATTTTAAAAATATGAGCGTGAGTTATAAAGCACAAGTCTCTTCGTTTAATAATTTACCAAGCTTTATGCCATGTCCATAAGGTGACGATTGTGTATTTATTTATATACACATACAAATTTGTGTGTTTCTGATATGTTTCCTTAGCGTTGTAATTCTTTACTCTTTTTATTTCTATGTGCTAAATTAGGCGGACTAATTGTATACCCTAATAATAATTGCAGCATTTATGTATGTCATTGTGGCTTCTCGAAATTAGCTTGGTAGATAATTAGTTATCAGCATTGTGTATAATAAATTTAAAGGCATTTATGAAATTATCCTCCTTTTATTTTCATTAACTATTTTTTTATCATTTTGACAAGATTTTGGCATTTTACAAAAAAAGTAAATAAAAACAAAATAGTTTTTAAAGCAAATATATTATATTTATATTATATATTATATCATAATATGTAATATAAATAATAATGAAAAAAAAAAACAAAACTCAAATCTATTTGTGTAAATATACAATCCTACTATCTGCATTCTGCAGTATATTTTCAAGAACGCAGCTCATCTACAATTACACGCTTTTGTATAATGTTATACGTTTAGGTACTTAGAAAAAATTGTGTAGTTTTAGCCTAAAATAAAGTTCTATATTTAGAAACCTCTAGCGTAATATTTCTACAGGAGACGTTTTTATTCAATATTTTCTATTATTCTATATATAAATGATGTCCTAAGAAACCAAAAATGAATAAATTACGTTGTGATGACATTTTAAAACAAGCTTAAAATTTGTTTAAGTTGGGATAGTGGTGAAGTTTACAGAATTAAAATTAGGTTTTAATTATTAAAGCTTTAAACTGAAGAAATTGTCAATTTACTCGTCTTCAAAACAATCAACGAAAAAAATTCTAGGAAAACGAAGACGCGGGAACCGCTAATACGCAATATAATATCCGTAAGCGCTTGGCAAAATATTAATATTTTGTGTTAAGTAAATTCTTAAGTCATTCACATTTTATTAACATACATAACATGTTATTGAAATTTTCTCATAAAATAAGATTTGCCTATGTGATATTTGATAACATATTCATTAAAATACTTAACGTTATACATATTATGTTATTAATAAATATGTCAAATCGTTCATAATATGTGTCACTTATGGTGTTCCAGTATTGCAAAGAGTATAATATAATGAGTTCCTCCCATATCTATTTTTTGTACAGCTCAATTTGGATTCACATTGTAATTGTTAAAATGACAAGTAGATCATTTTCATGTGTGATTTTGGCGTTATGGTCAACGCTTAATTTTTGTTATTGTCAGGTTAAGAACTCATGGAGATATATTTACTGGTGCCCATGGGTTAGCGGGACCGCTATCCAGGTAGAATACAAGAAATGTAGGATAGGATAAGATTTTAGTATAATATATTAAAAAAAAGCAGTTCTGGACTTGACAGCCTCTTAGGGGTATGTGCAATTATCAAACTGCATTTTTAGCTGCATTTTTCCAGACATATGGAAAGAAGCAGATGTCATCGGTATTCACAAGCCGAACAAACCTAGCTCTAGGTATATAGAAACCCAGCAGTCTCCTCAGTGCTGTGAAAAAATCTATGAGCGCATCATCCTCAGCCGACTGAAGGATGTAATACTAGACAAAAACCTATGAGCAGCTATTCCCAATGAGCAGTTTGGGTTTTGAACCAAACACTCTTGTGTCCAACAGGTGCACAGCCTGACGGAGCACACATCATCTCACATTATGCCATAACGTTGAAAAGGCGCACGATATATACTGGTGCTCTGTTTTCCGATATAGCTAAAGCTTCAGACATACTTTGGCGTGAGTTGGTTTATAAACTTCTCCATATACGTGTAGTTTGGTGCTCTCCCTGACTCTCTACTCACTCTATGTGAGCGATAACCCGGTTTTACCAGATACGAATCTTGCACTTTATGCAGATGATACCAATCTATTCATCAGACTGCAACCTTCTTAGAAATTGTAACCGACTCTAAGATACAGTCAACGTGTTTTCTAAATAATGTTTAACATGAAAGCTCGCTTTAGAAACACTACTTTGACTCAAGTGACACAAGTGATACAATATTCCTCTATAATAGCCCAATTTCTTGGGTTACAGAGGTGAAATACCTGGGGGTAACACTAATTTGAAAAGCTTCACTCATCATATTAAAGCTGTCAAAAATAAAGCGTTGTGTGTGTACATTGGCTTTTCTCTCTTACTAATAAGCACAGTAAGATGTCCTTAAGACACAAACTGCATATTTGAAAAAATCTGCGTATATCTTATTATGCTACGCGGGTGTATTCTTTACGCACATCCCTGCAAAAACGTTTAGTCTTTTAGAAGTGAGAAACTTCAAGTTATTGAAAATAATCGAAAATAAATCCAAAAAATAAAATAATAAGAGCTGCTTTTTATGTGGGAAACGTGGATTCTATGGCGATCTCGATATACCCACAATCCAATCCTAGATCAGAGATGGAAGCTGCTCCCACCAAAAGACGTCCAAAGAATGATGAGATCGCCATCCAAAATACTTTAATCCCTACCCCACACCCCCTCTACCGTAAATAGAATCTGATCCACTAAACTAAACGCACAAACACATTCAAACAGTATAAAATACTAGCGCAAACCGAGGCCACAGATTTACTCTTCTTAGGGGCCCTTGAATCACCCTATCTTGAGGAGCCTCACTGTAATAGCAGGGGCTGGGTTAGTTTGCGACTGCAATAGGCGTCGCGTCCCCTTTGGAAGAAACAGCACACAGCACACTCAATAGCTCGTCAGTCTTCGCTTACGAATCTATTTCGATCAAGTTTTAAAGGCCGCAGGGCCAACAAATACCTGTTTAGAAAAAAAGGACTTGGGTACATATCTCTCCATGAGTTTTTTGCTTAATAATTCGTTTATGTGTTGAAAATAAAAATCACGCTCAACAAGTCAAGCTATCGCAAGACGAACGACGACAAATTAATGTACGGCAATTTAAATCGTAGTTAATAATATGGTAATCAGCACAATGTTATAAAAATGGGACTTTACCATAATATGAAAAGGTTCACCAAAACACAACAATCTTTCTTTTACTCAAAATAATATTGATTATTTACCGCGGGCAAAGTTTCACGTTGATAGTTACAACTTTACCTGTGATTTTACAAGCGATTATTTTTTTTTAATATAAAAAAGTGTTTAATTTAACAACGCATAAGGAAAATTCTTTCATATTATTTATTTGACAGTTTCTTTTTTGACGTTTTAAAATTCAAATATAACAACAAATAATTATTTTATTGGATTTTTTTTTTCTGGATGTGGAAAGTAAAAAAAAAATATATAAAATAGATGAATAATCCTTCTTTGTCTAAGCAAATGAATTAGTCACCGTAGAATATATTTGTAACATGTCGTATTATCGACAGTGGTGTGTGTTTCTTACAGTAATATTCGAAAATTAGGTTAAGGTGCGATAGTATAACGATTCCTTGCCTATAACAGAGATCCTAAAGACCTCTGTTATAGACAAGGAACCGTTATAATTTCGTTCTGTACGTCAGCTGTAATGGCTCACAGCATCATAACATTATACTCTTTTGATACCTACATATATTATTTTATTATGTGCGAGTAGCTATACAGGTCTAGACCGAGGCCAGTATCACTGCGATCTTAAAGATCTATTGTGATCGCTGCTATGGCTATAGTTCACTGCTAAGACCTACGTCTTCATTGAATAGAAGGAGTTGCTTAGCTGTGAGCAATTTCACTTCTTCTGGGCGGAGTACATAGTTTCCCAGATGAGTGTTACGTTTGTAAGGGTCCGCAATCAGATAGGATGTGCAGAGGCGTTTCTTCCGTTAAGGAACAGAACTGGCACATCCTTGAGTTGCTTAGTCCCAGGATGGACAAGTGCTTTTTAAGACAACAATGTCTAGCCAGGGCTCTTGCCAGTATGCGCAATTTATTTTTACAAAATCCCAGGGCTTATGAAGCAAATTTACGATCAAAAGCCCAGATTGAGGAATTAGATTGTTTTAAGCCAGGTGTATCAGACAAGATCTTAAGTGATTACTTTATTACTTGACTTATTGTGACAGAGAGTCTCAAGGGTCAATCTGGTTAGGTTTCTGGCTAGGCAGTCCGTGAAAGCTTTATGGATACCTACGGTTACTGCCTCCGTTGGACTCCAGATATTCAATCGCATTGATGCTTTTAGGAATCGTTTCCAAATTCCTTCTAAGGCTTTTTTTACGTGTTAGAGCTATGCTGCAGCGATATTAGTACTATAGTTGTGGAAAGAATTGATCAGCTTGACCTGGGTAGCACCACACTCTCACAAGATACCAGCGTAAATTAGCAGCTTAACGCTGCTGTGTTTCGTATGGTGAGTGAAGAGAACCGGAGACCCTTTTTACTAGAAAAGAGGCATTCCATCTTAGTCCTTACGCGTGAAGACGCATCTGCATTTTGATTCTTTATTGAGGATAGATGTAGATGTCTATGGGTCACAGCAACCACTTACCATCAGGTGGACTGTATGCTCGTTTGTCACACTATACTATATAAAAAAGGCTATCTCTTTAAATTCCTCAGGAGGTCGCTTTTGGATCCCTAAAAGCAACACTTTCATGAGCTGGTGATGCTCCAATCACGATTGTTTGTGATCAGACATCGAGTTTTCACTACTAACATGCCAGTCAGTTTTAAAAAATATGTTAAGTTATCTGCCCGGATATGTAATTGGTAGCAAAGGTTATATCTAACAGATCTGGCTTGCACGCGTTACTAAGGTTGGTGTACAACCTAAGTTTAGGCTTACCAGGCGATTAGATATGAGAAAGTCATATAAGTCATAAGTAACTCACCTCTTTCGTTCATGTTAGTGCTTCTCCAAGCTGTGTGGTGAGCATTAGGATCACATCCCACCACAAGTTCGGCGATTTGTTTTCGGGCGAACTTCGCCACTCGCTTTAACTCGATGGCAGGATCTGGGTACTCTTCGGGAAGATAGGCTGAGCAAATGATTACTCTGGCCCCTGTGCATCCCTTGAGATTTATGAAGGCTGTGACCAGGTCATCATTGCAGTACTCTGGAGCAGCTAAAAGTTCAATGTTTTTAGTGTAAATTATACAAGCTCTGGGTCTACTGCCATTAGTATTGACTAGGATCTTACCGGCAGCCGATAATCTCAGAACTTGACCGTTGGCCACCCAGTGATCTTGTATGAGGGGGAGGTCGATGTGTCCTCTGCAAAGAAAACCTCCACCACGGCGGAAGCAACTATTCGTCCTAACCTTGGGGTTAGCCATTTATAGGCGTGGGGGGGGGGGGTCATTTTCGCCTGCTGAGTACAAAGACATTCTTTACTGGCGCTCCTGACCCTGGCCGTATCTTTCGCTCTACCAATCCCACCGCCCTTCCCCTTACCCCTGATCAATACCAGCAGATGCCTTCGTACCAAGGTGAGATCAGCGCCTTGGGTCTCAGTCACTCTCACTGATGACGTTCCAGTCTCACCCCGTGAGGTGGAGCACTGGAGGGATTGGAGTTAGGGTGGTTCAGGCTCCATTAAGGTGTCAGAGCCTCCACTGATTTTAAAAATATAATTTTAAAGGCAAGGAAGACTGCCGCCTGCAGCCCGGAGAGTTACCGCCGATGGGTCGTCCAGAGAAAAGGTTACTAGGAACCCATTCTCCTTGTCCCTATGCTGGAGGATTTTCCAGAGCTCCGTATGAAGTCCTTCATTTAGTGCCCTCAACAGCACAGCCGCCTCCTGTGGAGAGTCAGCGTCGCTGCGGGGCAGATAGGTGATGCCAGCTGACGTTTAGATAGTCCGCCCTCGGGTATTTTTGAAAGCTCCGTCTCTGGACAGTTTTTCAGTTTTCCGACTTCCCCCACAATTCAGACCTGAATTTTCTTATTCAGGCACGTTACCAGAATCCAACATTGCTTGTGGGCAATCCCGGCTGCGCCCCACAGTTCTTCTTAGTCTGTGTTAGTGCCCGGTGGACTAGCCGCATCTGCTCCACGCTCATAGGATTCGAATTGTGAATTCCTAGACGCGCGGAGCCAGCTACGGTACTGAAGCTGAGCTATTTCTCCCCCGGTGTCAGCTTTACAGATTTTCTGGGCTGGTCTTTGGGGGATTCCTCCTCAGACCAACTGCGTTTTTTCGCCTTCGGAACCGGGGGAGATTTGGGCAGAGGAATTTCATCACAGGGATTCTGGCAGAGAAAGAGAGGGCCTCTTCGGCTCCAATCTCAGCTGCTATCAGCCTTCTGTACCTCTTTCATGCTGTTCCACTAAACTAATAAAGCCTAGCAGAATTTTTCATTCCCCTTCTTGTTTCATTAAAGATTGTCGTTCGGCTGCAAACGTGCCCTCCACTTAAGGCTCGTCCCAGGTTGGGGCGTACAGTTGCAGGGTATTGGTGAGGCTAAAAGAGCCTATTCCAGATCCATAAAGAGTTCCATCAAAAGATATTTTACATTGATTTTCTCAAAATGTAGATCTAAATCCATTTTTGTGCCACGATAAGATAGGGAAATATTCGGCCACCCCCGGCAGAGCCCCGTATGCCAAAGGAAGGGCTTAAAATACTACCCGAATTGTACTGGTCTCTGGTAAGAACCATTTGCGACTGGAATCCCCTCAGCCACGCATGGAAACTTGCAAATGCATGGTACTCTTAACACCTTAGATTGGGTTAGAATAGGAAAAAGGGGGTGGTGGAAAAAAGGAAATGGACTGTAGTTTACATATATGCTGGCTGATTCTACTCGATAGCGTTGACTACATAATATTACTAAGGTCGGATGTACCTGAATATACGAAGGTGGACGCTCCTGCTCTCGTGTATTTCTTTGGGGACCCCAGCGACACGGATTTCGATCACTCACAATTATCCAATTTGAGGAAGAACTTGCGGCAGAACATATATTTTGGAGCAGCGAAAAATGGTGTGTTCGCTCACGACGCGCAGCATAGTCATTATCTTTCGATTACGTGACGAACGAAAAGATGTCCATAACTTTAACGGACCAATAGTAAGCAAGAACTACATCGACCCGCGAAATACACAGATACCCAAACCAAAGTAACATTGGTGTAACAGTTGCGAGTATTCAGAGCAAAGTCGAATAAACAAACAAATTTTGACTGTTTATTTAACTAACCGAACCAGCGGGTGGGATAAAAGGAAAAGAAAAAGAGGATTGTCTGGATGCTTCTGTTCTGTCTGTTTCATATTGAACCAGACCAAATAACAGGCGGCAACCACGTAAAGGAGGCACTCCCCAGATGATCAATGTGACATGCGTTCTCCCCCAGAGCTTCGCTAAACTGCTCGCCGATCAAGAGAGCAGAATAGATGTTAATCTAATTCTACTGATACTGTCAAACTGTGAGAATTAGGAGTAGATTAACCCCCGCCCTATGGACAAATAATCGTTATAATTTCGTTCTGTACGTCTGCTCACAGCATCATAATTCAGCTCTTTTGATAGCTATATACGTAGTTCCCAATATTCTATTGAACTCATGTATTCACAATTTGAATCACAAACTAAAACCATGAAAAATATACTTAAAATAAAATATATTATATAAATATGTAATTATATAGTATAGTGTAAAAATGAGATTTAAACTATAAGTAAAATTTTGTACTCAAACTCGATGCAACTTTAACTTCCCATTTAAAAATTGTTGTGTAGTTGGTGCGATTTTTAAAAATTTTGGATTTTAGGTCCATATAATATAAATTGTAAGTACTGCGTGTGGGGTATCGCGTTGCATTTGTGTATTTTTCTTCCCGCATATCTTGATAAAAAAAGACAATTTCGTGCTTTATAAATACTTGATTCAGTTTTTATTAAACTAAATGCTGCATCTATTTTAGATTTTCTGTTAGAAAGATCTCACAGTTTTTTTAGATAATATATATATATATATATATATATATATATATATATATATATATATATATATATATATATATATATATATCCGGTATAGCCATATTTTATACGTTTAAAGTAAAATGCCTAGACGGGTAACTGCGACCAGCGTCAAAGGTATAAGAAGTCTGGAACTGCAATCGCACATTCGCCTGCCAAGCGCTGCGATATAAGGCATAATTAGATTATGCGTGGTACAGTCATGCTGCAGCTATATTCTGGTTGGTTAGCCGAGAGGGAAGAACCACGTCCTCACCAGAATACCAGCGTAAAATAGCAGATTAATGTTGCTGTGTTTCTTACATGGTGAGTGTAGAGAACCAGTGGATGTTTTTATTCGAAACGAGACATTTTATCTCAGTTCTCATGGGTGACAACGCATCAGCATTTTGATTTTAATCGAGGATAGATGTAGATGTCTATTAGGCATAGTATACACTTACCATCAGGTGGACTGTGTTCGTTTTTCATCCTTATGGTTTCTGTAAAAAATATGTCACAGCTTTGTTGCGATATTTATCTCAACAACCAGTTTGTTTGAGATATCACGAAAAATTAAATAATTAATTGCGTTCACTCTATACTAGTCACCATAGCAACGCATAGCATACGTTTTAGAGTTTTGTTTCGAAAATTAATAACATGGGCTGAGTATTTTCCTGTCACCCCATGTAAACATGTTTAATTGGTGTTGATGTTGAGTAATGTTAGAAAGAGAACAGATATAATTTTAGAACACTAGGTTGTGATTTGGTTGGGAACGAAAAGTTGAAAGAACTCATTTGATCTAGTTTTCCTTCAGCAAAATATTTATATTTAGTAGTCTGCTGACAAAATAAAGCTGCTGCAATAAAACTAAAAGATTCAAGTAACAGACTAATTTAATCCATTTCATTGCAAAAAATGTATACTGTTTGATAAAACATTTTACATTTCAACGTAAAAACAATTATACTATAACCCTACAAGCAGTGTTGCAGTTAAATTTAATTGGGTCAAAAATAAAAGCGAAAGCAGTAACAATTTTCATTCCATATTATAGAAAAAAAAAACATTGTATACTTTGTGATAGTCAAAATAAAAAACAAACTGTAGGAATTTTACTTGAATTTTGGTTTATATTATCAAATTTAAATCCCCTATGACTACAATAAGATATTAGGTAGGACTCATTTTCTAATAGAAATTCCCTAGGCTGACTAGGAAAAAATTAATAATGCACATGAAAAGCGTTTGCAACCATGTCTTTATTACAATTTATATTTTTTTTTTGGAAGTTGTACTACACAAGGAATTAGTTCTGTATTGACGAAGTGTCTTACATTATATAAGTTATACAACGACAATCATTCAAACCTGGAACAATTCATTTTTTCAATATGATAAAGAAAATTAGAAGCCATGCTGTTTTTAATACCGTTTCGAGCTTGTTCATTTGCTAGCTCTTATTTAACTAATAAGAGTTATTTTTTTATTTGAAAGCAGTTTATAGACTGTCTCTAATCACTTTCGAAAAAATATAGGTACTGGCATATTGACACTTAAAATTGAAAAAACTTGTGAAAGGAAACAATTGGAATGGGTCTGTCGCTTTAAGTTCAAATCGAGGTGCATAAAATCTGACTCTACTGTTTATAAAAAGATATCTGTGTGTGTGAGTAACTTTCGTAAGGTAATAAACTTTTTGCCTCTCTCATATCTCAATAAGGAGACGTGATATTATCGTGTCCAAACCAAAACCATTCGATGCTTAAAACTCGGAAAGTTTTTTTTTATAAAGGAATGAACCTACAACAACTAATCACCAAATGAGAAATTGATACAGAGGTCAGATCGATTCATACTGACATCCATTTTTGAAATTGTTCTTGTTATATTGAAATGGCCTTAAATTTAGAGTTTTTTTAGCACTCTCAAATTTCAAAGCGTCTGCTTCTTTTCATTGGAAAGGCTCTAGCATAGATACAACTCAACACAAAAGTATCCTTGCTAAGAATACTTTCAAAAGCTTCTAAGGTAAACGAATATATAGTCGTATTTCGAATACGTACCCGGAATCATACATGTTTATATTTGTATCGTAGAAGTAAGTTGTAATGTTATAGATCCTATCCATATATAATATAGATACTTACGGTCTTTTGTGACATTATTTTAAAATATATCGTTTAGGGGGGCATTTCCTTCGTTTTTATTGTCAATTTTTCCCGATTAATGCACAGAACAAGATAAAAGATAACCGGCCAAGGGCGAGTTGGACTCGCGCATGAAGGGTTCCATACCATCGCAAAACACGTTTCTAGTAGGGGAGCCCCTTTTGTTTTTTAATTTATTTTTATTATATTTGTTGTTATAGCGGCAACAGAAATACAAATTCTGTGAAAATTTCAACAGTCCACTTATTACGGATCATGAGATACAGTTCGCTGACAGACAGACAGAGATTTAGCAAAAGGGCCCGTTGGTTACCCTTCGGATACGGAACCTCTAAAAAGCTTTATTTATTAAATAACTCTACAAATATATCTACTATATTTTAAAGATCTTTTAATCCTCTTAATATATTTTTAAATGCATTCCCAGATACATAACATACTAATATGAGTATGATTACAATTATGTTTCATTCTTTTAAAATATTAAAAAAGATGCAATTATTATAAAAGGCGGGCGACTTAATTACAAAGCAGCACTTAGTTTTGTTCAAACCAAGACCAACTAATTTGGAGGATTGTCGACACGCTGTGAAATGGTGTTTAATAAAAGTTAATGAAGCGCTCTATTGATGGTTCCTGGCATCTGTGCCGAACACTTGTTTCCTTGAGTGTAATTTTATTCGCGCTTATTAGCACTTTAATACCACTGATGCGAAAAATATTTGGATATATTTTTAATTAAAATAAGAAATTTGAATTTATATACCAATTTGATGATATTTCAATAACAATTGCTATAAATATTAAATCTTATTTTTACTATTGACTGGTACACTATAAGTGCCAAGCAGTTCAAAATTGAAATCAATAGAGCTTAGTTCTAGTTTTTCGCTATTCCCTAGGGTGTTTGTGAAACCCTCCCAAAAACGAAGATATACGATAGTACTAACGACACCTTTCCAACAAGATTAGAAAGAAAATTGATCCCAAGGAAAAAAATCACCTTTTCACAACGTTTATAGAATAGAATAGAATAGAATAATTTTTATTCAATATACATTACATGTGTAATTCTTATTGAAATTCATTTTTTACTTTACCACTGGTTCGAAAAAATACCCTCTGTCCTGGGAAGAACCAGCAAGAAACCCAGCGGGACTTTTTTTTTAAATAAATTTTACAATATAAATGATTACGAACTATTTACAAAATTTATTTTAGAAACTGCTTGGAAGCGACTACCTCATTCCCAGGGGTTATTATCAACCATGTATTCATTTATACTATAATAACCGTTTTTATACAGTTTCAGCTTAATAAAACATTTAAACTTGGTAATAGAGAGTACCTGTACACTTTCCGGGACCTTGTTGTAATAGCGTATACATTGCCCCAAGAATTAATTACTGACTCTGTGGAGTCGAGAAACTGGCATCACTAGCTTGTGTTTGTTCCTAGTGTTTATAGAATGTACATCACTTTTTTTACTAAAACTATCTTTGTTTTTGTGAACATACATTAAATTTTCGTAAATATACTGAGAGATAGACAAGTTGCGCTGGCATATTATAGGATTATCCGAAGTCCGAAGAGAGGGGGAGGACACGGTAATCCTCGAATCCGGCAACTTGCTCTATCACCGGGAGGGCGACCATCTGTCCCAAGGAGGTGTCGGATTTATCGTCCACAAGTCTCTCGTTAACAACGTTGTAAAGATCGGGAGTGTGTCGACGAGGGTTGCGTACCTTATACTCAGAATCACCAAACGGTATTCGCTGAAGGTCATACAGGTTTACGCACCAACCTCGGCACACCCCGATGAGGAGGTGGAGGAAATGTATGAGGATATCTCTAGAGCCATGCATTCCTCCAAAACCCAATATACGGTGTTAATGGGAGACTTCAATGCAAAACTAGGCACAAAAGAGAACGGTGAGCTGAAAGTAGGGAAATTTGGAATAGGGCAACGGAACCCAAGGGGCCAGCAGCTGGCCGACTTCATGGAGAAAGAGGGACTCTTTATGATGAACTCTTTCTTCCAGAAGCGGCCCCACAGGAAGTGGACCTGGTCGAGCCCCGACGGTTCGACAAAAAATGAGATTGACTTCATTATGACGACCAGACGACAACTGTTCAGTGATGTCTCAGTGATCGCGAGGGTGAAAACCGGCAGCGATCACCGAATGGTTAGAGGCACACTGAACCTAAATGTTAAGTTGGAGAGGTCTCGTCTGATGAAGTCAACGCTCCGTCCCCCTCGTGCTCTAATCCAAAGTCCCGAAACCTTTCAGCTCGAGTTACAAAATCGTTTTCAGTGCCTAGAAGACTGCAATGAAGTGGACGATATGAATGACAAGCTCCTGGAAACTGTCCATGCGGTCGGAGCTAAGTTCAGCAAGACCCGCCGCAGAAGAACACAAAAACTCTCCGATCACACTCTTAATCTCATGGCTGTTAGACGGGAGATGAGGCTACATTCTTCAACAGATTTGACAGCATACAGGCAACTGAACAGACAGATCTCCAAATGCATGCGGCGGGACTTGCGCAACTTCAATACAGCTCGTATTGAAGAAGCGATCGAGCGGAACCAAGGCTCCAAAGTCTTTGCCAGAGATCTGTCTGCCAGAAAGAGCCAACTGTCAAAGCTGAAGACCGAATGTGGCAGCATCGTTTCCGGGGCACCTGAGATTTTGAGTGAGATTGAGAGGTTCTATGGGCAGCTGTACACGTCATCGTTGGAGCCACACGCAAGTGTGAGTAACGATCCAAGAGCGAGTCTTATTCGACACTATTCCGAAGATATCCCGGACGTCAGTCTGAGCGAGATTAGAATGGCTCTCCAACACCTTAAAAACGGCAAGGCCCCAGGTGAGGATGGAATTACAGCGGAGCTTCTGAAAGCGGGTGGAAGACCGGTACTTGAAGTCCTTCAGAGGCTCTTTAATTCCGTCCTCCATGGTGGCATTACACCGGAGGCGTGGAGCAGAAGTGCGGTGGTCTTGTTCTTCAAGAAAGGCGACAACGCTCTCTTGAAGAACTACAGACCGATTTCCCTTCTGAGCCGCGTCTACGTGCTGTTTTCGAGAGTCATTACGAATCGTCTCACGCGCAGACTTGACGACTTCCAGCCTCCCGAACAAGCCGGTTTCCGAAAGGGCTTTAGCACCATAGACCACATACATACCCTTCGGCAAATTGTACAGAAGTCCGAAGAGTACAATTTACCACTGTGTCTGGCGTAGGTGGACTATGAGAAAGCCTTTGATTCCGTCGAAATTTGGGCGGTGCTGCAGTCCCTTCAGCGATGCCAAGTTGACTGTCGGTATATCGAAGTGCTGAAGTGTTTGTACAGTAGAGCTACGATGGCTATCCGAGTACAGAACCAGAGTACGAAACCTATCCAATTGCAGAGAGGTGTAAGACAGGGTGATGTTATATCCCCGAAACTCTTCACCGCTGCATTGGAAGACGTTTTCAAGCTTCTGGACTGGAAAGGATACGGAATTAACATCAATGGCGAATACATCACTCACCTTCGATTTGCCGACGATATAGTCCTTATGGCAGAATCGCTGGAGGACCTAAGCACTATGCTCAATGACCTCAATAGTGTCTCCCAACGGATAGGTCTTAAGATGAACATGGACAAAACAAAGATTATGTTTAATGTCCATGTCACACCTATGCCGGTAGTTGTTGGGAGCACTAAGCTCGAAGTTGTTGACGAGTATGTTTACCTGGGACAAATAGTCCGACTAGGTAAGTCCAACTTCGACCGAGAGGTCAATCGACGGATTCAACTCGGCTGGGCAGCGTTCGGGAAGCTACGACACATCTTCTCGTCAGACATACCTCAAAACCTTAAAACGAAATTGTACAACCAGTGCGTGTTGCCAGTGATGACTTACGGATCTGAGACTTGGTCCTTCACTGCTGGCCGTATGAGGAAGCTCAAGGTCGCTCAGCGAGCTATGGAGAGGGCTATGCTCGGAGTTTCTCTGCGTGATAAACTTAGGAATGAGGTTATCCGCAGTAGAACCAGAGTAACCGACATAGCCCAACGGATTAGTAAGCTGAAGTGGCAGTGGGCCGGCCATATAGCTCGAAGAACCGACAACCGATGGGGAAGAAAGGTTCTCGAGTGGCAGCCTCGTACCGGTAGGCGAAGTGTAGGGCGTCCCCCCACGAGATGGAGTGACGACCTGGTAAGACATGCAGGAAGTCGATGGATGCAGGTGGCTCAGGACCGTGCTTTGTGGCATTCTTTGGGGGAGGCCTATGTTCAGCAGTGGACTTGTGAAGGGCTGTAATGAATGAAAAAAAAAAAATATACTGAGAGGCCAAAGTTAATATATTAATTTCTTTAAATTTATCTCTAAGAGACTCTCTCGGTTTTAGATTGTAAATAGCTGTAATGGCCCTCTTCTGTAAAACAAAAATAGTTTCTGAATCAGCCGCATTTCCCCATAGCAAAATCCCATAAGACATTATGCTATGGAAATAACTAAAATAAACTAATCTAGCTGTCTTGACACTAGTGAGACCTCTAATCTTTTTTACAGCATAGGCTGCAGAACTTAGTCTGCTTGCTAATTTGGATATATGGGGGCCCCAATGAAGCTTTGCGTCAAGAGTGATGCCAAGAAAAACAGTGGATACAACAGGGCTCAATTCCTCCCCATTTAAAAACACATTGGTATTCAGATTTTTAACATTCGTTGTTGTAAATTTAACACAATTAGTTTTATTTCCGTTCAAATGCAGATTATTAACGTTAAACCAATGCACTAATTTTGATATAGCATTATTCACTTCGTCACATTTAAATGATTGACGTTTAAGTTTCATTAGCTTTATTCACGCTCAATCATGTTAGTACAGCTAAATTAAATTATTGTTTCTCGAACGCTTTTATCTAACTTTTATATAGGATAGGGTGAAAAACGAGCACACAGTCCACCTGATGGTAAGTGGTTGCTGTGGCCCATAGACATCTACATCCTCGATTACGAATCAAAATGTAGATCCGTTGTCCCCCATGAGGACTAAGATGGAATGCCTCTTTTCCAGTAAAAAGGGTCTTCATACAAAATACAGCGGTGTTAAGCTGCTATTTTACGCTGGTATTTTGTGAGAACGTGGTCCTTCCCCGATCGAGCCGACCGATTCGTGCTGAAACCATACTACTAATATTGTTTAGGCCAAATATGGTCATTTGAGACGGAATCCAATGGCCTTCGACTTAGCGAATCGCCCGATGGTGTTAGGTGTCACGCGCGTCGCGGGGAGGGGGAAGCGGTATGCAGCTTCCCAGCGTTTGGCGCTGGTGGGCGAGAAACAGTAGCTTGAGAAGCAGTAGCGGTGCGGTCAATTAGCGTATTTTGGTGACCGCTGCATGTATTTCGCGCGACCAGTTTTTTGGGTTTACGGTCTAGATTTTTAGTTTTTGTGCGCGTTACTTCGCTACTGAATTGTGGTTTCGTGAAGACCGCCTCGGTTTAGTTTTCTAAGTTGTAAGTTCGTGACAAGAGGCTTGTATTGTATTTGACTGATTAAAATAATTTCGTTTGAAAGTAATTGCGCCAATTATATAGTGATTGCGTGTTGAAGTGAATTTTGCAATAGTTAACTTGCTTGTGTGACGTGGAATCTTGCGCGCGCGCCGAGTAGAGATATGGTCTGGAATTTGAAACTCGCATTCCATTTCGAGGGCGTGGCCCGGTTGATTGTTTTTGGAAATCATTGTTTAATTGTATCGTCGCGTTAAGAGCCTTTTGTGTGTTGACTCTGTAGTTAGTTTGCGTGTCAGCTAGGTTGATTTTGAATTCTTATTGCGGCGTAGTATTTAATATCGTACGCAGGAATTTCGTTGTTGTTTGTAACGCTGAACTTTGTGACTCGTGAAGAGATCGCGTTAGTTCCCTATTTGTAAATTGGTGATAAATGAATTCGGAACATTGAATGTTGAACTTTATACTGCTGTTCGTTACTTGTGGGTATCACGTGTTTGATTTTACGATGAACGTTGAATTAGTTGAGTTGAAGTTAGTTAAATGTACAACAAAGTTGATAGACTGAAATAGTGACATGAAGAAAGAAGTTGTCACTTGGTGACACCTGCTGGAGTGATGCCACATTGTGGCGCAGCATGGGACCAGACCGCTGCTGGTTACCCCAGCTGGGCCAAGTTACATAAATATACACACCACTAAACACCACTTTACATGCATTACACCTATCTACGACCTGACCAAGCCTTGGTGCGGTCTTAGCTTCGGATCTAGGTACGTACTATTTATTTACCTAGCCTTATCTCTATTGAGTAGTATGATAGGTCAATTGTCCATAAGGCCATTTGGGCCCGAACCCTCGGCTGCCCGTCGAGGAGGCTACTATGGGCCCTAGCCAAGGCGTCCTTTGCAGGGGCAGCTGGGGGCTATAACAAATATAGCTGCAGCAAGGCTCTACCACGTATAAGAACTTGGTACGAAATAATGCATTTCGTATCACTACTCACTCTATCCTTCCCTTTCACAAACGCGCTGCCGCCGCCCGGCTAACTTGTGTCGCCTCGCGGTGTGCAATTTACACATGTTAGCGTTGCCAACATGTGGAGAATTCCCGAGCCAAATCAGAACCTTTTTTCAAGAAATCTAAATACTTATGTAAGGTTACATATGAATATCGAATGACTCCCTTTTTTAATTATGTTCATTGTACCACATTTAATTTTCAACTTTATTTCGACAACTTATGTGTATCATTTAATACTTTTCATTTCCTTAATTTTTAATTTTTAATCAATGAATCGCATGCATATAAATGCACTGTGTACAATGTGGTACTTCTTATTAGCAACAAGGGAAGGAATTCAAAATACTCCGTGGAGTAAAATGCTTGTTACAAAAATTTGGAAAGTGTGAAAAAAAATCGGTAAAAAAGAAAAAAACATTTTCTTATAAATTAGTTGAAAATTGTATCATTTCTTAAAATAAAACTGTGAGGAATTTCTGGGGAATCTGTTGAAGTAATGTTTTTGTGGGATTTTGACATGGATTTTCAGGGAATTTGACAAATTGTTGTTGGCAACGCTGCTATGTTGCACCGAAATTTACTTACTAAGATTTGTTTTCAGACAGCACAAGAATTAAAGGCCACAATCACAATAAAACTTGCAAGTAATTTTTAATAATTTTGACGTATGTACCTCTTTTTAAATTCAAAGTATTGGACGGATTAAAAATGAAAAGTAAATTAAAATGAAGTAAAAGAATTATTTTTAGATTAGTTATGATAAATTAATTAACTGTTGAACATTTCATTTTTATTTTCTTGTACAAAATCAAAGATAACGAGGGAATAGTGTTTATAATTGTTCAACTGATTACCCGATCAGGTACGTTTATTAATTTCAATATCATTTTTGTAGTTACAAACTGCTTGTTACGTCAGGGTACAATCGATTTTCTGATTGTATTGAAACATAACTATAACTTCTAAATTCCATATGAAGACTAGGCAGTCGTAGGGATAACTAAACTTATAAATTAAATAAACGTTGGCAATGTCGTAACGGTTAAACGGTCTGTGGACATGATCAAAGTGCTTACCGAAAGGACTTTACGACACACGAGGCATTTTTTTTGGTGGGAGTGATTATTAATTTTAGTTTTTGAGACAGTTCCGTGTCAAAAATCACGTGCGCGTGAATCGTTTTGTTTATTAAATTGTTGTTGTTATTACTTGTTGTATATTTGTCGTATTATTTTGTTGTTACGTTTTGTGTTTCTTGTTTTGTTTAAATAATGCCTGACACGTACGTTTATAGTGCTTGTGAATACGGCAACATGTTAATGTGCCTTAGAAAATCTTTTAAGGCCACAGATGATTTAGATCGGTAAGCTGTTTTATACCTATTTTTTTAATAACTTAGTACTAAACTGATCTGAATAGGTACATAACTGAATACATCAGAATAATAAACATACCTACATGATGGATAAAAAGGCATGAGTCTATCCTTGTTAACATTTCATTTAAGGAAATTTTTCATGATCACGGAATCGAACCAGGTATTTCTGGTTTATTTAACCTGTGAATTCGAATTAAAGTGGCTAGGTGGAGACAACCAGAGTGCAAAAATAGTAGGTTAAGTAGATAAGTTGGGTATTTAGACAAGTGTTGTAAATTATTAGGTATTGGTACGATCGCTAGCTGCGGGCCGCGCTAATTCGGCATGAATTCTGCGCGAATTTGACCCCACTGTCAACTGTTTTCTTTTAAGATCTACTCCTGGTGTTACGTTTAAGTATTTTTGTGATTTTTTTATGAAATAATCGTTTGATTTAGCTGTACTCACATAATGCAGCGTGAATTAAGCTAATAAAATCTTGTGAAAAGTTGATTTTTTTATCCTTGGAATCGATTTTCTTTCTGACCCATCATCAAAGGTGTCGTTGGTACTATCGTCTGTAGTCGTTTTCAGGAGCATTTCACAAACAACCTTTATAGGTAGATAGTTATCATGGGGGGCAAATATAAAGTAAAATCATGAGTAATCCACTTATATTGGATACAGTTTTCCGGAACTGGTGGGAAACGCTCCGTTCAGTCGAAAGATAGACCATATAATAATTCTGCGGCTATGATCTTCATGATTTATCATTTTTTTATTTAAATTATATTAGACTAGAAATGCTTTCCGTAATATATTTTTTGCAACATAATTGAACAAATGTAATGAATTTTTTATTTTATTTTTATTAAACTGTTTTAATAAATTAATATAGTAAAGATCTATTCATAGACTAATACTCACAGTATCAAATATCAATTTCGTGTATTATTAGTACCACTACTATATAGACTGTCTATAATGTGACACAAATATACGAAGCATCAGCAGAATAAAATTGTGGAAGGAAAAAAGTGCTCTTCATACGAGGTTATTTATAGCATTCTATTTATACACATATCTTAGATAACTAATTTTTCTATCACTGATATATTTTCGTGATACAACATCTGGTTCTACGAGTAGTATTACATACTTCAGTTTCTATTAAATAAGCCAGCATTCACGTTATGGCGCTAATATTATTTTTAATGTCCGATCCATTGTCATTTGTTAAGAAAGCAAATTCTGCTATATTCTTCGGTTCAAAAGTCATTTAAAATTTTATAGATAATTTCTTAAAGGATAGTACTAAATGGCATATCTTCCTACATATATGGATATCGTCATTTCTTACGAAACAATCTGGGTTAGTGCCACCCTCTCTTACTTATTCTGATGCCAAGCTGCGGAAAGACCGCTTATATTTTTATATAAAATGTGTTGTAATTTAAGCCAAGTTACACTGCTTTGTGAAATAATAAATAGCTCCATTAAACGTCTAAAATTGTCATGCGATATTTAAACAAAGCTCCTTTGTAAGCTTTGTTTAAACATCGCATGTTGAACCGCCAACTCGTAAATATTACAGTTCTGAAGATGATAATAAAATAAACATTATGCACGCGTCACATCTCGGAGCTGTGCTATTTCGTAATAATAATAACGTCAGTCGAAGCGTTATGTTGAAATTAATATATACGGTGCTTAATATCTAATGAAAATAAAATGTTCCCGAATAATGGGAATACCCGTATCTATATATGTTTATTTTAGATTGGAATATCAGTAGTCGGATATATTTAGGTTTTTGATAATTATTTGAGGATACATTATTATGCAATACGATACAATTATTGTACCTATTGATTTTGATTTAGTGCCCTTAAAAGTAAAACGAATGAATTCAGTTTATAAAGTTCTCATTCACACGTCATAAGCACTCATGTCCAAAAATCTCTTACAAAAAAGTAAATTATGAATTATCAAGATCATCCACAATATCGTCAAAACGGGCGTAAAACAGGGTTGTGTCATGTCTTCCTGGCTGTTCATACTGTATCTCGACAGCTGTTTACAGAAGCTGAAAGATAGCTGTTTGGGTGTGAAATTGGGTGACATTAAAGTAAATTGTCTGCTGTATGCTGATGATGCAGTGCTTATTGCACCATCAGAGGCAGAACTGCAGGCATTAGTCACGTGTATGAAAGAGGAATGTGAAATTAAAGGTCTCCGCTTGAATGCTAATAAAACTAAGGTTCTGTTATTTGAAAGGGACGAAGAGAGAACGAAGTGTGAAATATGGGTAAATGAGGAATGTCTAGAACAGGTAAATGAAATTGTATACTTGGGGAGTGCTTTTAGCCGGGATGGAAGATGTGATTTAGATGTGGACAGGCGTGTCGCTGCCGGGAACAAAGTCAATGGTGCCCTGACTGCGTTAGTCAAAAGGCAAGGCGTAGTGAAGAGTGCACGCCTTGCAATACATAACGCAGTGTTGGTACCAACTTTGTTATATGGCGGCGAAACCTGGGTATGCCAGAAGAAGCATAAAAGCAAGTTGAATGCAGTGGAGATGCGATCTCTTCGTAAAATGTGCGGCGTTACCATGGCCGACCGGAAGCGAAACGAAGAGATTCGCAATATGGCAGGTTTGAAAGATGACCTTATCACAAAAATTGATAAGGGCGTGCTTATATGGTTTGGGCACGTTGAGAGAATGGGTGAAGACCGAATGGTGAAGAAAATATATAGCGCGAAAGTTAATATTAAAAGGTGTCGAGGTAGACCGAGACTAACTTTCGAAGACCATGTGAGCAAACTGCTCGAAGAGGGGAGGGTCAAGAGTACTCGGATACCTAGACGTGCATGTATGAAGAAGATAATGAATCTGAAAGAAGCGAAAGAGGTATGTAAGGATCGTGACACTTGGCGATCTGTTCTCTCTAGCTACCCCGTCAGGGATTGTGCGTGACGATAAGTAAGTAAGTAAGTAATCCACAATATTATCTAATTATGTAATAATAATATCCCGCACGGAAAAAATATTTGTATGGCCTACAAATAATTGTTCCGGGTCTTGATGTTTGTCCTCGTGCAATTTATGTTTGTAAACTGCCTCCACGATACAGAAGAAAATCCTAGTGTGGGGGGTAACGTTTTTTAAAAAAAGAAAAAAAATATACACCATTCCAATTAGCAATCATAGGACCTGCTCTGTAATTCTTTGGTATTTGTCAGTTTCTTAAATAGACTGTAAAATAAAATACAACACACACACACACTCACTCTCTCACACACACACACACACACACACACACACACACACACACGCGCGCGCACACCCACATACACACACACAGTGCAATTAAGTAATGAAATAATATGTCATCGTTTTTTATTTGAAAATAAAAGGTTATTTCGTTTTTTTGCGTTGCTTCAAAAGATATACTTTTACTTAAGCCATTATATTCTTAATACCAGAAAATAACCGATACTAAAAGAGCTTAGGGGATTCTATACTCCTTGCTATATATCTAAAGCTTTCTCTTTAATTGAATATAAAGCAGAGCAATCCGACAAGACTACTTTTACCTACCAAGGAATATTTTCAAAGTACATTTTCTCAGAGACTAAGGAGTCGATGTCAGCATTTTCCTTTCTTAATTAGAGCTTAATTACTTGACGATTGCTTTGTTTATTTTACTATAAGATAATAAAATCAGCAAGAAATGGTGCTCTTGTGCAGGCTTTAAATAAACAAGAATTTCAGTAAGACTAGCTTTTGCCCGCGACTTCGTCCGCGTTGAAGAAAATGATTTTAATGGGATTTTTAACTGGTTTTTTACGTTATTAATTTTGTTATAACTTATAAATTATTATGTTAAAATGTTTGAGTACTTATAAAATATAACAATATTAATTATAGTGTAGGAATTTAAAGGTTAAATAAACATGAAAATAAAATAAAATTTTGTTATATTTTATGAACACGTAGCTCGGTCTTTGATGTGGTGAAAGTGACACGGGGGTGTTATCTTTTTACAACGATATCGAAATTCTACACCTACCGCAGTATTTCTTTGTAAACGACATTTTTTGTTTTTCCTTTGGGTGCTAGAATCACCAGGCTACTCTGTGCGCTTACTCTGGAGCATGCCACATACAACTGACCGTGGGAGAAACAGCTTTCTCTCAAGTCTACTCCCGGACTCCCGCTACCTTAAGAGTTTAACCTTGAGCTTTATTTATGGTTATGACGAAGCAGACTTTGATAGGAAATTGCACTCTCTTGAATTCGAGGGGGTAATTTAATGGTGTTAGGGGAATCCTAGGAATAAATACAGACTCTCCTCGAGAACAACCTGACCATATAGTTGCCTCGATTAAATTTAATTTTTTTGAAGATTAACGAAAAAATTAACGTTGCAACGCAATGTTTTCACTTGCAATCTGGTGCCATTTTATAATTTTGGTGGATTTATATTTATGCAACAACATAATGGCGCGTCAACTCTCAATTTTAATATGTGAGTTGGGGGCTTCAGTGTATTCAGGAACTCGATCGGATAATGAATGGCATCATTGGTATTTATCACTCAGTCTACGGATTTATATTGATATTCCACCCCTTCGAATGATCGCAAAAGTATTTCATTTATGACTGAGGCTTGTTCGCTCTTTTACAGTGGAAATAATTGTACTGAACCCTGGAGGGAGAATTATATTATTATTCAGTTCCGGGAAATCACCATTTCCTATTAGCAATAGGTCTGAGAACTGTCCGGCAGTAGCATCTCCCCTAAAACGGACTCTCATATTTCTGGTAAGGCTCAGTTTTGTCACTGAAGGCCACAAATGAGACCGCCTCACGCACGCTTTAACTTCGTTCACTCGCATACCTCTGGGCACTACTGGTAAAGTCTGCTAGAAATCGCCTGCTAACAATACAGTAACTCCTCCCATTTGACAATTATTATTCCTAATATCTTGTAAATAACTATTTAGGGCTTCGAAATCTCCTTTATGAGCCATAGTACTCTCATCCGTATCCGTTTTGTGGAGTACTTCTGCCATATTACTTTGATTGGTTATATTGCAGAGTGGGGTTTCGTTTTGTATCAAATTAAAAGGAAGTTTAAGTGCGGAGTGTGTATTATCCATAATAACAACAGTATTGGCCTTGTCGGCCTTAGTAACAATAATAAGATGAATTGGAACACGATTGTGTCCTTAATTTCCTCGACTTAATAATAACAAGAAAAGAGTCGTTACATGAATTTAAAAGTTATCGAAAGCCAATTCATACCGACACGGTCATTTCTGCGTCATCATGTCATCCGTGGCAACATAAATTAGCCGCTTTTTATTGTTATATTAATCGTTTGTTTATTGTGCCATTAAGTAAAGAAAATTATTTGAAAGAGCAAAAAGTGATTTATTAAATTCCGCTCTCTAACGGTTATTCAAAAATATCATTGACAATGTAATCAAAAAGAAACAAAAACTTGTCGTACGCAATTCTCTGTCCGCGGTTAAACCTCAAAGTGATCGTCGATATGTTGGCTGTTTGACCTACTTAGGTTCCATATCTGAAAAAATAGCTAATACTCTTCGACAGAGTGGCATTTACGTGGCGTTCAAAACAAACAATTCACTTAGGAATATCTGTAATCATAAAGATAAGTTAGATATTCGTCTAAAGTCTGTGTTTATAAATTTGTTTGTGACAAATGCCAAGCCGTATACGTGGGTGAGACTAGTCGCAACTTCGAAAAACGTTATAAAGAGCATTTAGCCGCGTACAGGAATTGTAATCCCGATAAATCACATTTTGTTAAACATCTCTTGTACACTGGACACAGCCTAGACAATGACCACTCCTTTAAAGTCTTACATACTTGTAATAAAGGGCTACGGCTGTGTGTGCTGGAACAGTTAGAGATATAAAAATATAATAGCGGTAACGTTGCAATGCTGAATGAACAAACTAATGTTTCCAACTCACCTTTTTTAAACATGTTTAAGATTGCTTCTTGATGATATACAGCCTCGCAACATAGTCGTTTGTCACCCTCACGGTGCGGTGGCCAGCGATTGGTTACGTGGTTGGAGGGTAGGTGGACGTTTTGCAGTAGTCTGTTATTAATTTCACAGCAAATATCTGCGTACATCAGGTGGTAATTTATCGCATGACGTAATCGCTCTCTACGTAATTGGAGCGCGGTTGCGTCAGCAAGTAGTATTAATAGTTTCGGCTCGCCGCTCACTTAGCGGCCAGCCTCCGCAGAGTCTACTTCACTTGAGGATGCCTCGTGTAGAGGCAAAACACGTGTCATATTTTCGAGAGTGGTGTGTCGTGCCTAGTGTGGTGGTGCTGGGGTTGGTAGTGTTGAGATTGACGGCGACGGGTATAGTGCGCGCGATTGAGGGAGGGTGCCCTCCCGTAAAACTGGGCAGGACACATCATTTTCTTTCTTTACGCAGAATTAAGCAAATTAGTTTATAACAACCCCATTTAAGTATTTTGTTATAGAATAAAGAGAACGGGACTACCGTGGTGGCGCACATACGTCATGGCGTATTGTGTCCGCTCATGCATATAGCGTGGCCCCCAAGTAAAAGAAGAAGGCAGCACTACCTTTTGACCTAGCTGATAAGCATCAAAGTCCTGTCTTCCTGTCGCATCTTGCAAGTGTATATAACTGTCAGCTCAAAGCAGAAATTATTATTATATATTATAAATATTATTATCTGTGGACAAAGAAGAAATTAAATCTGACTTACATTCAGATTCAATAATTGTATAAATAGGCGAAAGGAAGTCTTGCACAACATTAGAAATTGGTGAAGGTTGAGTAAACTTCGGAGATACAAACATTTACATTCGTCGTTTTTTGGCTATTGGACACTCATCAGTTTTACTATCTCCATCGACATCAGCGTAGGCATCAAAGTGACCACTAGAAAAATCTTGGGGAAAATGTAATCTTTGGATGGGTTGGTCTTCTGTACCAAATTTGGCATACAGGTTGCCATTTCGATATACTTTATATATATACTAGCTCGCCAGGCATACTTTGTTCTGCCCTCTCCGACGACATTTTGTCCTATAAAAATCCTTAAATTCGTAATAAAAAATATTGTGGGTTATTTATCGGGATAAAAACTATAATATCTCTCAAGTTAGACCAAACTGAACGCAATGCGCAAAATTTTATTCAAATCAGTTCGGTAGTTTAGGAGTCCATCGCGGACAAACAACGTGACACGTAATTTTTATATATAAAGATATTATTTGACCGGCTGCAACTAACTTGCAAAAACCGCCATATGTAGTGTTGTAAAATATCTAATGTATACTCTTTTTTTGTTACATGATTATTGTCTCGACGGTGATGAGAGATAGAACAGCAAATTCATCCAAATTGTTCGTCAGCGTTTTTGTGTGCTGTACAACACATAAGAAAGCGTACAGGAAAGGCGTGTGCTATCCCCCACTATTGGTACAATAGTAAGGTTTATTAATTTCCCATTGATGTTAACCAACTCTGCTCCCATTTTTAAAAATAAACACAGACAAATTTATATATATAAGAAAATTGCGAAAAATAATACACCAACAACAATTTTCCAATTTTATAGAGTATTGCTTTGCACCAAGCTTTTATGTGAACTCAACGTTTTGAGTTTTCAAACATGTTAAAATAAAATGTAGTTTTAGCAAATCACCCCGAAAATAACGTTCTACCCCTTTTTAACCCCGCTAGGCGATGAGTTTCAATAAAATATGAAACACGTCTTTTATTAATTTTTTGAAAGAATATTTATACAAAATTTGAAGTAGATTGAACCAAGGAATCACGTTGTCCCATACAAATTTTGCCCCCGTTTTTCAACTCATTAGGGGTAGAATTTCGGAAAATCCTTTCTTATGAAACGCTTACGTCATACAAAGAACACACTCTCCAAGTTTCTGGTCTCTACGATCAGCGGTTTAGACTGTTCGTTGATCCGTCAGTCAGTCAACTCAAGTCAAATTCAGGACAAAGCATTTTAGATGTAATAATTTTTAAAACAACAATTTTACATAGCTTTAAAATAAACGATAGACAGATACATTATAAATTCTTCTGTTATTACTTTTAAGGGTTCCGTACCCAAATGGTCGGGGCTCTACTACTAAGCTTCCGCTGTCCGTCCGTCTGTCTGTCAGTGGGCTGTATCTCATGATTCGTAATAGGTAGACAATTGAAATTTTCCCCGAAGGTGTATACGTACTGAAGTGATTGTACAGTAGGGCTACGATGGTTATTCGAGTACGAAACTTGTCCAACTGCAGAGAGATGTAATACAGGTTGACATATCCCCGAAACTTTTCACGTGTGCATTGGAAGAAGTTTTTAAGCTACTGAACTAGAAAAGATACGGGATTAACATCAAAGACCAATTTCCGCTTTCCCCTACGATTTGCAGATAACGCAGTCTTTATGGTAGAACCGCTGGAGGATCTAGGCACTATGCTCAATGACCTCAATAGTGTCTCCCAACAGATAGGTCTTAAGATGAACATGGACAAAACAGAGATCATTAGTAACGTATGTTACAACTATGCCGGTGGTTATTGAAAGCACCATGCGCGAAGTTGCCGACGAGTATGGTTACCTAGGACAAATAGTCCGACTAGGTAAGTCCAACTTCGACCGAGAGGTAAATTGATGGATTCAACTACGCTAGGCTTGTTCGGGATATTACGACACATACTGTCGTCAGGAATACCTCAATACTTCAAAGCAAGATTTTACAACCAGTGCACGACCTATGCATAACCTATGTATCTGAGACGTGGTCCTTCATTGCTGCTGTATGAAGAAGCTCAAGGTCGCTCAGCAAGTTATGAAAAGAGCAATGCTCAGGGTTTTTCTACGTGATAGACTTAAAAAGGGGGATATCCGCATCAGAACCGGAGTAATCGATATACCCCAACGGATTCATAAGCCGAAGTGGCAATAAGCCGGCCATATATCTCAAAGAACCGACAACCGATGGGGAAGAAAGATTGCCCAGCGACAACCTCGTACTGGTAAGTGAAGTGTAGAACGGCTACCAATTAGATGGAGTTATGAACTGGTAAGATTTGCAGGAAATCGATTGATGCAGGTGGCTCATGACCATGTTTTGTGGCATTTCATAGGGGGCTTAATGATGATAATAATTACTTTTTTACCACTTTAGCTTTAGACTTTATGATTTTGTCGTAGCACAAAATCTAGAATATTGTCCAATTGTGTAATAGTTACATTCAATTCAGTATGTAAAACAAATGATAAGCCACGCTGATTTTGAAAACTTTGCAAGGTTTTTTATTTATAACACATATTTTGCTACTAGTTTTTAGAGATTTAGTCAGGTACAGTAACTTATTTTATATTCCCAAAGTTTCGAGAATTATATAGTACACATGGTCGTGGAACAATTGAGATGTACGACGTCCTAATATCATGATTTTTTTTATAGGTTAGGGGGCAAACGAGCATGCGGCTTACCTGAGGGTATGTGACTACCGCCGCCCATGAACAACTGCAACACCAGTGGAATTGCAGATGCGTTGCCGGCCTTTTAGAAAGTAGTAGGCTTTTTTCTTAAAGGTGCCTAAGTCTTATCGGTCCGGAAAAGTCGGTGGTAATCGATTCCACAAGGAAATTGTGTGAGGAAGAAAACTTCTTCTAAATCGCACAGTGGTGGACTGCCAATCATCCAGATGGTATGGATGGTATCGCGAGCTTAGTCGCGATGTGCAATGGTGAAATTGAGCGGCTAAAATTAGTCCGAGCAATTTCTCAGAGCACTCTCCGTGGTAGATGCGATAAAATACGCAATAAGATGCAACATCTCTACGCAGTGCCAGTGAGTCTAGCCGATCGGAAAAAACTCGGTCGTCGACAATTCGAATCGCTCTACGCTGGATTCAGTCTAGTGGAAGGAGCTGGCACTGGGGAGCCCCTGTCCAGAGATGGGAACAGTATTTCATGTGGGGCCGAACCTGCGCCTTGTAAAGTTGCAAGCGGTGTGCCGGCATGAAATACTGTCCCACTCTGCTGAGCACGCCAAGCTTTTTAAAGGCCAATATGGCCTTATCTTCCAAGTGACCACGAAGCTACATATTACTCGATATGTCATCACCGAGGATTCCGATACTGGCTGAGGCAACAAGGGGAGTGCCTTGAAACTGAAGAGATACGACAAGGGGGTTCTTTTTAGCGGTAAACGCGCAAACTTGTGTCTTCTGGGGATTGAACTGGACTAGATTTAGTTGCCCCAGTCTGAAAATTTGTTCAGCAAAGTCTCGACTTCAGTCACAAGTTTGTTCCGGTACTGGGCGACGTTTTCCCGAAAAATATTGGCACGGCCGGTGTATAAAGCAACACCAGTGCTGATAACGGTAATCGCGGCAAACTTCGGTTTTAAATTATTAATTTTTGATCTGATCTATGCAGAAACAACTTGTAATATCTTGAAATCTTGCAATGATATGCTTTTTTACAGAATAAGGGATAGAGTATAAATGGAAACACAGTCTACCTGATGGTAAGTGGATACTGCAGCCCATAAACATTCACTACATACCAAATCACAAACAGCCATAAATTGCTGGTTGCGTTCGCATTGAGTGAGTTTAGTGAGTTGTGTGCCCAACCATGACGGTTTTTGCCGAAAATTAACATTAGTTTGTTTTTTCGATTTCTATGCGTTTCTGTACTATTCATATAAATAAGATGCAAAAGGTGTATTGTTTTGTGCACGCCCGTGAATTCTTCTGCCAAAATATGTTATCGTAACGTATTATTTTTTTTATAGGAGAGGGGGCAAACGAGCATGCGGCTCACCTGATTGTAAGTGACTACCGCCGCCCATGAACAATTGCAACACCAGGGGAACCAGGGGAATCGCAGATGCATTGCCGGCCTTTTAAAAATGAGTAGGCTCTTTTATTGAAGTTCCTTAAGTCGTATTGGCCCGGAAAAATCGCTGATGGTAATCGATTTCACAAGAAAGTTGTGCGGGGAAGAAAACATCTTCTAAATCTCACAGTGGTGGACCGCCAATCATCCAAACGTTGTGAATGGTATCGGGGGTTCTGCCGCGATGTGCGTTCATGAAATTTGGCGGCTGGTATTAATCCGAACAATTTCTGAGAGCACTCCCCGTGGTAAATGCAAAAGAAAATGCAAAGGGATGCAACATCTCTTCGCAGTGCCAATAAATCGAGCCGATCGGAAAGGACTCGGTCGGCGACGATTCGATCCGCTCTACGCTGGATGCGGGCAAGTGGAAGGAGCTGGCACTGGGGAGCCCCTGCCCAGAGATGGGAACAGTATTCCATGTGAGGCCGAACCTGCGCCTTGAAAAGTTGCAGGTGGTGTGCCGGCATGAAATACTGTCCCGCTCTGCTGAGCACGCCAAGGTTTTTGGAGGCCAATTTGGCCTTCTCTTCCAAGTGACCACGAAACTGCACGTCACTCGATATGTCGACTCCGAGGATTCCGATACTGGCTGAAGCAAGAAGGGGAGTACCTGGAAACTGAGGAGATACGACAAAGGGGTTCTTTTTAATGGTAAACGCGCAAACTTGTGTCTTTTGAGGATTAAACTGGACTAGATTTAGTCGCCCCCAATCCGAGACCTTGTTCAACAAAGACTTGACTTCAGAAACAAGTTTGTTCCGGTACTCAGCGATGTTTTCCCGAGAAATATTGGCACGGCCGGTGTATAGAGCATCACCAGTGCTGTCATCCGCATAGCAATTTAAGTTACCAGTTAGCATCATATCATTGATATGCAGAAGAAACAGCGTTTGTGATAGCACATAGCTTTGTGGAACACCAGCTTTAATAGGCTTGTAGTCAGAGCATGCACCGTCTTCAAAGACCTTGATGCTCCGATCAGCAAGGAAGCTTCGAAAGAAGCGCTTTGTGCCAATCCCGATCGAAGGCCTTCGCAATGTCCAGACAAACGGCCAACGCCTCCCCCTTGGACTCTACTGCCTCCGCCCATCTATGGGTCAGGTAGACCAGAAGATCACCAGTTGATTGACCCCGACGAAAACCGTATTGGCGGTCACTAATCAGCTGGTGATCCTCAAGGTACCGGATGAGCTGGCAGATAATAATGGATTTCATTATTTTGGAGAACAAGGAGGTGATCGCGATAGGCCTATAGTTGGACGGGTCTGAGCGGTCGCCTTTTTTAGGGATCGGGTGGACAAAAGCTGTCTTTCATGAATTCGGGACTACGCCTTGGGAGTAGGAGTACCGGAAAAGACGCGTTAGAACCGGTGCCAACTCCGGAGCACACGTCCTCAGCACAATTGGGGGGATTCCGTCAGGCCCACTCGACTTCTGGATGTCCAGGGAGAGGAGTGCTTTGCGAACCGAGCGCTGTGAGAATAGCACATCCGGCATGGAGCACTCACACCGCGGGATGGTCGGCGGTGTTTTCCCCCCGTCATCAAGAGTCGAGTTGGACGCAAAAAGGGAGCCTTAAAGGTCGGCTTTGTCTTTTGCGTCTTGGGCCAGTAAATCGTCCTCCCTGTGCAGAGATGGTAGTGATGGCTTACAGAAATTCCCTTGGACAGCCTTGGCGAGAGACCAGAATGCACGGGTTCCCGAAGGAAGGCGAACTAGCTTCCCGCCAATTCTGCCTATGTGCTCTGACTTTGCCTTGGCAATAACTCTTTTGAAGGACCTGGAGGCGAAGTTTTACTTCTTTTTAAGTATGCTCTTGTTTACATCCCGATTTGCCGAAGCCGCAGCCTAGGCTTGATTACACTCCTGCTTACTGCATAATGCAGTCTTACAGGAGCGACCAAACCAAGGCTGAGATCTGCCTCCGATGGGTACCACAGATGATGGAATAAATAGTTCCATTCCCTGTAGCACCACATCAGTGACATAGGCAGCAACGGCGCTGGGATCATCCGGCGGGAAGCAAACTTGCCCCCACGGGTAGGATGCAAAGAAAGACCGTATTCCGTCCCAATCCGCAGACCCGTAATGCCAAACACGGCAGCAATCTGCATAACGCAACCGCGAAGGGAGCGTGAGTGGCACCACTTTCCAGATCAGACAATGGTCCGAAGAGCCGAGAGGGAAATCGACGAAAACCTGATATCCGTCCGTATGAGAGGTCAGCAGAAGATCCAACAGGGAAGGTGTATTATCCTCCACATCTGGAATCCGCGAAGGCGAAGTAACCAGTTGTGTCAGACCATATGCCAAGGCAAAGTTATAAAGAGATGTCCCCGCATGATCTGGTAAACGTGAACCGAGCCATTCAGCTTGATGGGCGTTAAAATTGCCAAGTATCACGATCTCTGCGGATGGGACTTGTTGAAGGAAGGAATCTGTAGCCATTTGGACGTGGTCGATGAGTCGGTCTGTTTTGGCATTACCGCTATGGGACCTATAGAGGCGCCCGTAGACGCGCGGATGGTCGTCGCTGTCTACGCGTAGCCAAAAGATGGACAGGTCCGAACCTTCAAGACTGCTGAGGCGTCGAGAACAGATGTCCTCTCTGACATACACGCAACTTCCAGCCCGAGGCACAAAGGAATGCTCCAATTTGTACCCCGGGTAGGAGAGATACGAAGTATCAGCCGAAGAGGACACCTGCGTCTCGGTCAGAAAGAGCAAGGCCGGCTTCGCCATCTCAAGATGGTAGTGGATGGCATTTAGGTTCGAGTGAAGTCCCCTGATGTTGCAGAAATTCACGGATAGCTTGGCAGGGGTCGCCTTGGTATTGTTGCTCAGTTTGCCCCGAGAAGTTATGTTTTTGAGCGGAATTTTGCCCCCTCTCCCCCAGAATTCGCGGGGCAGCCTGAGCACCCACGCTCAGGAGTGGAATAACGTGGTAGTAGATGCTCAGCGAGGGATTCTCCAGGGGTGCTGGTACCCTCCTGAGGTAGTCTTTGTTGTAATTCCGCTACCATGTTGATGGGGCGGTGGATTGGGCCTCCTGCCACCTGCACTCACCAGACGAAACGCAAAAGCAGAGCTTCTACTTCACGCCAGTATTATGTGAGGTCGTACGTACCAACCCGGCTCGAGCAGGCTCATACGTGCAACTGCAAAAACTGCCGCGTGGCTCTTCCACCATTAAAATTATTAATAATATATAATTGAATGATATGTATGGAAATCTTTTGATTTCCAAAACTTTATAATATGGTATTGTTTTGAAATATGTTTTATTCTATCAAATATCAAACATTTTTCGCTTCAACATATTGTTTGAAAGAGCAAACGCAATACGATACATTGTCATAAAACTGAATTATAAACATATGTTTATGTTAAGTGAAACTTATTTTTACAGATTCTATGACGTTTAATATATATTTTTATTCCCCGACGATTCGGGTGCTTTACAGCACCCAATTATAGCACCAAATCATAATTGAGTTAAAGGCAAACAGTTCTTAGATTTCCTTGATGATTTAGTCATCTGAAATCCTGATTATTCACATTATATTGGTCACTCTGTGTTAAGTAAAATACTCATACTAACCGATATTTAAATGGTAAATTTCACCATCATCCATCACAGTTAGCTACCGTGGGAAAATCTTTGTTTTAGAGAGCACGAGGTATCTGTGATAAGGGTGACAAACGAGTCACTCACACAGTCCATTTGATGTTAAGTGGTTGCTGTGGCCCATAGATATCTACATTTATCCTCGATTACGAATCAAAATGCAGATGCGTTGTCACCTGTGAGGACTAAGATGGAATGCCTCGTATCCAGAAAAAAGGGTTTCCGGTTCTCTACACTCACCATACGAAACACAGCAGCATTAAGCTGCTATTTTCCGCTGGTATTCTGTGAGAGCTTGGTGGTACCCCGGTCAAGTCGACCCATTCATGTTACAACTATACCAGAAATATAGCTACAGCATGGCTCTACCACGTAAAAACAAGCAACAAGCTTCGGGTACCGCGCCTACGCCACAGTGACCGAGTGAAGCCAGCCGCAGTCAAGCGTGTGCCTGCCGTACTACCATATGTCACAGGAGTCACAGAAAAGGTTGGCTACATCTTGAACTTCCATTAAAACACACTTCAGTATCTGAAGAAGATTAGTAAATTTTTACCATCCGACAAGTGTCATCCCTCTACAAGATCCGTTGATTCTTACATAGGACAAACAAAAAGATCTATAAAACCCGCGTACAAGAACTTAAAGCACCAACGTTCCGGGAAGTCTGGAGTCTGTGAACATGTTCAAGATCGTCCCCGTCATTACATTAGATTTGGTAGACCACAAATCCCTTCATGATACTATAAACTCATTCTGCGTAGATCGGACCAAAAATTAATGTTCGAAATCTGAATGTAGCCGGGCTAACTATGACATGGGGATGTCAAACACCTCAGTTCCCCCGCCCCCACACACACACATGACCATGGGTGCTGTAAAGCACTCGAAACGTCGGGAATTAAAAAGATAAATTCAACGCGATAAAATTTGTAAAAATTATACTTACATTTAATATGTAGTGTTCGCGTCAACATAAGAAATCAATATGTTTTTATGTGAATGTTATACATACAGTGCAATCTCACGGTTACCGTAATACGCTCGACAGTGTACTTTTACGGGATGTAGAAGACTTAAACCGTGACTTTTAGAACCCTTCCAAAGTGCTATTCTCTGAACGCAAATTTGGTTCAAAAAATATTTTTTGGTAGTCAACATTGTTTTATAATTTTTGTGATTGTTGTCAGGGTATCCATGTATAATATGAATTGCTTTTATTTTACTGGTTCTGCGTTTTAGTTTTGTTTCTATTTTTACACCTGGCGCCATAAATTATTTTTACGACTTTAATCTTTCTTATCCACTGCTCGATAAGTCCTTTTCATAAGTGCCAATTAAACTACATAACTTTGAAAATTTATCAATACCCTGGATGATTTGCCCATACTCAACACACTGAGCTGATAATTGCAGAACCGCTTTCGCAATGGTGATATGGATGGATTTAAGCTATAATTTGGTCATCATCCCGTGCAAGGTCAGCATTTCCGGGAAAAATATAGCATATTCGTTCTAACGTCCTACTTAGTACAATGTAATATGTAGGTATTTAGAGATTATTGATTATGGAAGATTATGGTAGTTATTAATTATGAGACATGGGACATATGCGTGCTAAGACGGGCGACTTTGGTAATTATTTCTCCTTCTTTCTGGGTCAGTTACATATACTGTTATGAAGTGTTAACGTTGATAATTATGCGTTGCTTTTCTTCAAATTAAACTATTATATATACCCATTATAATGAGTGTTGAAGATATAAAATTAAATATATTTTTATTTCTAAAAGAAACATCGAAAACTCTCATAAATAGACAAATGCTTAACCTCATACTAAGTAAAACACCAAGGCAATTTTGATGAAAATCCTCTATGCTTCGGAATCTTTATTTACATTTATAGTGTTAGGGGTTGAATCTTCGATATCGTGCGTGATAAGAATAATACAAGAAGCATTAGAGTTCGGCAAAAAGTAAGAAGAAAAGTCATGCATTTCTGTTTAACTTTATGTTGTTATGAGAAATAATACCGGTCAGTTTACAGTTTGTTATAATAAGGCCAGAAGTGAAATAAAAAAGTCATGAGTTTTTACGTGGTAGAGCCATGCTGCGGCTATATTAGTAGTATAGTTGTAGCACGAATGGGTCGGCTCGACCGGGGAAGTACCATGCTCTCACAGAATACCAGCGTAAAATAGCAGCGTAATCTTAGTCCTCACGGGTGACGACGCATCTGCATTTTGATTCTTTATTGATGATAAATGTAGATGTCTATGGATCACAGCAACCTCTTACCATCAGGTGGACTGTGTGCTCGTTTGTCACTCTATCCTATAAAAAAATGTATTTTAGAACTTATCCATAAACGTTTTTGATCATCACTTAATCCGGAGGCTAATATTTGAAGAAAAGCTGTGATTATTTGTTGATTTTTTTTATAGGAGAGGGGGCAAACGAGCATGCGGCTCACCTGATGGTAAGTAACTACCGCCGCCCATGAAGAACTGCAACACCAGGGGAACCAGGGGAATTGCAGATGCTTTGCCGGCCTTTTAAAAAGGAGTAGGCACTTTTCTGGAAGGTCTCTAAATCGTATCGGTCTGGAAACATCGCTGGTGGTAAATGATTCCACAAGGAAGTTGTGCGAGGAAGAAAACATCTTCTAAATTGCACAGTGATAGACCGCCAATCATCCAGATGGTGTGGATGGTATCGGGAGTTCTGCCGCGATATGCGTTCGTGAAATTTGAAGGATGGGATTACTCCGAACAATTCCTCAGAGCACCCCCCGTGGTAAATGAGAAATAAAATGCAAAGGGATGCAACATCACTTCGCAGTGCCAATGAATCGAGCCGATTGGAAAGGATTCGCCTGTCGACGATTGGACCCGCTCTGTGCTGGATGGGGTCAAGAGGAAGGAGTTGGCATTGGGGAGCCCCAGCTCAGAGATGGGAACAGTATGCCATGTGAGGCCGAACCTACACCTTGTAAAGTTGAAGGCGTTGTGCCGGCATGAAATATTGTTCCGCTCTGCTGAGCACGCCAAGCTTTTAAGATGCCGATTTGGCCTTCTCTTCCAAGTGACCATGAAACTGCACATCACTCAACAAGTACTCAACAATGGATAAATATAGCCAAAATAAGCCGACTTGACGGTATTAATGGATGAAATTTTGACTATATTGAATATCGTTTTCTGCTAGATTTCGATAATAGTGAGGAGTTCAGAACACTATTGGTAAATATTTTTACATGATAGAGCCATGCTGCAGCTATATTAGTAGTATAGTTGTAGTAAGAATGTGTCGGCTCGACCGGGGAAGGACCACGCTCTCACAGAATACCAGCGTTAAATAGCAGCTTAACACTGCTGTGTTTCGTATGATGAGTGTAGAGAACCGGAGACCCACTGTAAAAGAGGCGTTCTATCTTAGTCCTCACTACTAATTGACATAACAACCAAGTAGTTATAATTGTTGCTTACAATATCGTATTCATATATTTTTAGTGTCGTTGAATACTGTTTAAGACAGACATATAATTAAGTCTAATATTAGAAAATACACTCAAATTTTTTCAAATAAATCAATATTCCTAGGTAACGACTTAAAGTTATAAAACATTCATGAAAGACACTTAGGGGCTAGAAGTTGATATAAGATATCACGGTTTAAGAGCCAGTGAGCGACCGACTTACGGTATTTCAATAAGCTTCACGTATTTTTCAGTTAGTCTACTATATCTGAGGTACATGAGATGGTGAATCTTTTGTTTGACCGGAGGTCGATATAGAGATGCTCAGGCGTTAAAGTGTAAAAAAATGACCATACAAACGTGATAGTAATAAGTCTGCCGCTTTGACATCTTGTATGTTGTAATATTCAATAAAAGTTACCGAAAAATACATTGGCAGTATAGCGGTCGCAAGGGCATGGCAGATGCAATTATATCAATAATTAACGTTATTTCAATAAAGCTGCAATTTATATACTCGTATGTTGTTGGTAATATTATTTGACATATATATTTGCATGGCAGAAATATATTGCGGTTCTATCAACCAGGCAGACTAAGAACTTCAGTGGCGTCCTTAAGCTCTCGCTCTAATCCAGTATTTAAATAAAATTAAAATTTTTATTACATCAATTAAAATACTTGCTTTCAACTGTTCTTTAATATCAGTCATCATCATCATCATCATATTTATTACACAGCCCTTCACAAGTTAACTGCTGAACATAGGTCTCCCCCAAGGAATATCACAAAGCACTGTCCTGAGCCACCTGTATCCATCGACTTCCCGCATGTCCAGTACCAGTTCGTCACTCTATCATGAAGAAGGGATCGCCTTACACTTCGGCTACCGGTACAAGGTTGCCGCTCGAAAAACCTTTTTTCCCCATCGGTTGTCGGTTCTTCGAGCTATATGGCCGCCCCCTTGCCACTTCAGCTTACTAAACCGTTGGGCTATGTTGGTTACTCTGGTTCTAATTTATAGATTTAATTTATAGATGATAATAACCCCTGGAAATGAGGTGAACGCTACCAAGCTATTTCTAATTTGTTGTGTTGTTAATTTGTGTAACATACATGATTGTAAGCTGTTATTTAAAAAAAAGCCCCGCTGGGTTTCTTGCTGGTTCTTCCCAGGACAGAGGTTTTTTTTGGAACCAGTGGTAATTATACAAAAGAGTGACTTTCAATAAGTATTATTTATAATCTATATTGAATAAAAAAGTATCTGTTTCTGTTTCTACTGCGGGTATTCTGCGGAAACTCCATAACTCGCTGAGTGACCTTGGGCTTCCTCATATGGCCAGCAGTAAAAGGCCACGTTGTAGTGTTATGCAACTTACATTTCATTGTACACTAATTCTCCATTCTGTTTTGATATTCTGCATTCATGTTTTGCATCACTTTATACTATTTTTTTCATTCTGTTTTTGATTCTCTGCATTTATATTTTGCATCACCTTTATTTATATAGGATCCTGTAACGTTTTTACACAATAACATATCATTTTACTGCGTATTTTCACACTATTTAGTACTTTTAAACTAGCTGTCAACGAAGCCTTACCTTTTTTTTTGGTCTTTTACTGAATTCTCTGTAACTCTACAAATTCAGGCTTCGGCGCGCTGTCGCGCATCAGTTTTTGCCTATTTGAATAATATCTCATTTCATACTTAAATGTAATAATTTCTTAATAAAAGTCCAAAAACCAAAAATTGGTTTTTATGACAACTACTATTTATACCGTTGTCATGGCAATTTTTATTCAAATTCGTTACCGATATGATGTTTTATCTCGATATTTTCACATAAATACTCTTTTGCTCTAGGTCATTTACAATAAATTTCCTTTTAATTTAAATAATTTTTCCGTTCTCTCTAGAAAGATATAAAAGCCGAACAATCGGTGAAGAAATTGAGTCTTGCTTCAGTTCTCGTATCGGAAGCATCTTCTAAAGGCCTTATCCCGGGGCCGCTCAGCCCCGGGATCCTGCAAGCCTCTATCCTGCCTGAAGCCACTGGACTCTACGATCCGTTGCTCTGCCTGAAGTCGCCGGATCCTACAAAACGTTGCTCTGCCTGAAGTCGCCGAGATCCCACAAGTCTCTACTCTACCTGGAGTCGCCGGAACCTACAAACCTCTGTTCCGCCTGCAGTCACCGGATCCTGCAGGCCACTGCGCTGTCTGAAGTCGCTGAGGATCCTGCAAGCTCCTGTCTGGGCTGAAGTCGCCGATCCTGCAATCGCCGCATTCACCTGAGGTCGTCGCCTAGAGACGCCCACGCCTACCCACCTACGCCGTGCGTGCTCGTTCCAGGCGCTGAGAGCACGCTTGGGATCTTCGGACTCAGCTACGACATAAATCTTTTTTTATTACCTTTTTTTTTTAAATATAATTTGTAAATCACATCATCCATCATCTTCATATTTCATTTTTTTTATAAAATTGTAAATACTCTTTTAAAAACTTAAATATATTATTGTCTTGGTCTATTTGGTTGTTTTGCTGATCGTAGGTTAGGTTTTTTTTTCTTTTAATTGTCGCTTCACGACAACGTCTCAGACTCAAAAGTCATCACCGGCAACACGCGCTGCCCAGCCGAGTTGAATCCGTCGATTGACCTCTAGGTCGAAGTTGGACTTACCTAGTCGGACTATTTGTCCCATGAAAACATACTGGTCATCACCTTCGAGCTTAGTGCTCTCAACAACTACCGACATAGGTGTGACATTGACGTTATACATGACCTTTGTTTTGTCCATGTTCATCTTAAGACCTATCCGTTGGGAGGCACTATTGAGGTCATTGAGCATAGTGCTTAAGCAGGTCTTCCAGCGATTCAGCCATAAAGATTATATTGTCAAAAAATTGAAGGTGGGTGATGTACTCGCCATTCATGTTATTACAGTATCCTTCCGCTTAATGCAGCTAGTTTTAAGTCATTTTCTATGGAGTTGTAACGAAATTAGCATCTTTAGCGACCCCGAACGTGTATTCAAAAGAAAATATAAAAAACTTACTATTACCTACCTTGCCCGATTAATGATTCTAAACTATTATTTGTTGCATTTTTTTACTGGATTTGGTGCTTTTGCTCAATTAGTTTGATTTGTGTTTGTTTAGAGTTTATATGTATGTTGTTTAGTTTTTTTTTTCATATAATGATGTATAACTTTTGTAAGTTTATTTGTACTGTCGGATATTATTAAATAAATATACTTTGTAATGAATAAATAAATAAAAAAAATAAAAAAAAATACACCTGTAAAGACAAATCCTTTGTCTAAAAAAATTGTATTTCGTTCGTAACAATGCATATTGATATTGTCGATGGTGTATCTATCTAAATAAATAAATAAATTTTCACCAATCCTAGTGCATTTTTATTGGTCGACTATTACTCTTAAGTCTTAACTTCTTAAGTTTACTTAGGTGTGATATTTTTCTTTTTATCTTCGTTATATATACTACTATTGGGTATAATTTTCACATTTCTAAAAACGGTAGTTTAGTTGGTAAATATAAAATATAAATATAAAGAAACGGCCCCCAGTTCCCGGCGGCCCCGCTATTCCTGGCTACGGTTGCGACCATGGTAACGGCGGGGCAGGGGATGCTAAGAATCTCCGGTGGAGGTTCGGTTGTCACCTTAGACGACTTGACCTGGCAACATACAACGCACGCACCCTGAGGACTAACGAGAAGATCGTGGAGCTGGAAGAAGATATAGACAAGTTATGCTGGCATATTATAGGATTATCCGAAGTCCGAAGAGAGGGGGGGACACGGTAATCAAAGAGAATATAACCACTACGTTTAAGAGGCGGGACTTCCATAGTAAAAGTAAATGTATGAAAGTACGCCAAGCTACTCTACCAACATCATGATATGATATTTAGTTTTGACAAACAGTGCTGACAACATTGACGAATTACAATAGTGCGGTAAATGTATATACTCAAATAATTTTATCGATATAACCTTTATCGATAAATTGTTTATCGATATTTTTACATAATAAAAGTAAGATCTCTATACTGAATTATTTATGAGAAATAAATTTTTTAAAGTGGGGATTGAGTAAAAATGCCGATGAGGATAAGAAATCTGTGTATTTTATACACAGCAATTTGTAATTATATCTCTACAATTATTAGGTACAAAAGTATGTATAAATACACAATATTATACTAGTAATTAATTAAGTAAAAAATAAATGACGACTCCGTAGCGCAGTGGCTAAGCGTTTGGCTGCGGCACTGCAGGACCGAGGCTTCGTTCCCGCACTGAACAAGTGTTGTTACGCTATAAAATAAATAGTCTGCGTCTGGATGCTTGTTTTCAATGTTAGTTTTTTTAAAGGGTAAAAATATTGGGTTTTAACACTGATTGGATTAAATTGCTTTTAAGTGTAATAAATACTATGTAGAAATCGCTAGGCTTCTTCACAGAGGTACCACAGTACATACTACTCGCAGAGATCGTTTACTAATTGTCACTTTCAAAATGAGTGGTCATTTTAGCTTAGCTTTTTGTAGATGAATAAAACAATGATTTAGTTATATAATCTAATTCTTGCCAAAACGTGACTTTAGAGGGATATTATCTTTTGCTACATGTAAATGAAACCTAATTAACATACAAATAATTGTGGAAGTTTAAATTAAGTCCACTGAAATAACAGTTCGGTATAGTTGGGTTCAAATGCAATGTTTGCCACAAATATGTTATGTTTTAACATGTGAATTTTTTCAATTGATGCATGTACCAGCTATTTCACCCATTGCTTGCATCTGAAAAAATAATATAAATAAAATCACATTTTATTGAAGAAATTGTGTGTTGTATTTTTGCACACAATCGTACACTATAAAAACCTGTCCTACGTAGATGGCTAGTCCAAAAACATATTTGCGTTAAATATCATATTACAATTAAAGTTGAAATCACCACATACCTTTCATCATCTAAGGGAAATATTGCTATGAGTAGCCTTTTCTTGTTATCATTTTTTCCGCTTCTTGCACCAATTATTTGGAAAGTTTTACAATGCATATTTATTTTTTAACAATTATATAAATAAACAACGGCTCCTATAGCAAAATTAAAAGTAATCTTAATACATAAAATATATACCTACAAAAGTAATTGTTTGATTTGACATTTGAATCTATTTTATTTGACAATGTCGTTAATAGACATATTACGAAAAGCAGAAAGAAGAGATAACCGTCATTAAAATTTGACCCCTGTAGTACATATAATTTTTACTATGGAAGTTGCGCCAGCCTGACGGTAATCATCGAATCCGGCAACTTGCTCTATCACCGAAAGGGCGACCATCTGTCCCAAGGAGGTATCGGATTTATCGTCCACAAGTCTCTCGTTAACAACGTTGTAATGATTGAGAGTGTGTGGACGAGGGTTGCGTACCTACCTTATACTCAGAATCACCAAATGGTATTCGCTGACGGTCATACAGGTTTACGCACCAACCTCGGCACACCCAGATGAGGAGGTGGAGGAAATGTATGAGGATATCTCTAGAGCCATGCATTCCCCCAAAACCCAATATATGGTGTTAATGGGAGACTTCAATGCAAAACAAGGCACAAGAGAACGGTGAGCTGAAAGTAGGAAAATTTGGAATAGGGCAACGGAACCCAAGGGGCCAGCAGCTGGCCGACTTCATGCAGAAAGGGGGAGTTTTTATAAGGTACTCTTACTTCCAGAAGCGGCCCAGCAGGAAGTGGACCTGGTCGAGCCCCGACGGTTCGACAAAAAATGAGATTGACTTCATTATGACGAACAGATGACAACTGTTCAGTGATGTCTCCGTGATCGCGAGGGTGAAAATTGGTAGCGATCACCGAATGGTTAGAGGCACACTGAATCTAAACGTTAAGTTGGAGAGGTCTCGTCTAATGAAGTTAACGCTCCGTCCCCCTCGTGCTCCGTTCCAAAGTCCCAAAACCTTTCAGCTCGAGTTACAAAACCGTTTTCAGTGCCTAGAAGACTGCAATGAAGTGGAAGATATGAACGACAATCTCTTGGAAATTGTCCTTGAGGTCGGAGCTAAGTTCTGCAAGACCCGCCACAGAAGAACACAAAAACTCTCCGATCACACTCTCAATCTCATGGTTGTTAGACGGGAGATGAAACTACATTCTTCAACGGATTTGACAGCATACAGGCAACTCAACAGACAGATCTCCAAATGCATGCGGCGGGACTTACGCAACTTCAATACAGGTTGTATTGAAGAAGCGATCGAGTGGAACCAAGGCTCCAAAGTCTTTGCGAGAGATCTGTCTGCCAGAAAGAGCCAACTGTCAAAGCTGAAGACCGAGTGTGGCAGCATCGTTTCCGGGGCACCTGAGATTTTGAGTGAGATAGAGAGGTTCTATGGGCAGCTGTACACGTCATCGGTGGAGCCACACGCAAGTGTGAGTAACGATCCAAGAGCGAATCTTATCTGACACTATTCCGATGATATCCCGGACGTCAGTCTGAGCGAGATTAGAATGGTTCTCCAGCACCATAAAAACGGAAAGTCCACGAGCGAGGATGGAATTACAGCGGAGCTTCTGAAGGTGGATGGAAAACCGGTACTTGAAGTCCTTCAGAAGCTTTTTAATTCCGTTCTCCATGGTGGCAATACTCCGGAGGCGTTGAGCAGAAGTGCGGTGGTCTTGTTTTACAAGAAAGGTGACAACGCTTTCTTGAAGAACTACAGACCGATTTCCCTTTTGAGCCGCATCTACGTGCTGGTTTCGAGTGTCATTACGAATCGTCTCGCACGCAGACTTGACGACTTTCAGCCTCCCGAACAATTCGGTTTCCGAAAAGGCTTTAGTACCAGATAGTAGACCACATACACACCCTTCGGCAAATTGTACAAAAGACAGAGGAATACAATCTGCCACTTTGGCTTGCTTATGTGGACTATGAGAAAGCCTTTGATTCCGTTAAAATTTGGGCGGTGCTGCAGTCCTTTCAGCGGTGCCAAGTTGACTGTCGGTATATCGAAGTGCTGAAGTGTTTGTACAGTAGAGCTACGATGGCTATCCGAGTACAGAACCAGAGTACAAAACCTATCCAATTGCAGAGAGGTGTAAGACAGGTTGATGTTATATCCCCGAAATTCTTCACCGCTGAATTGAAAGACGTTTTCAAGCTTCTGGAGTGGAAAGGATACGGTATTAACACCGATGGCGAGTACATCACTCACCTTCGATTTGCCGACGATATAGTCCTTATGGCAGAATCGCTGGAGGACCTAAGCACTATGCTCAATGACCTCACTAGTGTCTCCCAACGGATAGGTCTCAAGATGAACATGGACAAAACAAAGATTATGTTAAATGTCCATGTCACACCTATGCCGGTAGTTGTTGGGAGCACTAAGCTCGAAGTTGTTGACGAGTATGTTTACCTGGGACAATTAGTCCGACTAGGTAAGTCCAACTTTGACCGAGAGGTCAATCGACGGATTCAACTCGGCTGGGCAGCGTTCGGGAAACTACGACACATCTTCTCGTCAGACATACCTCAAAACCTTAAAACAAAATTTTACGTACAACCAGTGCGTGTTGCCAGTGATGACTTACGGATCTGAGACGTGGTCCTTCACTGCTGGCCGTATGAGTAAGCTCAAGGTCGCTCAGCGAGCTATGGAGAGGGCCTATGCTCCGGGTTTCTCTGGGTGATAAACTTAGATCTTATATCCGCAGTAGAACCAGAGTAACCAACATAGCCCAACGGATTAGTAAGCTGAAGTGGCAATGGGCCGGCCATATAGCTCGAAGAACCGACAACCGATGGGGAAGAAAGGTTCTCGAGTGGCAGCCTCGTACCGGTAGGCGAAGTGTAGGGCGACCCCCACGGAAAGGAGTGACGACTTGGTAAGAGATGCAGGAAGTCGATGGATGCAGATGGCTCAGGATCGCCGTGCATTGTGGCATTCCTTGGGGGAGGCCTATGTTCAGCAGTGGACTTATGAAAGGCTGTAATGATGATGATGATGATGATGATGAGGCGTGATTAATATCTATAACTATGCCAAATTACAGATTTGTAGCACCTACGGTCTCTGAGTAAAACTTCGGACGGATGGACGGAAGGATGAACGGACGGACGGACATGGCGAAACTATAAGGGTTCCTTGTTGTGTACCTACGAAACCCTAAAAAAGACTGGATTAGAGCGAGTGCTATAAGTACGCGCTTATGGACCACACTGAAGTTCATTGTCGACGGCTCCGTGGCGCAGTGGTTTAGCAATGAGTTGCTGCACTGGGGGGCGCGGGTTCGAATCCCGCACGGAACAAGTATTTGTATGGCCTACAAATAATTGTTCCAGGTCTGGATGTTTGTCCTTGTGCAATTTGTGTTTGTAAACTGCCTCCACGATACAGGAGAAAATCCTAGTGTGGGGGTAACGTACTCGTATTTAAAAAAAAAAAATTGTCTGCCTGGGTGATAGAACCGCAATATATGTCTGCCATGCAAAACATATATATCAAATAATATTATCAACAAAATATATAAATTGCAGCTTTATTGAAATAACGTAAATTATTAATAAACAAATGTACTTGTCAACCTGTCTGCCATGACCTTGCGACCGCCTTAGGTGTCTGCCAATGTTATTTTTCGGTAACTTTTATTGAGTATTTCAAAATGTCAAAGCGGCGGACTTATTACTATCACTTTTTTTTTGTTATTTTTTTACACATTTAACATCTGAGTGTCTCTATATCGACTGCCGGTCAAACAAAAGAGTCAGGATTTCATGTACCAGGTATAGGGGTTTAACTAAAAAAAAACATGAAGCTTATTGAAATACCGTAAGTCTGCCGCTTACGGGCTTTTAAACTATCAATGAAATAAATGAATATGCAAACCAACAGCAAAACTGTTCATCGCGATGCGACGCAAGAACAGAATAACGACATGGAGAAGACTCGTAGAATGACTAAATGATTATACCGCTCGAACGAGTGGTGGTAGGCATTTACATTTCGTTCTCATCTATAACTTTTAATTATTTTCTAACTTATTTCATAACACTTATTTAAGTGAAAGAGGAAGAATAATGATATAACGTTGTTTATTAAGCGATAATTGCCTTCTATTTACTGACTCGGAAAACATTAAAGGGTTTTCTTTAAAGCTTCTCTTTGATATTAGACGCCACCGCAGAGCTTACGGACGTGATTATTAACATATTGAACTATAACATTGAGAGATAACAAAGGAAGCAAAATTACATGGTCTTGAGTAAATTACATGGCAAATTATGTAAAATATTTCGAAAAAATTAACTCGTTTACAACGTAAGGAGTACCTTCCTATGTATTTATTATATAACTTTTATGAAATTGAAATAGTCATGGCATAATGTCAACTGTCGACTATCGACTGAAAAATGATATATTTAAAATGAATTATTATAATGTCGTTTTTTTAATTTATTTATTCATATTAAGTACATATTTTTACTATTCTCTCGCCAAACTGCAATCAGTTTGTCGGCGATTACACGCTCTTAAAACTATATATTATTATGCACCATCACCTATACAAATACAATTAATTACAAAAAACAATAAGAAAATAAAAGATAGTTATATCAAAGTTACCTACAACATTTCATAATATTTAGAAAGTATAAAAATAAAAAAATAAAAAATAAACAACAAAAGCAATAAACAAATGAAATAAATCAAACATAAAAATCGATTAATAAAAGTATGCAACAATATGTTGTGTATATATATATATATATTGTATGTATATATAGCTCTGTTAATAACGTACTTTTCAGAGAGGATTTTAATAAGTTTTTGCTTAATTTATTTTCATTTTTATTTGGAGGTGTTTCTCTTAACCATTTTATTTTGTTATAGATTCTGGGTACGATGTATTTATTCAAGCGCTGTCCATAATAGTTATTTGCACTAGTCTCTTCAAGTTTTTTTTCCCTTACCTTACGCGTGTTGTAAGTGTTAATAAAGGTAGTTTATATTCGTCAGTATAGTAATGTTCAATTGCTATTAAATATTATAACCGTGTTTCGACAGGGAGTATTTTACACATGGGAAATAATTTTTCATATTGTTTTTACAACTCTTCTTATCTTTTGAATTAATTAAACATTTTATAATACGTATTTGTAGGCTTTTCACTTGTTTTATATATAGGTACTAATTGTACGGCCATACACAAGAAGGCCATAGTTAATTAAAGACTCAACTAATGCATAGTAAACCACTAATAGAACATGTTTACTTACTACTTTTCGAATTTGATAGAATTTGCCTAAAATGGACCTTAATTTTGAACATACTTCTTCAATGTTTATATCTACTAACAATCCTAAATATTTGTAACTATTAACAAATTCTATTTTGGCACATTGACATGATAATTTTCCCCTATGCAAGCACTCATGGTCATGCCCTACAATTCCTATTTCTTCATAGCGTACATTCTTAGTTAGCCTGTTGTATGGAGAATGTAAGTGCATACACTTTGTTTTTTTCAAAGTCAGTATTATGCCGTTATCATGTGCCCATTGGGTAATCCGATCAAAGTCTTCCTGTATTTTATCACAAGCTTCATGTAAGTTTTTGGAGGCATACAATAGGCACATGTCATCGGCGTACATGTAGGTATCGCAGTGATGCACCACATTAACCACACTGTTCACCAGTATAATGTCCCCTACGGGGCCGCACACAGAAGCGGTTGGTACACCGAGAGCGATATGTTCTTCAGCGCCAGTCGTCCCACTCATCATAGTGCGAATAGTCCGATTTGATAGATAATTACGGAACCATTCATTTACAGGGCCCCGAATCACATTCATCCATAGCCCCTAGAAGTACCTCATGGTCCAGAGTATCAAATGCTTTTTTATAGTCTACGAAAAGAGCCACAACCTGTTTACCATTATTAAGACTGTAGTTTATTGCTTTCGAAAACTTAGTTAACGCAGTACTAGTACTCCGTCCTCTCCTAAAACCATGTTGACAATCAGTAATAATGTTAAATTTCTCTAAGAATCTATTCACTCTTTGTATGACTACCTTTTCTACAATTTTATTTATTACTGGAAGAATAGCAATTGGACTGTGATTTGTGTATTCATAATGGCTGCCACCTTTGTAAATAGGTCTTATTATGGACTTTTTAATTCATCTGGATAAATAATTTTTTTAAACATAAATTGACAAAATTAGCTAAAATTTGACTTTTTTCATTTTTTATATACTTCAAATATTTAACTCTAATTTTATCTACCCCTGGTGACTTTCGTTCGGACAATTTATTTATAATTTCTTTTATTTCTGACGAGTTTACTTTTACAAACCTGAAAGATACTTCGCTCGATTTAACATAACTATTTCTCTTTAGGAAATTAATGCTACATCTATGTAATTTATACATTCTATTTCTTTAGTGAAGGTTTTTTAAATTTCACTACATATATTGTATATATTATCCCTTTTACCGAGATATTTCAAGATAACGCTATCTAGATTAGGCTTAGGTCATCCTATCCACGTATTGATATTTTCCCATATTTTTCTAAAATCCCCGTTACAATTATTTATTTCCTTTTGTCTATACCTATTCCTAGCATTATTAATCAATATATCAATTTATTCACCTTATTCCTAAATGAAGTGTACTCTAACCTTTTGGTCATATTGGTAGGCGATGCTTTCCACTCCCGAAATAGCATATCACGCTTTAATAATTTATCATATCGTTCTTTATTGACACATGGCTGACTAATTCTTTTATTCTTTAAAGTTATTTTAATTTTAATTTCCTCATAAATCTTAGAGAATGTAGAACATATTGATTCATATAACAATATTGGACATAATATAGGCAAAAATTGTGACCAGTTCGTTAATCTCAATTTTTCCTTAACTAACTTATTATCTATTACGAATTTGTATTTACATACTTCATTATAGTTATTGCGCACTGTATGCTTACGGTCAATATTAAGAGATAATTTATATTATGTTTTTCTTATATATAAAAGTGGTAGCAAACAAGCATTCGGCTCACCTGATATATAAATGACTACCGCCGCCCATGAACAACTGCAACACCGGGGATATTGCAGGTGCAATATATACTAAATAGTATATACATTATATTATACTAAATTTATATGTATTTTATTATAAAATGTATTTATTTAACAAGCTAAAAAAAAGAGTAATGGATGGCATTTTATTAAGTACCCGAATATTAAAATATACGATGCCTTTAAAAATAGTTTTACTCCAAAATACTTTCTTCACCCCTTCTCATCAAACTTTACTGTACAGTTCGACACGTAATCAATATATAATATAATATATATGTGATATATGAAAACAATAATAAAATTTCATAACAAAGATACAAAAAAAAATCATCAATCATTTTACAAATATCTCGCATTTTCCTATGAATTACTCCCAGATTTCCCAGGGATTTTAAAGATTACCGGCGACAAATTATGGTTACATCATAGTCATAAAAGCAGTTCATGGAAAGAAATTATACTTCATGCTCATAAATGCTCCTAAAGACTATTCCGACTTTTTTAAACAATATTATATGCGCCGCAGTGAAAGTATGAAAGTGTCCGTAGATTTTGTCGCACTATTTGAGGTTGCCACTCGACAACCTTTCTTCCCCGTTGGTTGTCGGTTCTTCGAGCTATAGGACTGGCTCATTGCCACTTCAGATTACTTATCCCGTGTCCTATGTCGATTACTCTGATTTTATCGCGGATATTCTTATTTTTAGTAATTCAAGCAGTTGCATCACGCAGAGAAACTCCGAGCATACCCATCTCCGTAGCTCCAAATTAAATAACTCCTCTGAATTGCCAATCACTCGCAATTAATAATTTTAATTGTTTTTAAATTTACGTACCAACTGCGTAGCACAGTGCACCGCCGCAGGTTCGAAACCCGTACGGAACATGTGGTTGTATTCTACTATGGGTATATTTTTATTAAGGGAAAGCAGAATAAAAAGCAAATAATGTGTTATTATTATTATTTTTGTATTATTGAAAATGTAAGAATGAAACATATAAAATTATAAGCAGCCTGTGGAGTATTTCCATTTTTGTACGAATGGGTTTTCTCCCTAAGCGCCTCAATTGTTTTTCATATTATCCCCTTGGGATGAAACTTACACCGTGGCAACTCACCATTATGAGTCTAACTGAAGGATGTTGCCCTAGTGAATATAAAAACTCCTATAATTCGACGACTTTAATATATGTAAATTTATAATAATTTAAAAATGTATAAGGTTAAAACATCGCAAAGGTATAATGTCCGTAAGTTAATAACCGTTTATTGATTTATTTTAAACGATATTACGTTGTTGCTTTATATTCTGCGATCCACGTACATAAAACACATAATTTAAAGTTAATTGATATTTCAAGAACGCTTACACGTGGAAAATTAATGAAGTTCTAAAAGCTGTTTTGTTGGGATAACATAAAGTGTAGAGAAGTATTTCCCGGTATTTTTTTAATAAAATACTTAGTGTTACTTAGTTTAGTATCAGTTTAAATCAAAAATATAATGCAGCAATTACATTTTGGATTCAAACTGATATCGTTAATTACTGTGTTTTTTTTTTAATCCTAACGTTTAAAGAATGTATTTTATTAGCCCGTCTTAAGAGCATCGATATTTTTACTCTTGATCAAAATTATTTTGAATGTGGAATTATACAACGTCAACCTTATTTAGTGAATGATTTCAAGTATGTGATTTTATGCTTTGACTTAATTTCAAAACGACGATATATTTTAACACACGGCGTCCGTTTCGGCGAAACGTGAAGTTTCAAAACAAGAGCATGAATATTCATTAAATGAAAGCTGACGAAGCTGTGTCAGTGTTGCGTTTCACTTGCCTAGCGTGAATAAAATAATAGCAAGGGATGATGTTCTTTCGCCATTCATTTAGTTTAACTTTAAAATACCTCTATACATACATATATGTAATAAAAATATAACAAAAGGTTATAAATATTGCTGTCTAAATTACTCAAACCTTTAAAAAATTTGAAAAACTAATAACTCTTTAGACAAAATCAAAATCATTTTAGAATTTATTACTTTGAAATTGGTATAAAATAACTAAAAGATAATTAAAATTAAACATCGATCCATTGAATGAAATTGCAAAAAAAATTTTTTTTAATAAATAAGCATTTAGGCATTATCTTTTCGTTTTAAATTTTTTTACGAAGAGAAAATCAACTACTTACGATGCAGACATAAGTGACATAAGTATATAGAAGTCGGGGCAAACGAGCATGCGACTCACCGAACCTATTATACTCTTTGGACTCACCTAATTGTAAGTGTCGTCCGCTGCTGTAACACAACCACTTTGAAGGTCCCTAAGTCGTATCGTTTGTCAAAAATCGCCATGTTCTGAAACAGTAACGGATAATTTATTACCAATTTGATTTTTCTATCCCTTTGAATTGCGAGTCCTACTATTATTTTTTTACCAAAGGACTCGATGGACCTCTTGGGAGATATTGATCACTTGATAGAGAGAGTAGCTTAATACAGACAAATCTCTTAAGCTATTCTTACCAGTTATTGCATGTATCAAATGCCTATATTCTGCGGTGGTTGTTAGCCGTCGCTTAGTCACCTGCAAGTCACAGACTAGATTTGCAGTGGGACGAGAACGTTGATGCTTCCAAGTGCTTTTTTTCCGGGGGCGAGGCTGCTCTTTGATCTCATGCGACTGACTTGGTGAAGACAGAGGGAAACTATGATTATGATAAGGAACGAAAGAACACTGTTGCTAGACCTATAAAATCCATCATTATCTGTCTATTACGTGCCTATTACGTGTCTGCCTCGATGAGATCATCGAGGCAGACACGTAATAGGCATTTTCTCACGAAAAAAGCCACGATTAGCAAGTGGACATTTCTTACATATTTTATACGTCCACCGTCCTTGTTCTGTTATGGGACACTATTTGTTTATAAACATTTTCGCCGGCATACAGTACTTGTATATCAATTACTTGTATACTGTATTTCTGGACTACGCCTGAATCGGCAAAAATGATCATGACTCGACTGTAAACACGAAAAAACGAGGGTATAATTATCTGTACAAGACGCATTTATGTATATTTAGATACAAAAAAAAGACTACAAAAATATGTCGTAAAATTAAACAGACAGAGAATCGAATATATTTATTCTCATAAAAATCAGATTACAAAAGTGATGCGGTAAAATTTGCCAGACAGAAGCAAATATCTTCGTAACTTTAGACTCGTAAGCCTTCCAGAGTCATGTCAAGCTGGAAATGTGCGCTACGCAATTAATATTCCATTGTTTTTCTGGCGAAGCTATGCTAAAACTACTCTCTTTGAAGATTTTTATAGCTTTCAAATAATTAAATAGTCATCATTTGTAAATCTGTACGTTGCTAGTGAAATTTCGTAATAATCATCAAGCAATGGCTCAGGGGCTAAGTGCTCGCAGTAAATTTCACAGTATGCAAGAAACGCGGGTTCTGTCCCCGCAGGCACCAATGAAATTAATTTGAAGTGCTGATTTACCAAGTCCTCGACGGCGAAAAAAAACATCGTGAGGAAACTTGATTGTCTTATAAATAAGAAAAAAAATATATTTCGTAGACATGTGAAGTTCGCGAACACGCATTGGGGCAGCGCGGCGGACATTTCCTTGTCCTAAAACCCTCTCAGAACCCGAGAGGAGGCCTGTGCCCAGCAGTGGGACGTATGGCTTTTAAATTAAACAAAAATCAGAAAATTATTATAAATAAATTTAGCTACGCATGTTTCACTTTTATCAGTGCCAGTACAGCGATTTGCAACATACGTACAGCGCCTTTTAGTATCTGTACATCTTGAAGAAATTTATCTGTCAAACAAGTTGTTCTCCACTTGTTATTAATGGGATATGGGAGTCATACTCGTACATTAAAATAGAAAATATTTTTTTTATAATTCTACGAGTATATATATTACAAGTTAAATTATACAATAAAGAACGCAGATTGTACAAACTAACGTTAATGCGTAATTTTTAAAGACACCAGCCACCAACTCACGATTAATGCAAAACGATAACCAAGTAAAAACGTTTCCAACTTTTAGAAAAAGTTGCTTCTTTACAGCTTTGAGCATATACTTTGACATTTTGCTTGTTGTGTCTTCCACCAGTGTCACTACCGGGACACCGCCGGAACAGCGAACGTTTTGATCGATTAAATGTTTTCAGCTGCAATTATGGGCTGATATTGACGATAAGGAATGAATATATGGCGGTTATTTCCTTATCGTCCCAATATCGTATCGATCAAATATTCAATGGGAACAATCTAAGAAACTCCTACATTCGAGTTATAAGAATTTAGTGCTTAGTGACAGATAGCTTTAGAAATAAAAAATGAATTAAATGCTTAGTGCTAGCTTGAGCACTGAAATTTATATTAGATCTTAAGAGGTTAATAAATCAATTACTTGCCAAAACGAAAATATCTAGTGACGTTGTTTATCGACTTTCAAGGGAAATGAAAAAAATAACAATTCCCGGTACTTCCAGCCGGAAAGAGAGATTGAGGATTAATTAAGAGATTAAGAGAGAGAGAAAGAGAGAGATTATTCCACGTGGTAAAGCCACGCTGCAACTTTATTGTGGCACGAATGGGTCTGCTCGATCGGGGTTCACGCTCTCACAAAATACCGGTGTAAAATAGCAGCTTAATGTGGAATAAAACTATTTTTACGGATTTTATCGCGTTTAATTCACTTATTTTATATTCCCGACGTTTCAGTTGCTTTCCAGCAACCGTGGTCACGGGGGACTGAGGTGATTGACGCCCCGATGTCAGAGTTAAACCGGAGTATCTTCAGCTTTTTTAATTAATAATTTTGGTCCGATCTACGCAGAATGAACTAACTGTGTCTTGAAGTCTTGCAGTGGTATGCTTGGGTTTAGTTTTAATTTTATGAATTACAGGATCCCAAGCAGGTGGTAGTACCCAGCCTGCCTCTCTATTGAAATTAGGATGTTTTTTAATTTCAATAGCCTCACGTATCATCCTTGGCAGGAATCGATGTTCTTTCGCGAGAATTTGTGGTTTATCAAATCTAATGTAATGGCGGGGGCCGTCTAGGATATCATCACAAACTGCAGACTTCCCGGAACGTTGGTGCTTCACTTACTTAATTACTTCAGCTTAATGTTGTTTTGTTTCGTATGGTAAATATAGAGAACCGAAGACGACATTCCATCTCAGTACTCAGGAGTGATAACGTATCTGCATTTTGATTCTTAATTGAGGATAAATATAGATGTTTATGGGCTACAGCATCCACTTACCATCAGATGGACTGTGTGCTTGTTTGTTACCCTTACTCTATAAAAATAATATGACACAAAGAAAAGTATATGTGCCGTCGTATTGCCTAAACCACTGTCTTTAATATGTAACAAATTGTTAGGCGTAGTCTTTCCATCGTATGAAATATGGTTAAAATAATATCCATTAACAAATCGAGTGACAAAAGGGACATACAAGATTTACGCTCATTTAGTATGTCAGTTATTTTAACAAGATATTTGAATGTCTAGTATACGAATCACATTTAACAAACCAAGTCAAATCGTTTGGTGCATTATACTAATTATTTAAGAGCTTTTTTAATTATACAATACAAGTTGACTCTGTATGCACGAATCTTTTCGATTTCATCTTACTAAATAAGGCTCCGGTCCTAAGCTAAAGTCCCGTGTAGTGGCGGGTAAGAATACTTACTACCCCATATTTTCCCGTGGGTGTCGTAAGAGGCGACAGAGGGAAACTGAGGCAGAGGATGGGCAGCAGCATCTTTCTGATAACAGCAAAACAATAAAAAACTGCGGTTGCCAACCCGCTCGCGAAGCCTGGCAACTATGGCAATATACCCCGCATGATAGTAACGAAGAGACGGTCCACAGTCCCCGGTGGCCCCGCTATTCCTGCCTACGTTGGCGACCATGGTAACGGCGGAGCAGGGGGTGCTAAGAATCTCCGGTGGAGGTTCGGTTGCTACCTACGATGACTCGACCTGGCAACTTATAACGCATGCACCCTGAGGACTGTCGAGAAGATCCTGGAGCTGGAAGAAGAGATAGACAAGTTGCTCTGGAATATCATAGTAATATCCGAGGTCCGAAGAAAGGGGAAGAACACTGTAATACTTGAATCCAGCAACTTGTTTTATCACCGAGAGCGCAACCATCTGCCCTAATGAGGTGTCGGATTTATCGTCCACAAGTCTCTCGTTAACAACGTTGTAAAGATTGGGAGAGTGTCGACGAGGGTTGGGTACCTTATACTCAGAATTACCAAACGGTATTCGCTGAAGGTCATACAGGTTTACGCACCAACCTCGGCACAATCCGACGAGGAGGTGGAGAAAATGTATGAGGATATCTTTTGAGCCATGCATTCCTCAAAAATCCACTATACGGTGTTAATGGGAGACTTCAAAGCAAAACTAGGCACAAGAAAAAACGGTGAGCTGAACTCTTTCTTCCAGAAGCGGCCCACAGTAAGTGGACCTGGTCGAGCCCCGACGGTTCGACAAAAATGAAATTGACTTCATTACGACGACCAGACGACAACTGTTCAGTGATGTCTTAGTGATCGCGAGGGTGAAAACCGGCAGCGATCACCGAATTGTGAGAGGCACACTGAACCTAAAAGTTAAGTTGGAGAGGTCACGTCTAATGAAGTCAACGCTCCGTCCCCCTCGTGCTCTAATCCAAAGTCCCGAAACCTTTCAGCTCGAGTTACAAAACCGTTTTCAGTGCCTAGAAGATTGCAATGCAGTGGACGATATGAATGACAAGCTCGTGGAAACTGTCCATGCGGTCGGAGTTAAATTTTGCAAGACCCGCCGCAGAATAACACAAAAACTCTCCGATTATACTCTTAATCTCATGGCTGTTAAATGGGATATGCAATCTTCAGTAGATTTGACAGCATACAGGCAACTGAACAGACAGATCTCCAAATGCATGCGGCGGGACTTACGCAACTTTAATACTGCTCGTACTCGAAGCGATCGAGCGGTACCAGTGCTCCAACGTTTTATACTATTGTCATCAAATGTCAGCTAGGCTAGGCAATATGACGCATCAGTATATTGTTGAAAAAATTGTGAATAAAATACACATTTTTTTCTGGAACTGGAGGCAAATGAGCATGCGGTTCATCTGATGGTATGTGATCACCGTCGCCCATGAACATCCGCAAAACCAGAGAAATTGCAGGTGCGTTGCCGTCCTTGTAGGAAGGATTATGCTCTTTTCTTGAAGGTCCTTAAGTTATATCGGTGTGGAAAAACCGCTGTTGACAGTATATTCCACAGTTTGATAGTGCGAGGCCGCCAGCCAGCCATCGAGACGATGAGAATGGAATCACGAAACATCAAACTAAGCTGTATGGTCAAAGATTTTTACCGACCTTAATTGGCAAATTGTAAATAAATCTACATTACCGCCTCTTGCCACCATATCCATACTGTTGTTAAAAGAAACAGCTTCTAGATAAATACATAATGTCAGTGAGATACGTGGTAGGAATGGGTTTCAAAATAGTGGAGATAATCAGCGCAAAATAACAGTTTGATGCTGCTATGTTTCATATGGTGAGTTTAGAGAACCGGAAACCCGTTTTTACTGGAAACGATGCATTCCATCTTAGTCCTCAAGGGGTGACAACGCATGTGCATTTTGATTCTTAATCGAGGATAAATGTAGTTGTCCATGGGCCACAGCATCCACTTACCATCAGGTGGATTGTGTGCTCGTTTGTTTCCTCTATTCTATATAAAAAAACAATCTCTCTTACAAAGCAATAAGGACCGTGGCCGAGCTCACTTGACTACTCTAGCGCCATCTATTATCTATCTACGGAAGCGGTTCCGATGTATATCGATATGAAAATTTGACGCGCTAAATACATCGTTCTTTATTTAATACATTTCCATAGATGTCGCTACATGGTACCGCTAAGTAAGATTGACGAAGTCATTGGGCTCTAGTATAATACATATCAGAGAATTCTTCTTCGTATACTACAAGACCGAAAATTCAGCACAAAAACTTGGTGAGAAAGCGCGGACGCGTGGGTAGGGCAAAAATGCCACGTAGTTATACCTATTTTCATTTGCGATACTTACTATTTTAGGCAAAATACGAAATAAAACTACATACTTATCTGAAATAAACTTATATCACGTTGACAAAGTGCGCACTTAAAAAAATGATAGCGTTTTCTTAGTCACAACAAATAAAATCAGTGTCAGAGTGTCAAAAACAACGTTCGTGATTTAAAAAAAAAAGTAACTAGTCTTCTCACCCACTCGTGGTCGACTAAAGGAGTTACGAAGAACTTACTGTAACTTAAAGCGCAATGTATTAAGGTAACAGAGCCCGTCTAGTTGTATAGTTGTATACATAGAAGTCTGCAATATACTGTACAATATACTTTAATGGATAAAATTATGAAAATTATAAAAAAACTATATCGCTTTAAATGTTCTAGCCAATTTCACAATATTATGTTTTTGGTGTAGAATACAAAACATTGCCACTACATACATATGCCTTTTTAATTAAAAGATGTGTTTAAAATTATTTCACATGTTTAATTTAATGTGGCAATCCAGCTTCACTATCTATTCAAACAACGATAAAGCAAAGGAGCACATGTGACGGCTGGGATGTAGAAAGCGAGCAAGAATTTGCATCGCCATCACACTCCAGTTTAAAAAAATTGCAGTTAAAGAAAAAAATTAAAGCTTTTATTAACTACGTACTATAGTTAAAATGTTTTAAAATACTATTCTATGAAAGAAGCTATCTGCGGGTAAACCGATTGAAAGCATTTGTCGCTTCGTTTGAATTAACAATCAAAGTCTCCTTGTCTTTGTCTGGAATTGGTCTCATCTTGATTCGGGTGACCTAGAAGGTGGGCCACTGAGCGATCGCGAATTATGATGATCTCCATAAATTTGGTGAATAACAACATTTTCCATGTGTAAGGGCTACCTTTTGGTTAGAAGGCTTTCTGTGTGTCTATATGTTTTCCCTTCAGAAGAAGTGTCCTTGCAGTATTCCTGTTTGAAAGAGCGGTGAGCAATTAAGCAAAGTTAAATCATTATGGTGTAAAAACTTAGCGCTTAAACCTATTATGTCATATCCAAATAATAAAACGTAAGCAGTTGTTATTTATGGGAGCAGTTCTTCCGGCTTCATCGGTAGTATCTAGGGGTGTACACAATGTCAGACGTCTCATACCTTTAACGCTGCAGCCCGTTTTAGGTACTTTACGTCTGAAGTAAACAAAATGGTTATATCGCCGTCTAACTGAAGACATTAGATTTTTTCAACATTTTTCATAGTCGCCTCTAACGACACCTAGTTACGCGAATACGCGAAGTAAAAACTTTGTACCCCTGTTTGAACATATTGCGCGCACGGTCTTGTGTGAAATTTGGCACAGTCATAGTTTATATGGAGGAGTATAGAAAGCTAAAGTTTATTTATAACTAGCGATCCGCTCTGGCTACGCCTCTTAATGTGGCGTTATTTCGATTTAAGAAATTCCGTTCGTGACTGATACTGCTCGGGGCAAGTGGAGTACTAAGACCAAGGCCAAGGCCAAGGACTTCTGCAATATCAGGGGACTTCATTCGAAACTTAACGCTTTCCACTACCATGTAAAGATGGCTAAGCCAGCCTTGCTCTTTCTAATCAAGACACAGGTTGTCCTCTCCGGCTAATACTTCGTATCTCTCCTACCCGGGATACAAATTAGAACACTCCTTTGTGCCTCGGGCTGGAGTTTGGGGGCGGGTTTGCTTCTCGCCGGAAGATCACAGCGTTGTTGCTGATTCTGTTGTTATATGTATTATAGCTTTTTATTCCATCCTCTGTAGTGCCCATCGGAGGCAGATCCCAGCCATGGTTTGATCGCTCCTGTAAAATAGCATCACGCTATAAGCATCAACGTCTCGGAATGTAAATACCAGCGCTCTTAAAAAAAAGTATAATTCCCCTTCTCGGTGTGTGTGTGTGTGCGTGCGTGCGTCCGTGCGTGAGTGCGTGCGTGTGTGTGCGCGTGCGTGTGCGTGTATGTGACCACGCTCTCACAGAATACCAGCGTAAAATAAGAGCTAAAAGCAAAACAACAGTGTTTCGTATAGTGAGTCTAAAGATCCGGAGACCTCCTTTTACTGAAAACGATACATTCCATCTTAGTCTACCGAGATGACCGCGTATCTGCATTTTGATTCTTAACCGAGGATAGGTGTAGATAATTATGGGCCACAACATCCACTTACTATTTATGTGCTCCTATATTGTATAAAAACAACATGTACATATTACTAATACATTTTTTATAGGAGAGGGGGCAAACGAGCATGCGGCTCACCTGATGGTAAGTTACTACTGCCGCCCAAGAACAACTGCAACATCAGGGGGATCGCAGATGCGTTGCCGGCCTTTTAAAAAGGCGTAGGCTCTTTTCTTGAAGGTCCCTAAGTCGTATCGGTCTGGAAAAATCGGTGGTGGTAATCGATTCCACAATGAAGTTGTGCAAGGTTTTATTGCGATATGCGATGGTGGAATTGGGTGGTTGGAATAAGTCCTAACAATTCCTTAGAACACTCCCCGTGATAGATACACATAAAAAAACAGATAAAAAAGGTTGTTAAACCAGTCACACATAGTAAAGATTGTCGCTAAAGAATTTTAAAATATTGCCAACCACTCACTGATTGACTCTAAGTACAAGTATGTATAAAATGTTCAACCACAAGGATTTTATTCTTATTTTAAGACTCCCTCTATGCCAGTAATAACTTTGTTTTATTTAGTTCTTGTAAATATTAAAAATAGTAATGATTTATACTCTATCACAGTATATTTTATTAAACGACGATTTCACAATATGTAAAAAAGTGTCTTGAAGGTTAAAACTGTATGAGCTGGTTATTATTCTGTTGTGACTGAATATTATTCTGGTTCGGTAAACTAACAGAAAAAACCTTATAACTGAAAAATGTGCTAACGAAGATTATTATTATCAAGCTCATTGCCTCTCTAATACCCACTGGTCAACAAAGACCCTCCCTCTAGAAATGTGAGAAAATTATGTAGAGGATGAATAAGGTTTTATAAATGGGAAAAAATTACCTCTTATGGACAAGATGGTCGACTACACTGAAGTTACTTAATTTTCAGCTAGATTAATTTTTGCGTCAGGTCCTATATTTTTTATTAATTTAGGCAAACAAACAGTCATTTAACAAAATATATGTGGGTAATCACAATAGATTTAGATATAAAAATACCTAGTAGTGCCATAAAACTAAGTAAAATCCCTTGAATTGTTTAAATACCTTTATCAGAGAGTGACTTTTTCCTGTACCTGTATATAAATTATCAAATATTTATTACAAATACGTCGTACTTTGAACTTGTAAACATTTTTCTAGAAACGAGGCATTCCAGTTTGATCCTCAGGCGTGATACCAAATCTGAAATTTGGTTCTTAATCGACGATAGATGATTTTGATTGCCATTTGATGCTGAGCGGCAATTGTAGAGAATAGACTCTAAATTTATCTATGTCTCTGACGTTACAATTTACCTGGCTATCCTAGATTCCTTTAGATTACCATTATCTAAAATGTATATCTAAGTTTCAAACACAAAATTTCTGCAGGCTATTTTAGTAATATGGAAAAAAAATCATGCATTTAATTTCACTTTTGCGGCTAATAATGATGTAATTAAAATTAATTGGAATTTCAAAGCTTTATCTTTTAGTACACGTAACACATCAAGTTTAACTAAGTCACGCAATATTCAAATAACATTCTTGCAAATATTCGTTTCTTATGTAGACTCTCTTAATGTTTAATGATAATGAATTCTTTTAATATTAAATTAGATTATAGTCCTTAAATTTTACATTTAATAGTAGTTTATTCTATTAGCTTGATATTATAACAATAGGCGTGCACGTGTGCAAGAAACTTTTTTACCGAAAATTTTTATTTTAATAACGTTATGCTTACTTAAAAGAACAAAAAAAATTTCCACATAACATATTCAGAAGACAGTGTAGAGAATAACTGAAGGAGCTTCAATTATTAATTCAAAAACTGTTTTGTGAAAATTATTTAAAATAGTTTTGGAACCTGTCACCGACAAAATCATATAAGTACCTACTTTAACTTAAAAGCTGTATGGATTTGAGTTACAGCAGCGTAAATATCGGCAAACCTTAAAGTTCATTTTAGAACTTGTAGTTCATGTCACATGGCGAGCCAACCGCAATGCAGCTTACATTCCACAGCTTAGAAGTTATGCTACAGGTTTAGTAAAGAAACGGCACATGACACCGTAATAATTTATATTTCCACGGCAAGAATATGTTACTTGATATTATATACATAAGTGTAATATGTTATGCATAATATGAATTTTCACAACATTAATATGAGGCACTGTCTTAGCACCTACTCTAAAACGAATAAGTGATATATTTTTTTCCTGCCGACTTCAAAAAGGAGACGGTACTCAATTTGACTGTATGATTTTACTGGGTGAACCGATTTCGATGATTCTTTTTTGTTTGAAAGCTGGTGCTTCACATGTTGTCCCATATAAATTTGATCAATGTCAGACGAATAGTTTATGAGTCATTCTTAATAATTTATATTGAAGTCGGCTGTCGGCTTTTACCTTTAATTTAACGTAAAATTTTCCAGTGTGTTAATGCTATAATGTTTGTTATAATTTGAATCGAAAATATTAAACAAATGTTTGTTTTTTTTTAAATTTAACTTGCATTGTTTATAGCTATTGCGAGAACTCAATGTAATATATTCTCAATGTAATAAATTGTAATCTTACAATCATCATTTTTGTTTCGTTTTATCTATTACGTTTGGAGCATTTATTTTTTTAAATATTAATAATAAATCTATATTATTTTATAACATAAAATGCAAAATAAAATCAACGCGAAATTCCCAAACTCGTAAAGAAACAAAACTATTGGTAAATCCAAATGTGCATGCCCTAAACGCATTAAAAACATTACGTATAACATGATTATACGGATTTTTTAAGTACTTTAAATACACACAAGTTTTCACTAATAACCTTATTATTTTACTTCCAATTTTCCAATAATTTTATGTCAAACTAAAATTTAATAAAAGTTTGGAAAATCCAAAAGTGCACGACTCAAAATGCTCATACGATCATCATGTCATCATTCAGGTCACTCCATAAAGTCCAACACGTATTTAAGTATAAATATACTTAAATATGTACATCTTACTTAATTTTAGTACGTAGTACTATTATTTATTTTGTGCGTTTAAAATATTGTAATAAAAATCTCTGATTATTATAATGATCAAGTATGTATAAAATATGTTTTTTCGAATATTTGTATTTGTACTGCAATCTTTTTGAGCCGCTGCATACAACTTATACAATATTCACTCACGACGGCGGTTGACGCCGAAGTGAGTGAGTGAGTCAGTCCATTTAGTAAAATAAATTAATACAAGGCTGATAAAACACCGAAAATTTCGATATTTTGCAGCTGAAAAAAATTAATTATAACTAAACAAAACAAAATTAAACTGCCATTTACATTCCATAGCTTCCCACTTGATAGATGAAGAGATTAAATAATAGATTTTTATTATTTTTTATTAACATTTTCAAAAGTTATCGTGTTTACCACTCCGTGCGGACTTGATAAATCTACTCCATAAGCCACTAAAACCGCTTTTTATGTAAAAATAGCAATTAATCGGTTTTAAAAAAATATTAATAAGTTCAACAATCATTTATCTTTCTGACAATGTGCTTCTTATATTATTTATATATTCAATATGATTGTTAGATACGATTTTATGCGACAAAACGTTGGAATCTTGATTTTTAGTTGCTAGTAGAACATACCTACGCACTTTGCGCTTAAGGCATGCAATAAGGTCAAAAAGCAAGATAGGTACCATGTCCAGCTATGGAATTTTACGAGCTGATGAAAAAGAACGTTTTAAATAATGTAAATATATTAACATTATAATAATAACACTAAGTTATATTTAAATTATGTTTGTGTTGTTCGCTTTTGTATTAGCATTAAATTGTTTTAATAACACTATAAAATGTTAGATACTACTTTATATTTCTTAGCATTCTCTAAAAAATGTTAAATTAAAAAGTAAGGTTGCAAATTGTATGTAAGAAATGTAATAATTCGATAAGTAGAACGAAATCTCTTTGCAATGTAATGCGTATATCGCGTGACTTGATATACGGTGTGGTTGAAAGTTTACAATAGTGTGAATTTAGGAACTTAGGTAACGAACTTGCTTGCAAGTAGATAATTCAATACGTGAAATTAATTTGTAACAAATATTATTTAAAATTTGAATTTCAGGTGACATTTTAGGATATTTTTATCACATCTTAGTATTTAAATTAATAAAAATTGAAAATTATGAACCTTCATTTCGTTGAACTGCTAGTTTCTTGTTTTTAGATTACACATATTTAAAATGTAAATAACAATGTTAGCTTACGGTCCTTAACATAACGTAAATCTTCGGTGATCACTTTTTTAGGAATAGTGATGTTTAATAAGTTTCAATAATCACATGTTTAAAGCGTCAATCTGAATTTGAAAATCGTAATGCTGGTTACTAAAACCCAATAATAATTTCTAGCGGTTCACAATCCAATATTTCCTAGTTTTTTAAAGTTGTAATTTTAGCGAATTTTCATTACTTGGTAGAGTCCAGTATCTAGCTGACTGATTTGCTGTGTAGTGACGACGTAAAATAATCCATTTCCGTTACCACCTTCTCGTGGGTGGGAAGTGACTAAGGAAAATTAAATAGAGAGAATTAAATAAATAAGATAAATAATTGTAGCTGTAAATCTGCCTTCGTTGTTTAACTTAAACATTAATTGCAAAAACAATAGATAAACTAACACGGAATGTTATAATTTTTTTTTGAATTTAGAATGATATAGTTTTGTGTAAAAGGATTTAATCACGAATCATGGGATTAATTTGAGTTGAAAATGGTCGCCCGATTAAAACGGCAACTTAATACTTTTATCCCTATTATAATATAACTTTTATATTTATATTATTAATAATTCCTCCCAATGTCACTTATTGGGTTCTAGCATAACTATATAAATCATTGTCTCGACATAATAATTAAATTATGTGAACATGATTTCAATTGATCATGTCATTTAAATGTTACTCAATCACAAACAGATCTTTACGGAAAAAATGGTAATCAGTTGGGGTTAGGTCTGGCGAGTGTAGGAATGACTTACGGTCTCTAATTGTAGGTCTAGTGGTTGGTCTAAAATGGTTAGTCAAGCAGTGTGAGCTCTTGCTTCAAGCAATAAGGCAAATAATGGCAAGAGACGATTGACCAGTCAGAGTTGTTTGTCCGAGACTTTCTACAGCATTGTTCTTCACAAAAGAAATCTGCTGGATTTGATGCACAATATATCATAAAGTTATAGTGAATTACACTATTAAGTGACCACCCTATCGTTACCGTTACTTTACTATGGGTAAACTTCGATTTAGGACATTGTGTTTGTATTATAGTATTTGATCTGCCAATGTATTTGGATAGAGTAAACCAAATTTAAATTTCTTATGTCGAAAAATAAAGTTTTCACTCAATTTCAAATGTTTTTAATAACAAAATACAAAGTAGTCCTATTAACACTTCCAATCTTCCCGGTAACCATTCCATGTAAGCTTACGATGATAATATAAAACATTTTTGTCGTTTTATTATATCTCGTCATCATCATAATCATCATTACAGCCCTTCAAGGTTTATGTTCCACAAGTCAACTGTTGAACATAGACCTCCCCTACGGAATGCCACGGCTTGTGCCAATGCTTTTATTAACTTCCTGCATGTCTTACCAGGTCGTCACTCCATCAAGTGGGACCCTATTAAGAACATTATATAAAATTTTACTTTTTAAATGTATATATATATATATATATATATATATATATATATATATATATATATATATATATATATATATATATATATATACTTTTAATGTGGAATTTCAGGTATAAGGTAAAGAAGAAAGTGTAACAACTACGTATATAATGTAATATTGAATTTTAATAAACAGATATGATAATGACATTTTTATAGTCTGTTTTAACTCCAACTCAAAACTATTGCAAAGCACCAGGTTTAATTGAAAAATCGCAGTTTAGTAGTTGCCAACCATCTGTTTGTTAAGCGTGGCGACGATTATGGAGAGAGAGATATTTTCCCCTCATAGATAAAAATAAAGTCTACGTAGCAAATCGTCTAACTACGTGAAAAGTTTAAAAATACATTTAATTAGTAAAACATCTATAAATAAAATCGTCCATCTATCGTCAGGTCTGTGATCTCACACCATCTGGATGATTGGCGGTCCACCACTGTGCGATTTAGATGTTTTCTTCCTCGCACGACTTCCTTGTGGAGTCGATTACCACCAGCGATTTTTCGGGAGCGGTACGACTTAGGGGCCTTTAAGAAAAGAGTCCACTCCTTTTTAAAAGGCCGGCAACGCATATGCAATTCCCTTGGTTCCCCTGGTGTTGCAGTTGTTCATGGGCGGCGGTAGTCACTTAGCATCAGGTGAACCGCATGCTCGTTTGTCCCCTCTCCTATAAAAAAATCTAATTGTCCTTCCCATTTATGAATATATTTAAGGGTAAAAAAATTCAAAAGCGAAAAAAAATAATATGAAATATTTTCAAATATGATATATTACGCGAAAGAGTTCACAAAAAGATCTTTTGTCATTAATGTGATGATGTTCTTTCATTAGGCATCGGAGACGGTTACATCCCGGTCACGCGATGTTTGCATTACAGACCAAATTATTTTGATTACGACTTGTTCATTGTTTCTGAAACAAGTTTGGTTATTTTTGGCAAATATAATTCCCTGGATGTATTCTTTATGTTAAATATAATGAGGTAGATGAGGTGTAGAATAATTAAAATTATTTCGAGTTTGTTTTGCAAACGCCAAAAGTTTTCTTAATAAAATATTTAATATGTAGAGACACCCCAGAACCCAGAACAGTATTTTATTATAGTGTTTATTTGTTGTTCTAACGATTACAGAGAATTATTTTTAAGATGACTTCATTACTACTGAATCCTTGGCCCAGATCTCAGCTAGAGTCAACATTTGTAAAAAATATTCTGTGTTCGAGTCTGGAACAACGATTTAAACTACATATATCTGACCTGATTGCATTTATTTACCTATAGTAGCAAATGGAATGAATGATTGTGCTGTAACAGCAAGCAATACTGCCACTTTTCCAATAATAAATAATTAAGTGAGATATTAAACAGTACTAGTGTTGTTGAACAAAGTATTAGATGTAACTGAATACGAATATCAAGAATATTATAAGATTTTCTCACAATCGTATAGTACCTGTAGTGGCGGCGGATTAAATCCATCACTAGAGCAAAATTTCACCAACACGCCAGAATCTACTGAAAAAGTCTTCATCACCTTAAAGACAATTTATTTTTGTGTCAACTGATCGGACAATGGTAATCAGGAAACATATAGGTCTTTTAGTGTAGGGCTCCTATATCAAAAGACCTACCGTGCTGCTAAAACAGTGACAAGAGGCGTGAAATTTCGCCTTTTCGCTGGATGATTTCTAGCCGGTAAAACAAGTGGCTAGGATACTCGATATGACTGGATACACAGGCAACTATCTAAAACTTCTGGTAACCACCGATCCGGACAGGAGTGATATTAATGTTACCCCTCTTTTGGGGACTTCTGACCACTACTTGGTTAAATCTGTAACGTTATATTCTTCACCTGACCACGATTGCCGAGGCGTGTGGTAATGTGGCGTTACAAGTTGTCTGATTGAGATGGGATGCGGCATTTCTTGGATATCCTTGGTGGCAGGTTTACTATTCATCGAGCTGCGACGATACACTCTCCAACGTTTGGTGCGTCATATGTAATTATAATTATTTTACCGACGGACCTATGGGTGATAAAGCTCGCCTATTGTTCAACATCGAAGCACTCGAGCTGAGAAGCAAACTTTTATGTCTTATTTATCTTAAGTTGGTGTTTGAGACCTTAAAGTTCCAACTGTCATGAGAAGAAACCATTTAAAAGAATTACCGCCAAGCTCTCCAAAAAGAATTACAAAAAAGAAACAGCTTCGAACCTATTTACCTATATATGTTAAAATCAAAACCAAACTCTCTCTGCCAAACCATCTGGCAGTAAAGCTTCCTAAAGCGTTTGAGACACGGTTTAGAAACGGGGTTTATTATTGGTTTTTTCACAGGAGAGAGGCATTTCCGAAAAATCAGTAAATTAAACATAAGAAGAACTTTCAATAATTATTATATATAAATCTCTGTCGGTCTACACTGTCTCAGCTGGTAAAATCAGAAGTTTCACTGATACATGCAGTTTAGGAAGAAGAAACGATCTCTTTTTGCTTGCATTTCACGGCAATCACATTTCAATTACTGGTAATAACGGGCCACCATAATAACTTCTTTTCGGTACCTCTGTGATGGAGGTATGCATCACCAACAATAAACTAAAACCTTACAAGGTCTAAACGTGAACAAAGCTAGTGAAGTTTGTTCACGTTTAGACGTAGTTTGGCTTAGTAGCCATGACTTGATCATCCAAGGTGAACTAAGAGCAGTCCACAAGGCTTCAACTAGACTTGGAACGCCCACTTTGGATCGGTGCGGCGTGAGTTCATTCCAATGTCACCACAGCCAAGGTGGAGTCACAGATGAAGAGAAATGCTGGTATGCCGATGCGCTTATCGTCCTATCCTCCGCAATGCCGACAGAAGTCGTGATGTTGGGGCCGCGAGGGAAGATGGGTGTTGGTATTACAATAAGCTGCTCTCGCTATCCTCCGTAGTCGAAACGTAGTTGGCAGCGGAACAATTCGGCGGCGGAGCCATAGGCCACCGCTGGGGTCAGGAAAGCTGATGATTTCGATTGCCTGGGTGAAGAACTTTCTTAACGAAAGGTCTCTTCAAGTCATCGATGCTTGCTCATCCAAGCTTATGACAACTTACGCAAAAATTCTACCCGTAACTCTCTTTCTGCTGCATGTTAATGATCTGCTTACGCATGCCATTTACAAGTATTCTGCCAACAGCACAATTGTGGAAAGATAGCAATCGATACTGGAGCCAGGCGGGATTAAATTAAATAGTCCGAAAAATAGGCTATGGTTAGCGTGTAAATCTTTCACTACAAGTATAGGCGATGCGAATCTTGTGAGATTCAACGTCTCCAAAACCCAAGCGTGTTTGTTCACCACCTCCAAAATTCAAGCGTGGCATTTCACCACAATAAGAGTGCGCTCATCCTGGGTCCTACTTTCCGGGATGTTCGTTGGAATACACTTACTGCCTTTTGTCGTAAGGGTCAGCCAGGCCAAAGCCAAAGCAGCTGCTAGAAACAGTTATAAATATTGCGATTCGCCATCAAAGGCTTAATCGTCACTTACCATCAGGTGGAAATATAGTCAAGCACTGCCTTATAATAAGTAAAAATGTCAGTTATGTTTAATATTTTATCATAATTTTTGCAAAATTCAATATTACTTTATTAAATAACTGAACCATAAAAATCATGACATCAGTAATAAGATCTATACAAGTACATAGCTTTTTAATTCATGTCACGTTCTACCGACTTGTGTAGTGAACAAACTGAAGCTGTAAGAAAATCTTACCCCTTACTTGTCGATAAATTGTTTCGCTTGTTAATTATGTTTCTACACTCGCTAATACGTGCGTTGATTTTTAATTAAGAGATATTTGTTTATCATGTTGTTTTGTTGTCGATGGAGTTAACAAAAGGAAAATCAAGAGATAGAATTAATTGTAAAATTTTCTCTTAATAAATCTTGATATAGTAATTAGAAGATCCGGCCTATTGAGATTTTTATGTATGAGCTTAGTCACTTACTTTCTCTCTCTTGTTCCCGTTTATAATCTTAGTCGCTTTTCACCAGGGAAACCAAAATGCACCAACTTTATTTCTTTATAGGAGAGGGGGCAAACGAGCATGCGGCTCACCTGATGGTAAGTTACTACCGCCGCCCACGAACAACTGCAACAGCAGGGGAACCAGGGGAATTGCACATGTGTTGCCGGCCTTTTAATAAGGAGTAGGCTCTTTTCTTGAAGGTTCCTAAGTCGTATCGGTCCGGAAAAATCGCTGATGGTAATTAATTCCACAAGAAAGTTGTGCGAGGAAGAAAACATCTTCTAAATCGCACAGTGGTGGACCGCCAATCATCCAGATGGTGTGGATGGTATCGGGAGTTCTGCCGCGATTTGCGTTCGTGAAATTTGGCGGCTGGGATTAATCCGAACAATTCCTCAGAGCACTCCCCGTGGTAGATGCGAAAGAAACTGCAAAGGGATGCAACATCTTTTCGCAGTGCCAATGAATCGAGCCGATCGGAAAGGGCTCGGTCGTCGACGATTCGAGCCGCTCTACGCTGGATGCGGTCAAGTGGAAGGAGCTGACACTGGCGAGCCCCTGCCCAGAGATGGGAACAGTATTCCATGTGAGGCTGAACCTGCGCCTTGTAAAGTTGCAGGCGGTGTGCCGGCATGAAATACTGTCCCGCTCTGCTGAGCACGCCAAGCTTTTTAGAGGCCAATTTGGCCTTCTCTTCCAAGTGACCACAAAACTGCACGTCACTCGATATGTCGACTCCGAGGATTCCGATACTGGCTGAGGCAACTAGGGGAGTGCCTTGAAACTGAGGAGACACGACAAAGGTGTTCTTTTTAGCGGTAAATGCGCAAACTTTTGTCTTCTGAGGATTAATCTGGACTAGATATAGTCGCCCCCAATCAAAGTGACTTTGTTCAGCAAAGACAACTTCAGACACAAGTTTGTTCCGGTACTCGGCGAAGTTTTCCCGAGAAATATTGGCACGGCCGGTGTATAGAGCATCACCAGTGCTGTCATCCGCATAGCAATGAATGCTACCAGTTAGCAACATATCATTGATATGCAGAAGAAACACGTTGGTGATAGCACACAGCCTTGTGGAACACCAGCGTTAATAGGCTTGTAGTCGGAGCATGCACCGTCTACAACGATCTTGATGCTTCGATCTGCAAGGAAGCTGGTGATCCAATTGCACAAGTTCTCGGGAAGCTCATAGGAAGGGAGCTTCGAAAGAAGCGCTTTGTGCCAAACCCGATCAAATGCCTTCGCAATGTCCAAACTAACGGCCTTGGACTCTACTGCCTCCGCCCATCTATGGGTCAGGTAGACCAGAAGATCACCAACTGATTGACCCCGACGAAAACCGTATTGGCGGTCACTAATCAGCTGGTGATCCTCAAGGTACCGCATGAGCTGGCAGTTAATAATGGATTCCATTATTTTGGAGAACAAGGAGGTGATGGCGATAGGCCTTTAGTTGGACGGGTTTGATTGGTCGCCTTTATTGGGGATAGGGTGGACAAAAGCTGTCTTCCATGATTTCCGGACTACGCCTTGGGAGTAAGAGTACCGGAAAAGACGCATTAGGACCGGTGCCAACTCCGGAGCATACGTCTTTAGCACAATTGGGGGGGGGGGGGGGGGATTCCGTCAGGCCCACTCGACTTTTGAATGTCCAGGGAGAGGAGTGCTTTGCGGACCGAGCGCTGCGAGAACCGCACATCCGACATGGAGCACTCACACCGCGGGATGGTCGGCGGTGTATTCCTCCCGTTATCAAGAGTCGAGTTGGACGCAAAAAGGGAGCCTAAAAGGTCGGCTTTGTCTTTTGCGGCATGGGCCAGTGAGTCGTCCTCCCTGTGCAGAGATGGTAGTGATGGCTTACAGAAATTCCCTTGGACAGCCTTGGCGAGAGACCAGAATGCACGGGTTACCGAAGGAAGGTGAACTAATCTCTCGCCAATTCTGCATATGTGCTCTGAGTTTGCCTTGGCAATAACTCTTTTGAAGGACCTGGAGGCGAAGTTATACTTCTTTTAAGTGTGCTGGTGTTTACATCCCGAGTCACCGAAGCCGCAGCCCAGGCTTGATAACACTTTTGCTTACTGCGTAATGCAGTCTTACAGGAGCGACCAAACCAAGGCTGAGATCTGCCTCCGATGGGTACCACAGATGATGGAATATATAGTTCCATTCCCTGTAGCACCACATCAATGACAGAGTCAGCAACAGCACTGGGGTCATCTGGCGAGAAGCAAACCCGCCCCCATGGGTAGGATGCAAAGAAAGGCCGCATTCCATCCCAATTCGCCGACATGCTTACTTAACTTACATCGGGATGTTGTGATTTCTTGTATTGACTTTTCGTACATGCAAGTAAATTTATCAGATCCGTGCCTCACCAAATCGCCTTTCTCGTAACTTGTCCGCAGTATACTGCGAGTGGAGCCCTCGTCGACAACCCACCGTTTATTTGTTTACATATTGCCACTGCGAGCGTGAATGGATCATTCAGTTGGATTAGGTCTGTCAGATTTCATTCCAAAAAAGACCATCTCCTTATGCTTTGTAAATATGTCCCCATTTATAAAGCCATATGTCCCCCATGCTTAAAGAAAAGCGCCGCGCCTGATATGAAACTTGTATAGAGATTTTTCCGTATTGCATCTGTTCCACGAGATTGTGTATTAAGTAAACAGTATTTCTGAGTAAACTCTGGCTGGATAGTTTTATTCAAAATACTTATTATTTTATTTATTCATCAGTTTTCATAAATCGGTACCGATCTTTTCAACTTAAAATATTAGAATTAGTGGCTCTAGTAAACACAAAACGGAGGTGCAATTCACCGTGTGTTATCACTTCAAGGACGCAGTTCTATGGCATAGTTGACCACCCGTTTCTTTTTGAATCAAAGCGCCGACGCCTATTTTTAATACATCCAAGACTGTCGTGAGTACGCCGAGACAAGCTTGCTTCAAATTTAGTAATCATATCACGACACTGTTCCACGCAAACCTGTTTTATTTGTGCGTTTTTACGGGCCCCATCACGAAAATATCCTCCTCACGGGAAGGTGTATGTGTAAAATATGGTAATCGCTTTCCGATCCAATCTAAAATATGAGCTGAATTTCTTCTTAAGTAATTTGCATACTCTCTTAAATTATTTTTTTCACTTCTAGCACGTTTCCTTTTGTAACAGCCGTCAAAGCTCGGCTAACTCTTTCTTCATCCCTCAAAATTAGTCAACCGTGCTGAAATTATGTAAACCATCGGTACATGGATGCCTTAGAGAGAGGCTTTATCCATAAATGTCATTTGAAGTTTATCAAAGGATTATTCTATCAAACAATCGATTATAAGAAACGGTTTTAAGAAAAAAATTGTAAAAAATCATTGTGCCACAATGTTTTAGACGCAGATCTGTTTTTGAATGACATACGATATTTCAATTATATAGCTAAGGTAAAGTGTGGACAGAAATTTGAGTTTTTAAGTAAAAATATTTATAAAATGATATTTAAGTGGAATAAAATCTTTTCGCAAAACATTTTGCGTCGCCCGTCTCATGATTTCATAATTTTTTCTTGATTGTTGAAGATTGCTGGTGGAAGCCAGGACAGAGGTTTTTTTCGAACCAGTGGTAATTAAACAAAAGAGTGCCTTTCAATAAGTATTATTTATAATCTGTACTGAATAAAAAAGATTCTGTTTCTGTTTCTGATGTAAGGATAAAGTGAAAAATAAGGTCCGAAAGTATACATAGTTTGCAAGCAAACCACGGTCTTAATAAAAATTACAAATACAATTTTCGAAAAACTGTATTTGTAATTTTAACGCATCTGCAATTCCCCTGGTGTTGCAGTTGTGAGGGCGGCGGTAGTCACTTACCACCAGGTGAGCAGCATGCTCGTTTGCCCCCTATTCTATAAAAAAAAAACTGTACTCTTTCACTTCAAAATTATATGTAAATAAAATTATTATAATCAAATGATTTTGATCTTTTCAAATATTTTCTTTTAATTATTTTATTAATTCTCAATTATTTTATTTCTGATTGTAGTTATTTAAAAGATATCTTTTATATTTAATCAGTATTTTATGAAATCACATGGAACAAAGACGTTGTAACAATTGTTATAGAATGATTAATTTATTTACATAATTCAACAAGAGCCCTTTATTTGCGGCTTAGTGTTGAAATAATAAATTTTGTCCCAAGTTTTACTTGAAATTCTACTGCTTGAACTAATTAATTCTATTATTTCAAAATTTATAATATTACAAATACCTTTTAAAAAAACGCTCTTCATAATACTCTACTGGTCTATCTATGTATATGTGTTATGCATGTGTGTTCTATCTATTTTTACCATAACTGTTACCCGACTCCCACATCTTTGACTTTCCCTAATGATGATGGTTTAACTATTCGTGGGGTAAGTAATATGCGCCTTTTTCCATAGTGCCAACCATGTGCTGAGCATTATCGGTATAAGGGTATCTGTAGTATAGTCCAGACTATGGATTGAATTTTCTATGTAAGTGAATACTAGTTGGCGTATTAGACTTAAAATGGTAAGGATGTAATTACTGTCTTATCAGCACTACATACCAAATCATGAGTATGGGTAACTTTGACTAAAATACAGAATAATATATATCTAATACGATCCCCACTCGCCTGCCAAAAGTGGTAATTATAACAGTGCGCCAGTCTTATCAGGAAGGACTGCGTTGAGAGTTTGATTATTTTAGGCCAGTGGATGGTGGATAGCATCACCTACGTCTTCATCACCGGCTTATGACAGCAAATTGCTGAATATGTGCCTAAGCCTTTCCTTTTAAGTGGTAATGCTTGTATTATGACTTTTTTATATAGGATGACTGTAGTAAGGATAATAAAGAAAGCGAAAAGATATTTAACTAATAAGTACATAATGATTCCTTGCATAGCCTCTGTAATAGGCATAGGAATAATGTAGTCACTTTGAACGTTCTTTTGCCTTTTTGTTCTTTGACAGATCTTTTGTACAACATGCCGTTATTTATAGAAAAATTAATGACGCGTAATTAGGGCCATGAAAAGATGTTTGTTTCTTCATTGAATGGGTTTTTTCTAAAGATAATTAATATCTCGATGAGCATACCTAGTTATAATGATTATTTTCATTCATTCAAATACTGCACAGTAAACAAAACTAAATTTAGTGAAAGTATATACTACTAAAGTTATTATACTACTAAAGAGTACATGACTGATAATAACCCCTGGGAATGAGGTGATCGCTACCATGCTGTTTCTAAATATTTTCATAATAACTGTATAAAATATTATATTGTAAATTGTGCTTTTAAAAAAAAGTCCCTTTGGGTTTCTTGCTGGTTCTTCTCAGAACATAGGCTTTTTTACGAACCAATGGTAAAAGTAAAAAATGAATTTCAGTAAGTATTATGTACAATACCTATATTGAATTAAAATGATTCTATTCTATTCTATCGTGTTTGATTAAAACCACTGTCCTTAAATCAATACATAATAATGTTTTAATTGAAATCATTACTATTTTCATTAATTTTATTAGCACCAGGACTATACAAATCTAGAACTTTCATTCTTTAGCATGCTAATTATTATTGCTACAATAATTATCAATATACAATGTTTGGTGTGTTCTCTATTCCATGCTATGTGTTACAACCTAGTATAAAATTGAAAAAATATTATATATGACTTAGTAGTATAGGTAGGTAGTAGTTAACGCGTTCTTGTCACAAAAAAATATAGAGTAGGGTTTCCAGGCAAAGTTGAATAATAACGAGTGCTTTCGAATCGAATTCACATTTCGCAACCTCACATGGTGCGATACATTGTGGTGTTATAATACTCGTATTATGTTCCTTTAACTTTTATTCGTACGATTAATAATCAAATTGAAATTCTACAATGAAAGTTTGCTACTGTTGATGTTTTCATTACTTACTTAATATATTAAAGCAGTAATTGGGAATGAGTTTGTACATTTTTCTCTGACATCACAAAAAAAAGAGGTTTTTAATCCAATTGTGTGATATTTTTAAATATATATTTTAAATTTGGAAACAAAATATCAACCCTACGGTTGTGAAAATAGGGTATGAAATTTTTAATGTCATCATTTATACGAAATTGTAGTTATTACAATGAGCTTGAGATATTTCTTAGGTTTAATTTATTTTATACTCTAAAACTCTAGCTGTATCTGTTTCATCTATTGAAATAAAACATGCTAATATGTTTTGTGTTGGGAGTATAGTCCCAATACAAAACGTAGTTTCTTTTATTAAAGCTATGCAAATAAAGACAATTTTTTGAAAGTGTCTCAAGAATTTGACGTGAATTTTTATAATTGTGTATCGACTTTTACGCTATCCTAAATATCCTCTTAACAAAAAAGAAATGTTTAGCTTTTTATGAAATGAATTTTGTAATATCACGGGAAAATTTAGAGAAACGTAAAAAAAAGTTTAATTTTTCTTGCTGTAATTATCATGCATACTGGCCACAAATATTAGTAGATACATGCTAATAAATAACCGGTCAAGTGCGACTGGGACTCGTACATGAAGGGTGCTATCGTACACACACATACAAGTTTCTAGTGGGTGAGCCCTCTTTAATTTTTAAATTTTTATTTTTATTATTAGTTGTTATAAAGGCAACAGAAATACATATTCTGTGAAATTTCAACTGTCTGCCTATTACTGATACTGCTGACAGACTGACGGACGGACGGATGACCATCGGAGGCTTAGCAATAGGGTCCCGTTGGTTACCCTTCGGGTAAGGAACCCTAAAAAAATAAGATTTTGAAATATTTTTTTCTTCTTTCATTTGTTTTTATGTAATTATAGCGTAATCTTTCATACTGCGAAAAAATTGGCAACTTTTGAATTTGAGTTTAAATTGAGGTTTTGTTGAAATTTTTGCCTTGACTGTCTATTGTGTATATATTACACTTAATGTGAAGTGTGAAAGTAAATTGAGGATGCCAGATCTAAAAACCACTTTTTTATATGATAAGGGTGACAAACGAGCACACAGTCCACCTGATGGTAAGTGGTTGCTGCGGCCCATAGACATCTACATCTATCCTCTATTACATATCAAAATGCAGATGCGTTGTCACCCGTGAGGACTAAGATGGAATGCCTCATTTCCAGTAAAAAGGGCCTCCGGCCACCTGCACTCACCAAACGAAACGCAGAGGTGAACCTCTACTTCACGCTGGTATGAGCCGGCCCATCCGTGCGACAGCAAAGGCTGCCGCGTGGCTCTACCACTGTTAAATTAAGTTACTTTTTGGCTGTAACTTAAATTGAAACTGGTCACACCTACGAAAATGTGCCCCAAATATTATGAGTATCAAAATCTGTGGCTATATCGTGTTGTCAAGAGGTATGGACATACCGAACAATATACGAGACTCGCGCGACAGGGACGTAAACGGAAAACTGAGGCCAAAGATGACCGGTTCATCGTTACCAGCGTGCTTAGAAACCAGACCTTCACTTCTTCTGAGGAAAGAACAAAGCTCTAAGAAGTTCTGGAGGTTAAAGTAAGCACAAAAACTATGAGAAAAATACTGAAATCGGTTGGAATAAATTAACACTTGCCTGCCAGAGTTTCTTGCCACATTCCGTCCATAGTTTGAGTTAATTTTGCTCGCAATCACGAAAGTAGGAATAATGAAGCTTGGAGTCAAGTTCTATTTACAGATAAGTCCACCATTTGCCTAAAGCCAGATGATGGAAGTACTAAAGTGTAGAGAAGCTTGGAAGAAAGGTACGCTCAGTGCAACATCATTGGAAAATAGGCTTATGGTGAAGGATCAGTTATGGTATGGGGATGTGTTTGTATGGAGGCACGTACGGAACCCCGCCTCATTGGAAATGGGTCACAAACATGATCGGTTAACTGGAAACAAGCTATTCTGCGTGGTGGGCGTTAAAATCACCGAGCATCACGATCTCTGCGGATGGGATCTGTTGTAACACGGAGTCTGCAGCCATTTGGTCGTGGTCTATGAGTCGGTCTGTGTCGGCACCCGTAGACGCGGGGATGGTCGTCACTATCTACGCGTAGCCATAAGATGAACAGGTCCGTACCTTCAATACTGCCGAGGCGTCGAAAACAGATGTCCTCTCTGACGTACACGTAAACTCCAGCCCGGGACACAAAGGAGTGTAAATGTTTGAACTTAAGTTTAAAATTTCGTTACCCTTTGAAAAATAACGCTGTATGTTGTCATTCCTCGATAACACTACAAATTAATCTTTTGTATACTAAAGAAGCGTCCATACTTTTGGAGATATTAGTGAGGATATTTGAGTGATATTAATGAGGGCTAGTAATCTTATTCTCACCAGATGTCACTAGTTGGGACAAAAGTGAACTCATTTGTTACGCAAATGGTCACACAGTGTCGTTATCATTGAAAAGTTGCGATATAATTATAAATTTTTCGGTTTTTAGTGTATTACACAAAACATCAATTTTTAATTTTTAATATTTTTAATTGTTTACACTTATTTTTACTTTTTTTATTCTTATACTTTTAGGAATATCCGTAATTTAGTTTATCCATTAAATCATATAAAATATTACCAATTTTTCATAAAGAAACAATAATCCCTACATTTTTCTAACAAATTAACTTGTTCCGCTATACAAATGTGTCAAGTATTTCACCTCATTGTTATGTAGTGTACTAGAGCCCAATGACTTCGTCAATCTTACTTAGCGGTACCATGTAGCGACAACTATGGAAATGTATTAAATAAAGAACGATGTATTTAGCGCGTCAAATTTTCATATCGATATACATCGCAACCGCTTCCGTAGATAGATAATAGATGGCGCTAGAGTAGTCAAGTGAGCTCGGCCACGGTCCTTATTGCTTTGTAAGAGAGATAGCAAAATGTCGTGGATGCTCTCATTGACGGCTCAGTAATGTAGTGGCTAAGCGTTTGGTCACGGCGCTGCAGAACCGTGGGTCTGATTCCTGCATGCAGCAAGTGATTATATGGTCTGCAAATAATAGTTCTGGGTCTAGACGTGTGTTCTCGTGCAATTTATGTATGTTAACCTCCTCGATACAGGATATTGTGTAGGTAACCAAAAATATGGTGTGTTGTTTTAACCAAAAGAAATGCTTACGAGTGTATTTTATGTATCAATTGCCTTTCCCTTTATTTATTTTTATAGGATTAGGGTGACAAACGAGCACACAGTCCACCTGATGGTAAGTGGTTGCTGTGGCCCATAGACATCTACATCTGTTCTATCATCGATTACGTATATAAATAATTTATTAATGTAATATAATGCAGATAGGTTGTCACCCCTGAGGACTAAGACGGAATGCCTCGTTTCCAGTAAAAGGGTCTCCGGTTCTCTACACTAACCATATTAAACACAGCAGCGCTAAGTTGCTATTTCACGATAGTATTCTGTGAGAGCGTGGTCCTTCCCTGGTCGAGCCGATGCAACAACAACTATATAACTACAGCATGGCTCTACCACGTAAATTTATCATAATTCCATTCTACATTATGTTATGGAAATAACTACAACAAACCAATATAGATGTTTTGAAACTATTAACACTGCGAATCTTTTCTGCTTAAAATATAAGTTCCCTTAATCCGTTAATTCTTTTTTTTTTTAAAATAAGTATCATAACCTTGCACACCGACCACCTGATGATAAGTTGATGCCGTTATGCCCATAAGAGATGTAGATGTATATACATCTACATCTATTTTCGATTAAAGAATCAAATTGCACATGCAGTGTCACGGCTGAGGACTAAAATGGAACGCCTCGTTTCCTGTATACAGGATCTCCAGTTCTCTACACTTACCGTTGGGAGCACATCAGCATTAAGCTGCTATTTTACGTTAGTATTTCTGTGAGAGCGTGGTCGTTCCCCGGTCGTGGCGACACATTTGTGCTACAACTATAAAATAGCTGCAACATGGTTCTGCTACGCATAAAACTAAAATAACTTAAATATATTTATACAGAAGCCAAATCCCGTAATATAAACACAGCGTAACTCTTTTCTACTTGAAATATTTAGAAATTAAATTAACTAAAATTAACACTTTTGTCGTTACATTTTCGTTAGTTACCTCCATACTAGCATTTTCTCATGTACTTTTAAAATGTTTTACGTATAAAGATCCAGACCGGAGCTATTACTTGTGGGCCATACCAACGTTAGTTCCGTCTAGAAATCAAACCCGTGACCCGGCAGCGCCGCCACCAAACTCTTAGCCAATGCGCTACGGATCCGTCATCTGGCGTATTAAAATTAATCATTATATATAGGTATTACCTAATACTATCACACGTAGTTGTTTATTTTTAAGAACAAAAGGTTTATTTTTAGCAATATAATGTATAAAATCATATCAGCACAATGCAAAAACTAATCAATAAAAAATAAGAAAGCTTTGATCTTTGTAAGAGAACGTTAAAACTCTCTTGCCTCCTTTTAGTCCAACACTGGAGAGATTATTCACTTTTGTTTGCTACCTTTTACATAATTAATGAGACGTTTTCAGAGAGAAATTTTAACGCTACACAAAGAACACCACTTTACAGATTTTTACGATGGTTAGAGTTGTTTAAGATTGTTAAATATGGATAATATAAAAAAAATTGGTAATAAAACTTTAGAAGCTAATATGTGAAAATTATATTTTACTTTACAGTTTTTTTTCAAGTAGGTACTGTTTTCGAATCAGTGGTAGAAGCAAAAAAATTACCTTGAACAAGTATTATTCTCTTCTATTCTATCCTGACAGTACTTGTAAACAATCACTGGACTGGAAAGCGAATACGGAAAATCAAGTACAAATTCATTATAATTATAATTTGTAAGTAAAAGAAGTCTTTCCTAATGAATATAACTGAACATAAAGGTACTCGTACAATACATTACATACATGGATGTAATTAAAGGTACGGCAATGATGATTTTGAAGTGAAATTAAGACAATTCGTAATTACTTCTTAATTCGTAATCGAAGTTCAAACGATAAACCTATAGTCCACACTGTTTTTTTTTTCGTAAATACAATAGTGAAAGATTAATATGATAAACATACACATGTTGAAGGTAATCAAAAGACTCTCTTATTTAAACAAAGAAATGTCTTCCAGACAATAAAACAAAAGGTGGAGAAAGATTAACAAGTAGGGTGCTCTATAATAACAAACGATAATAATTTATGCACTAAAAAGGCAAACAGGCAACATACTTTAGGCGATAGATCCTAGACTCCTCTATTATAGGATAGGAATATCAAACCTCTGCTCCAATCCTTAGCCCTGAAAATAGTCTTTCAAAAATATTCCGGAACTGAATTTAAGTCCAGGAATGGCAATATAAGTATTCTTTTTCATATACACTGAGGGTTTAAATTAAAATGTTCAGTTTAATAAAAATCATAATTTGTTTCGGCAATAAAGTCTAAATTTATCAAAAACGTCAGCACAATGTAACAATTAATCAGTTTAACTTAAGAAAGCTTTGATCTCAACAAAAACTTTAAGGCACAGATGGCTGCTTCTTTAATTCTCAGACACCGACCAGATTATCCACTTTCATTCGCTAGCATCTGCATAATTAATGTGATGTTAGCTTTAAAGTTAAGGCTTTACAAGCAAAAATTCACAACTAAATAAAATAAAAATAGCCTTTATAGGTACTAGTAGCATAGACAAAAAATATAGTCTAATGAAATATATTTTACGGATTTTTCGCGATAAATTTTAACCCCGTGACCCGTTAAATATTGGAACGTAAAAATAAGTTAAAATTAAACACAATAGAATCAAGAATTAGTATCATTCAACGTACTATATATGTATAAATACTAATTTTATGGCGAGCTTATGAAATCATAATAAAATTAAAAAAAATTATATTGTAACTTAGATACAACGAGATCGCTGTATATTTCATTGTATGTGAGTAATCCGAGTTCGAACCTCGCCAATCGCGCCAATGAAATCAATAATCGCATTTTAAGTACTGATTTACCACGTGCTCGGCAGTGAAGAGAAATATGGAGAAAAAAAACCTGCATGACTGGGAAATAAAATATTCCTAGAAACATTTGAAATCGACCAACCGCACTACAGTAGCGCATCATTATTGTTTCATAATATTCTCAAAAATGTGAGGGCGTCTGTGCCCTGCAGTGGGACGTTAAAATCAGTTTTTCTACCTTTTCATCATATAATTTATTTCTGAGTGACTAAATTTATTTTATATTTTATTTAAATTTTGTTTACAATAATAGTTAATTTTTTGTGAAGTTTTCTAAAAAATCCTATGTATTATCAACAACGTTGAAGCACTTATAAACTAACAACTGCCATGTTATAGCACAGCCTCACGAAAAAGTCATCGGAATATACCTCAAATTAAACATTTGCCGCAAAATGTCGAGGAGGCGGCCATTTGGCTGACATTGTCTTCCATGATTAATTAATACCTACTAAAGGTTGTCTCTTAATATCAGATTTAGACAAAATCTCAAGTTTTAGCTCAAGCTTTACAACGTCAATATTTGATTACATAATATTATTTAGAGTTTGGACAAGACCTTTGCTAATTAAAAAAAATTGTATCAAAAATGTAACAAGTTTTCTTTTAAATCAATTGAAGAACGTTATACATTCCTATTCGTTTAGAATACATTCCCGTGTAGTGGCGGTTAAGAATATCCACTACCTTATATCATCCCGTGGGTGTCGCAAGAGGTGACATTGGGAAACAGGCACGAGATGGGCAGCAGTATCTTCCTAATAATAGCAATATTACAATAAAAAAAAGCGGTTGCCAACCCGCTCGCCAAGCGTGACAACTATAGTATATATCCCCCCATGATGAAAGTTATGAAGAGATGGCCCCCAGTCCCCGGCGGCCCCGCTATTCCTGGCTGCGGTGGCGACTATGGTAACGGTGGGGAGGGGGAGCTACGAATCTCCGGTGGAGGTTCGGTTGCCACCTAAGACGACTCGACCTGACAACATAAAACACATTCACCCTGAGGACTGACGAGGAGATCTTGGTGCTGGAAGAAAAGATAAACAAGTTACGTTAGCATATTATAAGATTATTCGACGTCCGACTAGAATAGGAGGACACGGTAATCCTCGAATCCGGCAATATGTTCTATGATCGGGAGGGCGACCATCTGTTACAAGGAGGTGTTGCATTTATCGTCAACAAGTCTCTCGTTAAAGACGTTGTGGAGATTGTGAGTATGTCAACGAGGGTTGCGTACCTCAGAATCACCAAGGTATTCGCTGAAGGTTATACAAGTTTACGTACCAACCTCGGCACATCCCGATGAGGAGGTGGAGGAAATGTATGAGGATATCTCTAAAGTCATGCATTCCTCCAAAACCCACTATACGGTGTTAATGGGAGACTTCAATGCAAAACTAGGCACAAGAGGGAACGGTAAGCTGAAGGTAGAAAAATTTGGAATAGGGCAACGGAACCCAACGGGCCAGCAGCTGGCCGAGTTCATGCATAAAGGGGGACTCTTTATGAGGAACTATTTCTGCCAGATGCAGCCCCACAGGAAGCGGACCTAGTCGAGCCACGACAGTTCGACAAAAAATGAGATTGACTTCATTATGACGACCAAACGACAACTGTTAAGTGATGTCTCAGTGACCACGAGGGTGAAAACTGGTAGCGATCACCAAATGGTTAGAGGCACACTGAACCTAAACGTTAAGTTGGAGAGGTGTAGTTTAATGAAGTCAATGCTCCGTCCCCCTTGTGCTCTAATCAAAAGTCTCGAAACCTTTCAGCTCAACTTATAAAACCGTTTTCAGTACCTAGAAGACTGCAATGAAGTGGACGATATGAATGATAAGCTCGTGGAAACTGTACATGCGGTCGGGGCTAAGTTCTGCAAGATCTGCCGCAGAAGAACACAAAGACTCACTCAGATCACACCCTTAATCTCATAGCTGTAAGACGGGAAATGAAGCAGTTTTCAGTAAATTTGACAACATACAGCCAACTGAACAGACAGATCTCCAAATGCAAACGTCGGGGCTTACGCAACTTCGATACAGGATGTATTAAAGAAGTGATCGATCGGAACCAAAACTCCAAAGTCTTTGACAGAGATCTATCTGCCAGAAAAAGCCAACTGTCAAAGCTGAAGACCGAGAGCTGCCACATGTTTTACGGGACATCTGAGATTTTGAGTGAGATTGAGAGGTTTTATGAGCAGCTGTACACGTCCTCGTTGGAGACAAACGCAAGTATGAGTACAGATCCAAGAGTGCGTCTTATCGGACACTATTCCGATGATATTCCGAATGTCAGTCTGAGCGAGATTAGAATGGCTCCCCGGCACCTTAAAAACACCAAGGCCCCAGGTGAGGATGGTATTACGGCGGAGCTTCTGAAAGCGGGCGGAAAACTGGTACTTAAAGTCCTTCAGAAGCTCTTTAATTCTGTTCTCCATACTGATACTACTCCGGAGGCGTGGTGCAGAAATGTGGTGGTCTTGTTCTTCAAGAAAGGCAACAACGGTCTCTTGAAAACCTACAGACCGATTTTCCTTCAGAGCGGCGTCTACGTGCTGTTTTTGAGAGTCATTAAGAATCGTATCGCACGCAGATACGACGACTTTCAGCCTCCCTAGACTAGAACCATAGACCACATACACACCCTTTGGCAAATTGTATAGAAGACAGAAGATTACAATCTGCAACTTTGCCTTGCGTGGACTATGAGAATGCCTTTGATTCCTTCGAAATTTTGGCGGTGCTATAGTCCGTGTGCCTAGTTGATTATCGGCATATCGAAGTGCTGAAGTCTTTATAAAGTAAGGCTACGATGGCTATCCGAGTACGAAACCTATCCAACTGAAAAGAGGTGTAAGATAGAGTGACGTTATATCCCCTATACTCTTCACCGCTACATTGGAAGATTTTTTCAAACTCCTGGACTGGAAAGGATAGGGTATTAACAACAATGGCGAGTACATCACTCATCTTTGATTGGCTGACGATATAGTCCTTATGGTAGAATCGCTTGAGGACTTAAGCACTATGTTAAATGACCTCAACAGGGTCTCCCAACGGATAGGTCTTAAGATGAACATGGACAAAACAAACATCATGTTTAATGTCCATGTCACACCTATGCCGGTAGTTGTTGGGAGCACTAAGCTCGAAGTTGTTAACAAGTACGTTTACCTGGGTCCAACTTCGACCGAGAGGTCAATCGACGGATTCAACTCGGCTGGGCAGCGTTCGGGAAAATTTTTGTTTCAGTGAGTACGAGAGATCTGTGACACCTAGCCGCCGAGCTCCAAAACTTCAAGCAAGTTTCGCAAGACAATAAGTTTCACGTCCCGCACCTACGTTACAGTGAAAGAGTGAAGCTGGCCACAGTCGAAAGAATGCCTGCTGTACTGCCATATGTCTCAGAGGTGCCACTGAAAATTTGGCTACATCTAGAAGTGTGCTTCCATTGAAACATACTTCATGTCGCCGAAGAATGTTAGTCAGTTTTTACCTTCAATCAAGTGTAATGGGCCTCTGCAAGATGCAGGAGTGTACAAGCTTGATTTTGAATGTGGTCTCTCTTATATACGACAAAGTTAAAGACCACTAAAAACTCGCATTAAAGAACACATAGCTGATGCTGTCCATCCTTGCTAAAGAACACCGATTCCTTCCAAGGATGATTCGCAAGGACATTGAAATCAAAAACATCCTAATTTCAATAAAGAAGATGGCTGGGTGCTACCATTTGCTTGGGATCCTATAATTAATAAAATTAAATCTCTACTCAGTTATGCAACTGCAAGAGACTTCAAGATACTATAAGTTCACACTGCGTAGCTCGGAACAAAAAAAATATTTTAATCTGGAGATAGCTGTGGTTAACTATAACATTGGGACGTCAAACACCTCAGTCCCCCTGTGGCCATGGGTGTTGTAAAGTGCTCTAAATATCGGAAATATAAAATAAGTGAATATACGCGATAAAATCCATAAAACAAGTTTTATTTAAATACTTGTCGACAACTTCGAGCGTAGTGCTCCCAACAACTATTGGCACAAGTATAACATGGACGTTACAAATGACCTTTGTTTTACCCGTGCTCATATCAATAGTGTCTCCCTACCAATCCGTTCGGAAATACTATTGAGGTCATCGAGCATAGTACTTAGATCTGCATAAGCTAAGGCAAATTCTATTTGCTTTCATGTAAGCAAAGATCTCTTATTTCTGATGAAAACAAAATTATTGAAGAGTGTGCTTACTGGCCAAAATTATTATTATTATTATTATTAAAAACACAGAACAATAATATTATCTTTAACGCAAAGCACATTCTAAAAGGTTTGTGAAATCTTAACGATGATATTACTTCAGCTTACATTTTACTTACGTTAAACTTGTTACGGGTGTTAAGGTAGTTTGAATCTGTTATACCCGGGTGTACCATTATTCACCGAATTAACTCCGCTCTGTAAGACAAAGAACTTGCATTCCCCTGATGACATCTGCATGGAAGATTATGATAAATTGACGCAACAAACTTAAAAATTCTTATATATTTACACACATAATTATATGCAAGTAGTACAAAATAAAAGAAAATATCATTTATCTGTTTTCCTTGTGACGTTGTTGCTTTTACTAAAATATTTCACTCTCTATTCCTATATTCACATAATCTAATTGGACGGATATTCGACACGACCGGAGAGAGATCAGGCGTTGTATCAGTGGGGTAACGTGCTCACTGAGATGCAGCAGCGAAATATCGCCAACTTCCTGACTCCTGACTATTGAGAATTTCTTGACAGAAAAATTGGGACTCGAACTTGAGACCAGCAGATGATCAGCAGTCTTCGGTTGGTCTAATAGACGCCGACTTCTGTTAGACCTCACTGGTCTAATAGAAATCTGTTAGACCAACGATGTAGTCAAGTACTTCTTGAAAAGCGATAACGCACACTTGAATAACTACAGCCTACGCATATTGAGCCGGGTCTATGCGCTGTTTCCAAGAATCTCTACGAATCTGATGATTCTTAGCCACCTAAACAAGCCGGTTTCCCAAAGAATGGAATAATTTTTATTCAATATTGATAACATATAATTCTTATTGAAAGTCAAAGTCATTTTTAACTTTTACCACTGGTTCGGAAAAAAACTGTCCCGGGAATAACCAGCAAGAAACCCAGCGGGACTTTTTGCTTACAATATAATATTTATACAATTCTTATGAAAACATTTAGATACAGCATGGTAGTGATCCCCTCATTTCCAGGAGTAATTATCAATCATATACTTTTTTTTATAGAATAAGGGTGACAAACGGGCACACAGTTCACCTGATAGTAAGTGGATGCTGTGGCCCATAGATTGATTAAGAATCAAATTTCAGTTGTCACACGTAAAAATTAAAATGGAATGCGTCTCCAGTGAAAAGGGTCTTCGGTTCCCTTCGCTCACCATACGAAACACAGCAGCGTTAAGCTACTATTTTACGCTGGTTTTCTGTGGGAGCGCAGTCCCACCAAGATCGAGCCGATCCATCCGTGCTACAATTAA